>CM076578.1:1059900449-1060285449 GCA_034641835.2 Pinus albicaulis
GGTTAAATGTTTTATGTTTTATAATATGCGACATGCTTAAATGTTTTATGTTTTATAGTATGCTTAAATGTTTTAAATGTTTTATGTTTTATAGTATGCTTAAATGTTTTATAATGCTTAAAAATTTGATGTATGTTTGTAATTGCTAGGATCTAGAATCTAGATGGTTGATGCTCGAATAATTAATTATTGATGTACAATGGAATCATGGATGTCATATCTATCTTGATTATGTAAAAATATGCATGTTTTCATGTCTTCTATAACTAATATGGTATTTGAGATGTTTGTTTTGAATATAAATGCAAAATAATATAATATATATATACATACACACACACACTAGACGCTTCCGAAATGCTTCGCTTCCTAAATTTTTGGAAAATGACACTTCCGCGTCCTTGCTTCCGAAAAACGTCCTCGCTTCGTGTAACATTGGTTTTGCTCTCATGGTTTTGATTTCAAAAATAATTAAAATTATTTTTACACAGTAAGTCTCCTTTTTACATTTACCTGTAACCTCATTTCACACCTGTAAGTCTTGTTTTAAGTTAGCCTCATATCTGTAAAACTCATTTACATGATTCTCATTTTTGCTCACTTGTACATTAGTTTCATAAACATATGATCGCAAAGGTCTCATTTTATTTTCTCTTGTAAATTCATTTTCTTGCACTCGTGAATTCATTTGACTTGTAGCTGTAAAGTCATTTTACATGTACATGTAAATTCATTTTACACTATAACTGATAAATGCATTTCACCTGTACCTGATTGACCTCAGCCTTATTCATCTGTAAAGTCACTTTATATTATATCCCCCAAGCTTCAGAAGAATCCAATTAACCGAATGCCAAATGACCTTCCTGCCGAATATAATGATATTTAAATCATCATAAAAAATGATTTTTCGAGAGGGGGCGTGGGGGGTGGGGAGGTAGTAAATGGTTTTAGGAGCGGAGGTTTGAAATGAAGGAGAAAATGACAAGTGTAAAATCCGGTAAAGTGAAAAACATCTTTTCGTAACCCCCCTTAGTTAAATGTCGAAAAGGAAAGGGGCTCTAATGTCCATTACTTACCATCGATTTATTTATTCATAGATCTTGAGATTTTTAACATTGTGGAAAATTAATGCATTAAGTGCGGGGTGGGCCATAGGATTTGAATTTTGGATTTTTAACTTGGTTGAAGATTTCCTTTGTGATTAGACTCGACCCGAATAATTTTTTATAACATTTTTAACTTTAAAATTTAAATAGATATTTTCATAAAAATATACAATTATATTTTTATAAAAATACGATTATTTTAAAATTAAAATTATTACTATAAAAAAGAATCAATAAGTCATTCAAAAGCATAAATAAGTATGTGTTTAAGCATTTATCCAAGAAGGAAATTGGCAATTTCTTAAAAGAGAATTTGTAGCTTTCTTTGGTGAAATAAATTGCTACAACATTGGCTCCAACTGGGGATTGCCTCCCCCTGTGGGACACAAAGAACTAGTAGACCAGCTGCCTTAAGTGTTGGGCATGGAGTCATACCATAAACCTGTGACCTGAAGTTGCAATCTGATATAATCAAACTGATACTCCCAACTGAAATACTACAATCCTTAACTGTAACTTCAACTTATAATCTGACCACTGTAACCTGTTACCTATATGCATCATTTGTCCATTTCTGACTATTCTCAACAGAAAGAATATAAATCTTAAAATGATTAAGAAAATCACACCAAGACCTCTAGCACCTTTGCTTGAAAATAATTCTTTATTCATACCTACTAGCTGCTTAAAATGAAACAATCCTTATGCTGCAAATTGTTGGGCTTGGAGTTTGTGGTAACATATTAAAGAATTTTGCATTGATGAGCAAACCTGTAACCTATGACTCAGATGCTTATAAGTACCATGTCAAAAATAGTAACCAGTTCAAATTGAAACAATCCACACACTGCACACTAAAACTGAATAATCTAATACTCACTGAATCTGAAAATAATTAATTCAACCCCAAACAACCATTACCTAACTGAACTGGACATCTGCATTGTTAGGTGTAATCTGCTTTCCAATGTAACCAAGTGAGGAGTGGATTTACTGGAAGATCACTTTGCCAGCAACTGAAAACTTGAAACATATTTACAATATAAAACTAAAACTCCATAGGCAACCAAATACTTACATGTGAAATTTAAAAGTTGCATCCTCTGTGGACATCTTAGATTTCTGATCATGGCTGAGAGGAAAAAACATATACTGTTGATTGCAACTATCAATGAGCCTTGCACAAACACAACAGTAAAGGCAACTGGCATTTCAAAACAGTGGAATTGGTAACCCAGTGGAATCGCCACATGACAAAGTGGAGTTGCCAGGTGAAAATAATGCAATCAATAAAAATGCCTACTCCTTGTTCACCAACAAGGATTATATCTAGTCGTTATTGTGATCCAGGGAAACATTTCTTCGTCACTTTGCTCCCTAGAAACTGTGCCAAATCTTATCCCTGTTTCTCGTAGGCATTTCTTGGCTGCAGAAACTACGTCGAGAAACCAACTTGAACAATCTCTAGGTTCAAGCTGGCCCTTGAACTAGAGGCGACTCTCTCAATAGTTACGAGGCCTTGTTTAACGTTGTTCACTCACTGAACAATAGCTTATGAACCACAATGGCCAGATTTATGATTTAATTTGGGTGGTTGTTGATGATTACCATTATCTGTTCATGAATAAATACCTGTCTTACAGAGTCCTTAGTCAAAGGGTCAACATTCTAGCCTGATAGAATAACATGATTTTTTTTTTTAAAGAATTTGACAGAAGAATATAATGGAATTCCTGATAATTTAACAGTTAGACAAAATACTTAATTAACTAGGCAAATTTGGATGCGTGTAGAAGACTACAACAAAACAAAACACATTCAGGAGGATGACAGGAGGCAATATTTAAAATATGTAGAGGAGTTATCTTAGACAAACAGTCCAATAAGCTAATCTCTTTAAATAATTATAACTTTGGAGGGGATTTCAGAGAGATTTACACTAAATCTATTCTTACCCAGATTCTCCTCATGCAACCTTGAAAATGTGTAGAAATAGAGTATGAAAGTACTGGAAAAACATACACGAAACACAAATTTTGCCAAAAGCTGGAGCTTGAAATCATTCAATTAGGAATTTTGAAGAAAAGTTTTACAAAACTGAAAGGTTTTGGCATCAAAAGGCAACACTCGTATATTACAAATGAAACAATATATAGAATAAAAACTCTCCTAAACTGTTACAATAATTCTGGAATAAAATCCTGAATAATAACTAAAAATAAAATAATATCTCCAATTTATCTGTTGGCCCAATATTGAATTGTTTGCAAGTATCGTGCATTGAAATCTGGAATTGGTTCACTGACTACTGGAAATCTGCAAAATGATCCTCAATCTGTTGATCTTCTGTTGCTAGGTGTCTTCTGAATGCTGATATCTCTGTGCCCTTGAAATCTAGATTTGCTGATTCTGCCATTTGTCTTTCAGCTGATAATTTTGTGCCTTAAAATCTGGGGTTTGTGAAGTTGTCCCTGAAGATCTGTCAATTGCTTCAATTGACTTATGGTTTATGTCACTTTTTGACAATGCTTCACCATTTATAGAATATTTTGGAAGGAAATATTTGATAAATGTTTTTTCAAATATTTTGTAAATGAATTCCATATTTTTTTTCATGAATTTGTTAAATAAAATTCTCAAAATATGTCCTCAAATAATTGCATCCGGTAAATCCATCCATTATTTGAAATTATGTCTTGTTATTCCTTCTCATGAATTATCAAAACTATGTGTTGTTTTTCCTTCCCATGGATTTCCAAAACTATGTGTTGTTTTTTCTTCCCATGGATTTCCAAAACTATGAGTTGTTTTGCCTTCCCATGGATTTCCAAAACCATGTGTTTTTGTTTTTACTTTGTTTTTTACCGCTATGAAATATTTGGATAAATTTTTTTTTTCTCCTTATCTCTGTAAAATTGTTGTTGGTTTTGCTCTCATGGTTTTGATTTCAAAAATAATTAAAATTATTTTTACATCGTAAGTCTCCTTTTTACATTTACCTGTAACCTCATTTCACACCTGTAAATCTTGTTTTAACTTAGCCTCGTATCTGTAAAGCTCATTTACATGATTCTCATTTTTGCTTACATGTACATTAGTTTCATAAACATATGATCGCAAAAGTCTACTTTTATTTTCTCTCATAAATTCATTTTCTTGCACCCGTGAATTCATTTCACCTATAGTTGTAAAGTCATTTTACATGTACCTGTAAATTCATTTTACACTGTAACTAATAAATGTATTTCTCATGTACCTGATTTACCTCATTCTTATTCATTCATAAAGTCATTTTATAATATATCCCCCAAGCTTCAGAGAAATCCAATTAATCCAATGCCAAATGACCTTCCCACCGAATATAATGATATTTAAATCATCGTAAAAAATGGTTTTTCGGGGGGGTGGGGAGGTAGTAAATGGTTTTCAAAGGGGGAGGTCCGAAATGAAGGAGAAAATGACAAGTGTAAAACATGGTAAAGTGAAAAACATCTTTTGGACACCCCCCCCCCCCCTTTGGTTAAATGTCGAAAAGGAAAGGGGGTCTGAAGTCCATTACTTACCATTGATTTATTTATTCACAGATCTCGAGACTTTTAACATTGGGGAAAATTAATGCATTAAGTGCGGGGTGGGCCATAGGCTTTGAATTTTGGATTTTTGACTTGGTTGAACATTTCCTTTGTGATTAGGCTTGACCTGAATTATTTTTTATAACATAACTTTAACTTTAAATAGATATTTTCATAGAAACATATAATTATATTTTTATAAAAATACGATTATTTTAAAATTAAAATTATTATTATAAAAAAGAATTAATAAGTCATTCAAAAGCATAAATAAGCATATGTTTGAGCATTTATCTAAGAAGGAAATTGGCAATTTCTTAAAAAAGAATTTGTAGCTTTCTTTGGTGAAAGAAATTGCTACAACACTAGGGGTGACCTCCATGCCCACCATCCAGAACAAATCCTGCCAAAATCCCCCCATGAAGCGGGTGTCTCGATCACTAACAATGGTCTTGGGAAGACCATGCAATCGAAAAGTCTCCCTGAAGAACAACCCAGACTTGTGAGGCTATGTACCGGGCTAAGATGGCGAAGAAGTGTGCAAAATTTGTCAATCGGTCCGCCACCACGTAAATGCAGTCCTTGCCTCTACTATGGGCAACCCGGTAATGAAATCGATGTGTATACTCTCCCACTTCCCCTTTGGAATAAGAAGAGGTTGCAATAAACCTATTAGGTGTGACAACTCACCCTTGTTCCGCTGGCATGTCTCACACTCCCTGATATGCTGCAGAACAATAGTCCTTGAGCTCCTTCCACTCAAACCACTCTCGGATGGCCTTGTAAGTCTTGGTTTACCCTTGATGCCCTGCCAAAGGTGAGTCATGGTCAGCTTGTAGTATCTTCTCCCGCAGCTGGGATCTAACCACCAAGAAGATCCGGTACCTGTCATCAGTCTCCATCCCCTCAAAGACCTCACATGCAAATCGGTCCTTGCAATACTCCACCAGTACCTGAGGCCTCTAATATGGAGAAATACTCATCAATGAAAGTGGAGCTGGCCTCCTAGACAACGCATCTACCACCATGTTGTGCTTCTCTTTGACATCCTCTATGTCAAAATCATATGCTTGGAGCTTGCTCACCCATTTTTGTTGCCTCTCATGTAGCTGCTTCTGCTCCAAAAAGAATCTTTGTTGTGGTCAGTCCTCACTCGGAACCAATTCCCCACCAAGTATTGTCTAAACTTCGCTAACACATGCATGATGGCCAATGTCTCTTTGTCGTATATGGGGTACAACCTCTCGTGAGGCAGTAGATTTCGACTCTCGAAAGCTATGGGGTGCCCTCCCTGCATCAATACGACTATAATATTCCATTTTTTGGTGTCACCTATGACAGGGCTAGGATGGACTTCCAGAGTTAGAAGCAGACTGGTCACAGGTACAGGTTGGTGTCATCAGCGGGCCCAAGGGCATTTTGGAGGAGTTTTGAGGAGTTTTTATGCAGTCAGGTGGCATTCGCTTGATATATTCCATCATCTGAGCAGTTTGGCTTTTGTTTAGGCGCATTCCGATAACTTTCGGAAATTTGAGTTATTTCTAGGCTTAACTCAGCAGATTACGCTCAAGGTGGCATTCCGGGAGGAATACATGATAGAACACCTTAGTGTAATAGCTCATTGGAACCGAGACGAGGACACCTCCATGATGGGACAGTTGGACATGAGTTTTAGTGACCGGAGGAGATGTGGTAGCCGATTTACTCTTTTCTGCATTAAAAAGGAATATTTTAAGAAGAAGGAAAAGTGCTCCATGAATAAAATAATAATAAAATAATGCTCTAGAAGGCTCCAAGAGATCTATAAAAGAAAGGGAGGAGGCCATTGAGAGATATCTTTGGATCATGTTATTTTATTGTATGAGAGGTGTGAGATGTGGTTCTCTACTTCAGCCGTAGCCCCAGGACGGAAACCCTCGGGTGATTTGTGAGTGTTGGACGAAAACCCAACTCTCTTGAGGAGACTTCATTCAGAAGTTTCGCAGAGCTTCAGGGATTGGTGTGAGGATCATTCAGATCTTCAACTTGTGCTTCAGTGAGTTTAGTGACAGCGTTTGCCGTAGCCGATTTGCAGCGGTCTTCTTGTCGAGGCATCTACATCATTGCTAGTGTCATTCATCAGTTGGGCCAAAGATCTTTCTGGGTTTTGCTTCGCTTGCTTGGCAAGCTCAGGTTCCGCTGTTCCTTTATGTTGATGTACTTTTTACCATGGATTAATAAAATGGCTCAGTGATTTTATCGACATCCATTGTGTTATATTGGTGGCTGTGTGTTTATTTCCATTTATTTTGCTGCTCAAGTCTATTTTTGCATTTTTAGTTAAAATATCCCATTTGGGATATTACAACGACCCCCACTCCTTCTCTCGATGCATCACACTCTAGTATGAAAGGCCCTCCCTCCTATGGTGCTGTGCTGTCATCAACGTGTTGAGATTTTGAGGTGTTGAGGTAGCATCGGATGTGCTCTAGCCCCCAAACTTTGTGGAGGGACTAGACTACATGAGATCTCCAAGACCTAGAAAGCGATTTAAGAAATTCCATCATGTTTAAGAGATATTTAATTAATTAATCTTTTTAGTTAAGGACCCTAAGTCTAACGTAGGAAAATTAAAAGATTAGAGTTAATTAAATTAAATATGTGATGAAAATGACTTAAGTCACACGGATCAAGTATCTTCTAATCTTAGCCGTCGATTCAAGATTAGATCACGGTCGTTGATGTTTCAACGAGAAAAGTATAAGAAGAGGGCTTGGGGTCAGTTGGAGAACACACATAGTCACAGAGCACTGAAACTAAGCTGAAATTCTAGGGCCTGGTTTGCTAAGAATTTCGGAAATGTTTCAGCTGCAGCGAGGGGTAGTATTGGCAAAATGGATGGTTTGATCTCGGGCCAAGAGTGCAACAAGAGGCAGAGAAGCTGCAGATTGAGAAGCGCAGAGGGAGCAGCAGCTATGCAGAGCAGCCACAACCTAGCAGAGGCAGCGTAAAGGCTTCGGGGCTACGCAGGGTTGACGCAGGGGCAATAGGTGGCCAACAACGCTGATGCAGGCCTAGCCAGGGCAGCGCAGGGGCAGCGTAACCCAGTCTGGGGTGACACGGGCCCTTCCTAAGCAGCGCAGGGAATGACGCAGGCTAGCAGCGCTGACGCAGAGGGCTTCAGAGCAGCACTGGGGTTTCTGAAGACTGAATAGGGCTGAGTTCTGTAAGTCTCGTTCGAGGGTGTGGATCAGTTAGTTTTTCTCTCTCCAGAACAGAGGTATAGTTGTAGTTTTATTTCTCTGTCGGGTTAACCAGTTGGTGCCCAAATTTGTTGTGCTTAGAATCTACTTAATAATAAAACCCTCCAACAACAAGAAGACCAATTTTCCCGCATTGGGTTTTTCCGGGGACAGTTGTCCAGAAAATCCTTGTGTGTCACTTTGTCATCGTGCATGTATTGACTTTAGATCTGTATGTGCAGGTTGTTGATGTATTTACTTCAATGTTAATGCTGAATATTTCACATTAATAACTTAATGTAAGCAGGAGAAGTAAATATGAAAATTAACAGTAGGGTTTCTGTTTGAGATATTTAGAAATTTTCACATGATATCAAAGCGATTGCAGATCTAGCCTGGATCTCCAGCATGAAGACTGAAGAATCTGTGCTACAGAAAGCAACCAAGGAAGCAACAACAATAGTAGAAAACCGAACCAGAGAGGGCAACACAACAGCAGAGGAAGTAGAGCCAAGTAGAGGCTAGGCTGATGCAGATCCACATAGGCCCACGCACTTATTGTGCAGAGGCAACACAAAAGCCGTGTTGACACTGTACGCTCACCCAAAGGCCAACCAGGGTGACACAGTCTAGAAGTTGATTGCTGTTCAGAGTGCCAGAAGCTAAGCTGTAGACCTTCAGCAGCTACAGACCTCCAACAACTGCTGGTGGGGCTAAAATTCCGTCTGTGCAGAATTTAGCTTAAGCTAAGTTGACGAAGAGTGGGAGGCGAACAACTTCTCAGAAGATTTCCTGCCAAAGAAGTGTGAAGATCGATCAGAGGATCAAAGAGATCTGATTTGTTTTGTTTGGCAGACTTCCAAGAGAGGGAGTCAGTTGTCAGAGGGAGCATAGGGTTCTTGTCTCGCTAAGGACCCTAGATCTGAGTCTCTAGTATAGAGAGGAGGATTCGTTCCGACACATTTTTTGAGAAGATGGCACCCCATGGAATACGTGATCAGGATAGGTTGGACGACCTGTCCTCTAGCTTGCCTTGTGCAGGCCCAGGTGCAAACCTTCCAACACCTCATTTGTACTCTTTCCAAGCAAATTAGCACCATGCTGCACCCAAAGGGTGTAGTACCCTTGTACAAGGATTAAAGGTTTAAAGTCCATGAAATGGAGACTGTCAAGTCGAGTCAAGGAAAGGTTAAGTCAAGTCAAGGAAGGTAAGCACCACCAAAGGATTAGAGGGCCCTTTTGCAAAAAGGTGAAGCAGGGTGAGGTGGCGAGCTGAAGGTGAGGAAGGGGAACCGAAGGTTAGGCTTGGTGGTAGCAAGGTGCGAGCTGAATGTGAGGCAGGGTGAGGAGCCAAAGGAAAGGTCAAGTCAAGTCAAGGAAGGTGGGCACCACCAAAGGATCCTTGGGATCCAATGAGGAAGGTAAGGTTGTAAGGTTTGTTCCCTTGGGAGACCACCAAAGGAAAGGTCAAGTCAAGTCAAGGAAGGTGGGCACCTGGGATCACCATAGGCCAGAGCCACCCTTGGGAGACCACTTTAGTGGTCTCCCAAGGGAACAAACCTTACAACCTTACCTTCCTCATTGGATCCCAAGGATCCTTTGGTGGTGCCCACCAAAATTGCTAAGTAGTTATTTTTGGCTCCAATTTGTGTTTTTGATGGTGTATTTTTTGTTGCTATAGTTTTTAGTCTATTGTGCTTTATATTATTGTTTATTCCTGATTTGGGATATTACATTTTAATACGTTGTCCCACCTCCCAATCCAATACCGCCCTCTGCCAAGGTTTGCCTCCATTTGACATTACGTAATACCTCCCCACCTAATTCACCTGACACGGGGACACGGGGCACAATGGACATGCGGATTCGGTGTTGGACTCCCTGGAACGGGACACGTCTAGACACGTTATATATTATTTTATTAATATATCTTAAAATTAGATATTTCTTACACATTCATACAAATTCATTGATTCAAAAATAGACCTTCATCTAGATGTATGTTTTACAAAGATACATCATACAATCATACAAAGTAATAGACATATTCATCAATGATCCAATAGGAGAAAGACAAGATACTATAGTTTTCTCATTAAGTCATCAAAATCAAAATGTGTTAGATAGGTAGTACAATGCCAAGGGAAAATAGAAATAGCAAATACAAAACAACTACAAGCCTCAAGGCAGTGCCGCAGTCAGGAGCTGAGTCATCTATCCTCATCATCATAATTAGTATCATTGTCCTCATCATGGTCATCGTGCTCACCGTTGCTCTCCTTTGTTGCATCCTCCTCCTCTGTATCCAATGCCATCTCTGCATCTGCTGGTGTGGAGGATGACCCCTCTACTGTATCCAAAGTCACCGCGTTCGTGTTCGTGTTCGAGTTCGAGGACTTTGAAATTCGGAAAAAATTCGAGGATAAATTTTTTTTTGCTAAAATTCGACATATTATAGAATTTGAATATTAAAAAATATATAATAAAATTTCATATTTTAAAATATGTATATAATAAAATTCAACCCATATTATATGTAATAACATTTAAAAATAAAAAAATTATATATAATAAAGTTAATCATAAAAAAGTGTAGTTTATATCAATTGATGTAAAAGAGGAAACCATAGAAGCTGCAGATTGTGGGCCCGTATCAGGAAGCCATCGCTCAAGCTTGGCAATCGTTGAGGCCTGCTAATTGGCAATTCTTCTCCATCTTCATCATTGCATGTGCTAATTAGAATCTGAATACAACCACTCATGTAGAGGAACTTGAATACAACAATTCACAAAGAGGAAATTAATTTATGGATCGAACCTAATCGAACCTCAAGGAATTTGTTCGGATCTGGATCATGTTCGACAATTTTCGAATTTCGAGGATGATGTTTGCCGAACCTGGTGACTAAGACTGTATCACCATCATTAAATGTGACAGGCTCTAGCACTGGCTCATTGAGATCCAAGTTGGCCAATGCAAACTCAACACTGTTGTCTAGACCCATATCATCAGGAAAGACATCCCACATTTTTGTCTTTTCCTTCAATCAATCCTCCCTTTACTTATAAATAAGATGAAGGTTGGTGTGCACATACACCATTGTCTTTGCCTTGGATTGCTCAAGCCTACTCTTCTTCACTTTATACAAATTCCCATATGTGCTCCAATTCCTTTCGCAACAAGAGGATGAAGTCACCTGAGAGAGGAGCCTCGTGGCTAACTGCTGTAGAGGAGGGCTTGTTGCCCCATGAGTTTCCCACCAAGAATAGGGCTTCTTAGCCCCCCTGTCTCTAATCACATCATAGCCTGCAAATCACCTAGTGCTTGTGGAAAACACTGCAAAGGCATCCTCCACGTCATCAAGGGATGCTCTATCCTGAAAAATCCTCCTGAATGCATCTTTCCTCCCCTGTAAGATTTCACCATCCATGTGAGGAGGGAATCTGTGGTAAGGTCCACCATTCAACCACTCATGGCTGTAGTATTTTGGGTTCAAGGAGTGAGCCAAACAATCTAAAGGTGTGCAATTCTTGTCCCATCTGCTAATAAGAATATCATGTATGCTGGTGAAGAAGACCTCTGGTGATGTCTCATACTCAGGGCATTGACTATGTAAAATAGTGTTCCTCACAGACTCAATCATGGAATCCCATCCCTCATAAACCTCTCCTTGGATGTGTTGGTGTGTATCTGCAAATCGAAGCAAGGAAATGATAGGGTCCATGATCTAAATAAGTAGATCTACCTTCTCCCACTAGGCATCATCCAACATTGTGTCTTTCACTCTTTTTGAGGCTGCTTGATTTGTCTTTCTCTAGAAAGACCGAAACTCTGAATGGCCCCAAGAGCGGTCTTGACCTCCCTCAACCTCTTAAACATGATGAATGAAGAGGCAAACCGTGTATCCGCAATCTTCAACAATGATAGATTGGTGTACTCCTTGTAGATAGTGAGGGCATTTGTATGGTTTTGTACAAAGTTGTGGATATGCTATGCATCCTCAATAATGCTTCCAATCCAAAGCACATCAGAGGCAATAGATTTCAGTGCTAAGTTCAATGAATGGACAATGCAAGGTGTCCAAAATATTTGTGGATATCTAGCTTCCACAATCATGCCAGTAGCCTTGCAAACAGGTGCATTATCTGTAATGATTTGTACACAAGGATCGACAACTACATCTTCAGTAACTTTAATAAATAATTCACCCATATATTTTGCGTCCTTGTATTGTACAAGTGCATCCACTGATTTCAAGAAAACTGGACCATTCAAGGAAGACACCATGAAGTTGATGAGTCAGTGCCATGCTGGATCTGTCCATCGATCAGAAATAATGCTAACCCCAAATGTTGGCCATTCTGATTTAATAGGCTCAATCATTTTGTCCACCTCTTTCTTTGCCTTCGTCAACAATGTGGTTCTAAGCTTCTTTGACCTAGGAGGCACATACCCTGATGGAGCTGTTTGAGTTAGAGCTCGACACATCTCAATAAATAGAGGTGAGCATGCAACATTGAAGGATATGAAGTTCTGAAAGAAAAAAAATGCAATGATGAGATCAAACTCTCCCCGCTTCTCTTTCTAGAAAATCTTGTCCACTGGACCAAGTGCAGTTGCCTTTATTTTTGCTTCTTGTCCCCCACTAGAACTCTCAAATGGGAACTTGTTGCTGCCTTTCCTCAAGAATGGAAGGGGGTCATCATTCTTGTTTTGTTTTGATTTTGATTCCACATTTGCCACACCAACAAATGCCTCTCTGTCCATTTCCTTCCTCTTTGCTAAAGGCACCTGTGTACAAGCTGCAATTCCACAACTTGGCAAAGCCAACAAATGAGCTTTCACATGGTAATATGTGCTCATGAAATGGCTGTGGCAAAAACTGCATTTCCAAACAACATTGCCTCCCTTCGCCTTGCTGCCTGGCCCCAGCTCTTTTGTCACATATATCCATAGTGGAGATGTGGGGTCTTGAGTTTGTTTTCGCTGAACATTTGAAGTTGTTGCTGCAGTCCCACTTCCAATAGATGGAATACTTGCAGATCCTGATGACATAGGGACAAGAGGGGCATCTCCAATGGGGACATTCTTCCCCTTTCTTTGCCCCTTCCTTGCTGCCCTTGATTGAGCCATTAATTCTGTAAAAAATAAACAAAAATGCACAAACTTGTAAAACATATGCACATGCAAACCAAATGCAAAAAAATAGAGAGACAATGCACTTACTGGTTGCTTGAATCTCCTTGAAATCACTCCCTTGCTCCTTGCTACTTCTTTCTCCTTGCTCAACTCACACACAAACACAAAGTGAGAAAAAACAAGAGAAATGAGATATTTTATAAGGCTGTGCGCTTTTCCGCACTACATGATTCTAGCCAATCGGGGGCACAATCGGGACATGTCTTGTTCTGTATGGACACGATCGGATTTGGTCAAGTGGATACGAATCCGTACGAATCGTGTCTGATTTGACCGATTCAGGACACGTGGAGGGTGGAGGACGAATCCGGTTTCATAGCTCTCCACTAATACCCACCTCCCCCATGTCCCACCTCCCCCATATATACCCTCCCCTATATACTTACCTTCCCCAATGGATAGCTCTGCATACCAGAATTGTATTTTTTTTAAATAGAATATTTTGAATATGCAATTTTTTTTTATTTTCTGATTTTCACCGTCTTTCCATTTTGACATAAATTGGTTTGTTTGAACTTGGTGAACATGTTTGTATTGTTTACCACAGGTCATCTTCTTGAAGATGATGGTATGTTGATGCTATATTATAATTTCATATAGGTAAGATTTTAGGGATTTGCTCAGATTTGGACATGCAGTACTAAAAACTAATCCCACACGTTTAATTCTACAGAAAATGGTAAATGGGGGCAAAGTAAATTACTGGGCTTGTATCAACTTTTCAGTTTCACGTGTTTCGGAGAATCTTGCTGGTAGATTTTGTCGGGAGCTTGCTCAAATGTGCCAGACGTCTGGCATGGTAAGGGAAAAAATCAAATAGGACATTTCTAGCCCTCAAAGTACTGAGAAAACATTCTGCTCTTCAAATAAGATAGATGTTCATTGTTCCAAGTTGATTATTTATGTTGTATTTTTTATGATATGAATATGGAAAGGGAGTTTATTGTGGTCTTCTTTGTTTCAGGAATTCAATCCACATTCCATAGTTCCATTGCAGATGTCACGCCCTGATCAAGTTGAGTCTGCTTTGAAACGCATATGCAAAGAGGCTAAGAGAAAACCCAAAGAAAAGGAACTGGACCTCCTTATTGCAGTTTTGCCTGATATTAATGGTTCTTTATATGGTCTGTCTACATTTCTTTGCTGTAGTGAGTTCAACAGTATGAGAATGTAGGAAAAAATAAACTGATCTCACAGGACAGTTATTGACATTCTTTGTTTGTTCATTCCAATAGCTGCTTTCAATCGAATCCATATTTTTATGCCATAATGTTTTTTCTAACATTTGGGTAGAAGAATCAAAGGAGGATCACCTTGAGTTTTTCTTCAATTTCACATTTGTTGTGTGCAGGAGACCTGAAAAGGATCTGTGAAACAGACCTCGGTATACTTTCTCAATGCTGTTTAGCCAAAAATGTATTGAAGATGGACAAACAGTACATGGCGAGTGTAGCCTTAAAGATAAATGTTAAGGTGTGTTGCAATACAATCTAAAATTTGATGATGTTGCTAGCATTCAAAAAGCCAAATTTGTGTGCATATTGAAAACTGAAAGATGCTGCACAAGCCTACTAGAACTAATGTGATAATTTTGGCTGTTAATTATCTATTTTGTTTCATATTTCTTATAGGCCGGAGGCAGGAACACTGTACTTGTTGATGCTCTTAGAAGGAGAATATCTATGGTGAGTGATATACCAACAATAATATTTGGTGCAGATGTAACTCATCCTCATCCTGGAGAAGACACCAGCCCATCCATAGCAGCCGTGAGTAAATGATTTTGTATCTTAATTCACTGGATGAGTTGGATCTTATATGATATCCCTTTATTCCACTTGCACATGAATGCAAAAATTAAGGACAGTCCTGGGTATCAATATAAAAACAACAGACATAAGAGTAGCTTTAAGTAGGTACTGCATTCTGGAGCTTTTGATGAGAGTTCCTAATGTTCGTGTTGACTATTATATAATACAGATCCTATTTCCTATTACCTTGAAAGCACATCTAAGTTATTATTGATTGATTCGAATTCAGGTTGTGGCTTCTCAAGATTGGCCAGAAGTCACAAAATATGTTGGTCTAGTTTCTGCTCAGGCACATCGTCAAGAAATGATTGAAGACCTTTATAAGGAAGTAAAAGATCCTAAAGGAGGTGTTGTCATTCGAAGCATGATAAGGTATGCATGAACTGGAAAATTTGTATAGTCAAGTTCAACTCTAATTTGAAGGTTCTCTCGTTACTGTTTTTGCTGCTTTTCTGCGTTTCATTTAAATATCTTTAGTGGTCCTAGTTTCCAAAATCCAATAGTTTATATATTACAGCAGTAATTTTGGTCATACCAGTTAAATTCCATTTCACCTATTATGATTGAATTTGAGTTTCTTAATGATATCCAAAAATCTATTTAAGACCCATGTTCAAATGACTGTCTGATGCAGTATTTAGTTGCAGTGTTTTTGCATTGATGTGCAAGTCAGATTGTAAAACCTTTTCTGCTACTGTTGCTTTAGATCATTCATCTGAATCCTCTGATGTGTAGACAATACAGACTGCAACTTCAGCGTTTGGTCAATCCTGTTCCTATAAAGCTACCAGTTTGATCAAGTAGATGATTGGTGTCAAATTGTTTAAGGGCGATTTTCCTACATTTGGAGCCAAATTTAATTTCCAAATTGTATTGGACTCCCTCCTAGGTGGCCCATGTTTAGAAGTTAATTTTACCCTCAAACTCATTTCAAATTTTTATTGAACTTATGCATCTTTCAACTGTTTTGATGTTCAATGTACACTTAAACCTTCTAATGGTTGTTATTCTCATCTTTTGGATATACCTCCATGAGCATCAATCCTTTTGGAGTTGATTTTATTATACAGACAGAAAATCTGAAGTTGGTGATGCAAATACCAAGTCCATATGATCCTAATCACACCTATAAAGTTGGGAAGAGTTGAGAACTTCATTATTGACTAGAGGCAGGACTGTCCATTCTGTGCATGTTCGCAAATATATCAGAACTGGCATTGGGGTACCCATAGTCACTAACTGGAACTGACTGAAAAACAGGTCTAACAGCAAAATTCAAACACATATAGTATTCAAATTTTAATAAAATAAAGTATTAGTATATATTCATGACACATGTACATTAATGTAAATTCAAATCATTAGACTCAAAATATGCAATTTATTCTAATGTATATAGCATGCGAGGGTGAATGTAGCAAAATGCCAACTACAATTCCTATATTTGAAGGTTTGAATGAAATACATAAACATTTAGGCTGTAAATGGCCTCTGATCCACAAACAATCATTCTTCATAACACAAAAAAAATACTACATATAAGGCCTAGATTGGGATCCTTGTGAGCATCCTCTGCATGAGGATCATCAAAGTCTCAAGTTGATCCTCTAGTAGGGATGACCCAAGTGTCTGGAACCTATGGTGGTGTGTAATATTCCTAAATAGGAAAAACAGTGATATACGAAGCAAAATTATACATGCAAGCACAAATTTCAGAAAAATAAGTGAGCATGCATGAAATCTCTAAAAACACCATCCAGTTGAGCCATTTTTTTAAATATTTGGAGCAAGAGTACAATGGTATGGAAGGAATGTACCTGGGCTTGCCTCAATGGCAAGCTTGACAAGACCTAGGTGAGAAAATACAATGCACGGATGAGAGAGTGAGCTGCTCCAAATATGCCCTATGCTGCCCTGTAAAACTGCACTGTCTGCTGGAAAGATATTGCTGAAAGTCCCACCTCCGGTACTCAGAAAATTCTGCAAAATTAGGCCCAAGATCCTCTCAATTAACCCACCAAAACCTAGAAATGGTTTGGCCGAGTTCAGACCTCCGAAAATTGGCCCCAATTACCACGTCCTCCTCAGTGAGCTTGAAATTATGGCTGTTTGCAATCTCCCTGTAATAGCCCTCCAATCACTCCAAAAATGATGAGTTTCACCTCCCGAAAGATCTCAATTCTCCCGGAAAAATCCAGCTCCCAAACTCTTCCCCCAAACTCCCACGTCTGCCCAAAAAGTGATTCCTGCACAGGCCCTAAGTGAGTGAATTTTGTTCTGCGTCCAAGCAGCAATCTCCAGCCCCCAAAATCTTCAACTAGCTTGGTTTCCCCCTGGAGCAACTATGCAAAATTTCTCCCAGAAGATAGCTGAAATGAGTGGTACATGGTCCTCTACTGCATCCTCCTGGAGTACGAACTGGCTGAGAGAGAGGTTGTATGATGTACCTTGAGCTTCTCCAATATCCCCTCTAAATTGGTACAATCTTACCTCCCTAGGGTGGCACTCGTAGTCCATTGAAAGAAAGGTGAGCTCTCCCCTTGGAAAGCTGTAATATCCCCAAATTAGCAGTCAGCTAATTGGGATATTAATTTGATTAATTTTGGCAAATCTTAATGTTGGGTGGAAATAAAGTGGGTAGGTGACCCACAATTAATAATTAGGCCAAATAAAGTCTTTTCCTAAAGTCACTAAGGGAAAATTGAGGCTCTAGTGGTGGGGTCGAGTTGGCCTTAGGTGGCAGCGTAGAAGAGGCACAAAAAGGACAACGTGAGATTGGCGTGGAGGGCAGTACGTGATTGGCCAAGGAGAGGCATCACAAGTCAAGGTGGGACCCAAGGCATACGTTGGACCTCAATGGATAAAAGGAAGAAGGGAAGGCTCATTCGACATTCATTCATTCATCTTATTTCTCTTGGTCATTTTGACTGAAGCACGCTTGAGCTGGAGAGCCAAGTTTGCAGTGTTGTTTAGCACACGAGACCTTCAAGCAGATATCTCAACCTCTAACTTGGGGGACTTCGAATGCCTGTTCAGGAGAGGAGTTATGGATTTCGGTGAGGGAATTACACAACAACAACAAGAGGAAGAGCGTAGTCCCTTCAAGACTGCGCAGAAGTGGAGTAGACTGCATAGTGATTGCGCAGTTCAGTTCGGTGTGGGTGCTGAGAGTGTGGAGAGCAACGGAGTTTCAGCAGGATATTTGGAGGGGAGGCTAAGCCACCTCCTACCAGGGATTTTGGTAGCTCTCTGGAGGCATTTTCTAGCAGATTCTCCAGAGGTTCGATTTACCCAATAGCGCAATGAGCCAAGCCCAAGAGGGCCTAATTTCAAAGTCAAGATTTGGGAGAACCCTTTCTAGGTTTTTCTAAGTTTATTGAAAAGAAGCCAAGATTAATTTGGCAAAATTTTCTGGGCAGGTTTGAGGCTTCAAATAGAGATCCTAACACAGCCAACAACAAAAGGAGCTAAAGGAAATTGGGCCGAAATTCCGGTGTCAACATCTGGCCAATTCCTTCATGGGTTTTTATGGGTTTGGTGAGTAGAGTCCAGGGTTAAAAGCCCAGAATTTTTTGAGCAGGGGAAGCAGCCCAACCAGTAGTCCGAAGTCTGCCAGCAACAACATCTCTAGGCTAGGTAGTGCAGAGATTGAGCCACGCAGAGACACTTTCAGCCAGAGTTTTTGCTTGGGTTTGAGTTGTTCTTCAAGCCTGCTTTGAGCAGGCACAAGTGCAAACTTTCCAACACCTCAATTGTACTTTCCCAATATATTAATAAAATGGCTCAGTAGTGATTTTGCTCCAGTTGTGTGTTTTAATGGTGTTTGCAGTTTTGTTGTAGTTACTTGTCTATTTGCACTTTTATTACTGTTAATCCCCATTTGGAATATTATAGTGGTATCCTAGCTTCGTTCTTGGCTCTCAACTTTGGGGATCTTTTTCTATGAACAGGGAGGGTAGGAAATAGAGGTGGAAAATATTGGGGAGTTAAGGAGCGAAGGGGAATCAACATTTGGTAGCATCTTAAAGGCTCTAATTGATTTAGCCAAAGAATAGAAGGAAGTGTTGGAAGGACTCAAGCAACAGAATAGGGAGACTTCAGGGGTCTCAAAACAGTGTGACCACCCTTTACCAGCCACTCACCTGCAAGCCTTCACTAGGCCAACCACGATCACGATGCCTACATTCTTATCTCCAGTACCGAGTTAGCAAGATAGGCAGCATGATTGTATACCCATGAGAGATTATTTCCGAGAATGGCAGTCCATGGGGGAAAACTTCAGAGCAGATTTGTCCTTCAGAGATTACTACCAGCTCAGGCGAGATGAAGGAAGGAACAGTGGGGGGTCTAGCACGTGGAGTTTAGAGTTGCAGCGTACCATTGGAAGGACACCTTTTCCCACGTATGATGGATCCACTGATTACACGACTTGGGATCAGGTGGAAAAGTTGGATACCTCTTTTCGGCCTGATCAAATAACAGGGCGGGAAGCCATCAAAATGGCTACCTCGCACTTGAAGGATGAGGGCACACATGATTGTGGGAAGCTCGTATATACACCTAGTGTGACGCAGGAATCACCCTTGTTGGAGACTTCCTTGACCATGTCGGTTTATATCTTAGTGGAAAGAGTAGAGCCTACCCAGCGAAGCCATCCATTGAGGTGATGACCGAAGTCGTGTCTAAGTTTTTGGGTGACAACTGCACACAGTAGACGGGTGAGGTGCTAGGAGATGTATCCACCTTTGATGAGGCACTAAGAGATATTGAGGTAGAGCAGGAGGATATTCCTTTTGTATGTCAGGATGAGGACTCTTCTTTGGATGAGTCCATGGGGTCATATGAGGATGCTTCTGGGAAGCATGAGCTGCCATGTAGAGTTGATGATAGTAGGCTAGTTTCGTATTCCAGTGTGCATGTGGTATCGGGTGACTCTATGGGAGATATTCAGGATGATGAGTCACTTGTGATGATTCAGCTGGAGCAACTTATGTTAAAGCTAGAGGGCACATTGGAGCGTTGGAGAAGCTCCCTTCAGGCATACATAGATGGGGCTAGCAGCACGATTGGGTCACCTTTGGCCATTGGAGAGAGAGATACGAAGCTACCTAGTTAGATCTCATGCATTGACTTGGATAGTGGGATGAGACGACCTGAATTGCACAGGGTGCAACATCTGCATGTCAGGGTTGCTCTAGGTGCAAGAGTTCACACATTCGATCCTTCTTTTGGGATTGGATGGCGAGAGATTTTGAATTGGTACTCGGTGGAGTGAGTTGGTACTCGGTGGAGTGAGTTATGGAGATGGTGATGCACCAAGGTGTAGCTCTACAGGGGCTTCCAGGCATTGGGGTTACCAGAAGCTCGAAATGGCATTGGGATCTGGGCAGGACTACCTATCACTTCCCAGGTATGCCGGTTGACTACGACCTGGAGGGCACAATTGACCTAGCAGTTGAGCACACACATTCACTAGGGGAGTTTCAGCTAGCACTAGTGTCCAACCAATTTAGGTACAGACTTCTTGAGTTGTCTTGGTACGAGGATTGTACACAGGATCACATGATGATCAACATACTCTGGTAGGAGTTTGACAGAGGAGGGGGATTCTTCGCATTTGTGTGGGGCATTGAGGACATGGAGGAGCAGAACAAGATTGGCATCACTATTGGTACCTAGGGAGATTCACTTCTTGGGTCCCTCAGGGAGGATTTGGAAGGGAGACCCATTCATTAGAGAGTATGGTGATGCGACATTGGAGATGATGGTACCAATCGAGTATGGGCCGACGCATATGGATACAACCTTAGGCCATCACACCCTGGGGCGTGTAGGAGCATCCGTCATTGGGCAATGGTCTGTAGATGGGCATGGAGATGCATTGGGGTGTGTTGTGGTACGTTGGATTGTGTTGTGGAGTAGGAGTGCTTCCCATCACATTGAGTACATGCAGGGAGTGACAGGTGCGACAACGCAAGATAGACACATGACGGTACAAGACGATATATCTGTTGCCAGGGGTATCCATTGGTGTACAGGGGCAGGTTACGACATACAGTGGCAGGTCAAGAAGTGCGGTGATACTTGGTGGTATGCAGTGACACATGATGCAGAGTAGTGGGATCTTGGAGTGTTGCCTCCAAAGAGACATATGGATAGGGGAAGTAGCTGTACCATGGGATGCAGCTCACCTAGGATCGATGAGGATCTTGTTGAGCATCTAGAGATGCGACTTTTAGCGGAGATAAGGCTACGAGGGTGTTATCAGCAGATCCAAGGCAGAGAGAGTGTCGTATGAAGGATTACTCTTGAGCATTCAAGTAGACTCTTGGTCACACCCTTTGGGACATACCTTCCCATCATCCTCCAGTGTAGCTTATGGTCGCGGAGTGTTTGGTTGGCACCCCTTAACACTTTCCATTCGGGCAGCAGGGCATGGGAGGCTCACCTTAGACAGTTGGATGAGATACTGCGTGTCATGAGCCGGGAGGAGACTCTCTAGTTGAGACACTTGATAGGTGCATGAGTTGATGGGTCTAGGCTTAGGGATGGCATGGTTGATTGCCAAGGTAGCATATGTTCCACCACTGGGCTCACATTTGAGGGACGGTGGATTGTAGACTTCATCTACAGGAGTGTAGCCAGACTTCGAGCAGTATCCAGTTGTATTAGCAGGAGTTGGGATAACAAATATCATGACGTGGTCTGGCAGGAGCAGGTCAGGTACGCATGTGTGGGACAGACTCTTGATACTTAGGGCCCACCCAGGGGATACATACAAGGGTTAGATATGAGGGCCAGATGGGTTCTAGCAGGTAGCAGCACTACTTAGCGACATCTCGCGGGGAGTGGGAGTTCTGAGTTCCCAGTATGGTTGGGGGATCTAGGGGTCCGTTGGGCAAGTGGATCACTCCACTTTGTGATGAGTAGGGATAGAGAAGACGATGATCCAATCCACCTTGGGTTTGACAAGTGGGGGAGCACTGAGACCTCCATTGCATGGTGAGGAAAACTTATCATGTTGTTGCTCAGGGTCATGATTGGCAATGGAGGGGTAGATATCAACATCATGGAGATGCCCAAGAAGGATGAGCTTTGCCTTCATATATTTTTTGCCACAAGGCCCCAAGATAGAGGGATACCATTTGCACACGATGGGTGGTATCTCATAGTCAGAGTGGCACAGCGAAAACATGGTGGACCTCTACGAGATTAGTAGGGGACTTGAGCATTACAGCTCTACACAGCTTGATAACCTCTAGGGGTGAGTTGTATACTACATGGGGAGATCATGTAGATCTTCCATTGGGATTTAGCGAGTCACTGATGGAGTGGGGGACTTCATTAGTATGGCAGGTTGGTCAACGAGATGATAGCAGGAGGGGCTCGTGTGAGCAAGACGTTATCTCTGCAGGGCTTAGGGGTTATCTTCGAGGGTTTACGCTTGGAGTGCAGGGGATGGACTACTTGGTAGGGAAACTTCATGAGGAGGTGGGCACAATGCCACATTATCATGATTTCCTACTCATTGATGATGTTTAGAGGGCTTCTGCTACTTGTTCCTGGAAAGATGGTGAGTGGAACAAGGGGAGCTTCATGTTGGATATGATGGCTTGGGATTCGGGTATTGAGGGATCCCTTCATATCCGAGAGATGTAGAGGCCAGGGATGATTCAGTGGTGCATCTAGGACCCTGGCACAACTTCGTAGTGACAGTGGGGAGCATCAGATAGAGAGGATGCTTGTTCAACCATTGCTTGAGGACAAGCAATTTTTTGCGGGAAGGACTATAATATCCCCAGATTTGCAGTTAGCTAATTGGGATATTAATTTTGATTAATTTTGGAAAATCCTATTGTTGGGTGGAAATAAAGTGGGTAGGGGACCCACAATTAAGAATTAGGCCAAATAAAGTCTTTTCCTAAAGTCCCTAAGGGAAAATTGAGGCTCTAGTGGTGGGGTCGAGTTGGCCTTAGGTGGCAACGTAGAAGAGACACGAAACGGACAACGTGAGATTAGCTAGAGGAAGGCAAACGCGTGATTGGCCAAGGAGAGACAGCATAGGTCAAGGTGGGACCCAAGGCATACGTTGGGCCTCAATGGATAAAAGGAAGAAGGGAAGGCTCATTCGGCATTCATTCATTCATCTTATTTCTCTTGGTCATTTTGACTGAAGCACGCTTGAGCCGAAGAGCCAAGTCTGCAGTGTTGTTTAGCACTCGAGATCTTCAAGTGGAGATCTGAACCTCTACCTCGGGGGACTTCCAGTCCCTGCTCAGGAGAGGAGTTATGCATTTTGGTGAAGGAATTACACAGCAGCAGCAACAGGAAGAGCATAGTCCCTTTAGCAGTGTGCAGAGGTAGAGTAGACTGTGAAGTGATTGGGCAATTCAGTTCGGTGTGAGTGCCAGTAGTGTGGAGAGCAGTGGAGTTTCAGCAAGAGATTTGGAGGGGAGGTTAGCCACCTCCTACCGAGGATTTTGGTAGCTCTCTGGAGGCATTTTGCGGCAAATTCATCACGAGGTTTGATTTACCCAACAATGCAGTGAGCCAAGCAGAAGAGTGCCAAATTCCGAAGTCAAGATTTGGGCGAACCCTTTCTGGGTTTTTGTGGGTTTATTGAGGAGAAGCCAAGGTTACTTTGGAAGAATTTTTTGGGCAGGTTTGAGGCTTCAAAAAAAGAACCTAACGCAACCAGTAGCTAGAGGAGCTAGAGGAAATTGGGCCGAAATTCCGAGGTCAACATCTTGCCCTTCGCGGGTTTTTGCGGGTTTGATGAGTAGTGTCCGAGGTTAAAAGCCCGAACTTTTCTGAGCAGAGGAAGCAACCCAACCAGTAGTTCGAAGTCCGCCAACAAAAGTATTTCTGGGCTAGGCAGCGCTGGGACTGAGCCACGCAGAGGCACTTTCATCCAGAGTTTTTGCTTTGGTTTGAGTTGTTCTTCAAGCCTACCTTGAGCAGGCCCAGGTGCAAAACTTTCCAGCACCTCAATTGTACTCTTTCCCAATATATTAATGAAATGGCTCAGTAGTGATTTTGGCTCCAGTTGCGTGTTTTAATGGAGTTTGCATTTTTGCTGCAGTTACTTGTATATTTGCACTTTTATTAGTGTTAATCCCCATTAGGGATATTACAAAAGCTCTGCGTTGAACAACACTATGACCCGGATAAGCAGCTTGAGCAACAAGAGAAATGTGTGAATTGACAAAAGACCCCAATAATTGCAAGGCTCCTTCTATTTATAATTTGACTTGCCTCCTCCATGTGTGTCCTCCACTAGAAATTTCAACTTGCTACCTTAGAAATTTCAACTTTTCCACCCAAGGACTGTGTATTTCATGTGGGTGTGAACCCCACATTCCACTAACAAAAAGATTTCGGCCTCCATCTCCTAATTCTCGGCCCAAGAATTTTGTGGGTCCCCTAGTAGTCAAAATTGTCAAAATTGTGAGATTAATATTCAAGGAAATTATCCTAGGAAGGAACATTACATGGTGGGACTGACTTGAAGTCCATCTAGCGGAAGTCATCATCTAGAAGGGTTGCTGTTTGACTCTCCCCTGGGCCACTTTGAGGAGAAATCGATCTCCTCATTAGAGACAAAATATGCGAAGTTTACAAATTGTGCCAAGAGGTGTTGCCTAACCTAGTATGGAAGAGATGTTGTAATGTTTTGTCTTGTTTGTAAACGTTTTGACTTAGTCAAATTACATTAAAATAAATTAAAAAAATAATAGTTAAAATAAAATTAAGGTAAAATAGTCAATTTACTGTTGGCAGTATTTGGGCTCTAGGTGTTGACAACCCATGGTTTTGCCAATGGTATATATATATATATATATATATATATATATATATATACTACCAACCCAGATCAATCTTAACTTTGGATTTACCAAGCGATAGATCAAATCTCTTGAGGTGCAAACCTCTTGTAGAGTGAGAGATTTCATCCCTCTTGACTCCTAGTAGATCCGGAGATAAGATGGATCTAGGTTGGTTTATAATGCAAGGGTGAATATCTCAAAATGGCACTAAGTGCAGTATATATCAACAACAAAATACATAATCAATGAGGCTCTAAATGGCCTCCAGAGTCCAAAAATTATGCTACAATCTACTGGGCCACTGCCCTACTACAAATCATTGATCAATGTGATTACTTCATCAAACTCATCACCACTACTAGAAATGGGATCATCAACAGGAGCTACATAATCGTCATCTAGCTCAGCATCTTTAGACTCCTTGGATTCCTCAACCTTGTAATGTGGTAGAAAAATGTTAACATGCCTAACCAATGATTTTGGTTTGAATGAGGATTCATCTCCTCAACCTTATAATATGGTAGAAAAATCTTAACATGATTAACCAATGATTTGGGTTTGAGGGAAGGGTACATTTTTGTTAGGCCATGGCTAAATTGTTCAACAATAAATACCAGAACATCAGAGTAGTTCAACAAATAATACCACCAACAACAAAGTACTTAAAGAGCTTGGTGCTCTTGATTAAATGCAAATCCCATACCCTCATATATGATTGAATTCAGTGAAAATGTTGCAATCATTCCAATCCTAAAATCCTGAAAACTGTTAAGTCTGCTGAATTTTGAGTGGGATATCAAATTCTCTTTTCTCCATATGAAGTTTAATATGGTTGGAAATAACATTGCTGGGGTTTAGGATTTAAGAGTTAGGTTTTTATGGTGTGACCGATTGAGGACGGGGTCAGCTGCTTCGGTCCAGTTTGTACTTGTTTAGTACCAAATTGGTACAATTGATCCACTGGTCTAGGTTGGTGGCTGGCTTGACCCGTGCCCATATCCAATTGGTTAGTTTGACTGGTTTCAGTTTAGACCAAGCCGAATTTTAAAACTATGGCTCAAACACAGTATAGTTGGACTTACACCAAGAACTGATACATGTTTGTCCCAAGATCAAAACTACAAATCTTTGCAATATAAGGTATTGGTTGACAAACATCCTCCACTAATTAAGATATAATATGAGTCAAAGAAAAAGTCAGCAAATTCAAAAAATGAGTTTGAAATATTGACTAGTTTAATGTCTAGAATAATGAATAATTTAACTAAAAATCTTTGGAATTGCTTAGATGGCTGGATATTGGTTTTGCTTGGAAAAACCATGGTTTTTCCAGAGCTACCTTTGCTTTCACTATAATCTGGGAGCATTTTGTGTATAACACCTTGGGTAATTAGATCAGATACGATGCACTCTACATTTGTTCAATCCATCCTTCAGCTCTCCATCTGCTTCGGAGTCTTCTGTGTAATGTTATGTTGGGACCAACTACTACATGACTGCATGTATACGCTAATGGAGTTTCATGTTCCATCTCTCATCAATGATCTGCCAAATAGGGAATTGGGATATAATTTTGTATTTTTTAAATCTTGGTCTGCTATTTTCTTTTGTTCTTTGACCTGATCCATGGCATTCTAAATAGAATCAATGCCAGGTTTATGCCATCCACCATTTACAACACTCTAAAAAGGATATGGATAATCTTGAAAATCTGTCCTCTCTAGTCCAAGAGGAGGTCATAAAATTCTCTACAAATTTCTTGCACATGATACCCTTGGTAATGTCTCTATTGTTTTTGGGGAACCACTAGTTAGATTAATGTGATCGACAGCTCTGTTAGGCGGGCTTGACTATCTACCAACTCTCTAAGCAGCTAGAGATCCGCAGCTGTAACAACACACTTTGCATGAATTAGGTCTCAGGCAGAGGCGTTTTAGGCAACCCCTATCGTGGTGATATGGATCCCTGTGCTTCTACAATTTTAGGTTGTAAAGCAGCCACTATTAGGATGACAGTTTTACTTCATGACTACAGTTTAAATTTCTGCAAAGTAGTGTAAGAGCACCTACAACTTTATTCACAATTTGATAATGATAAGCTAAATTTATTAATGTCCTGTGAATGATCACAAAGGTAGGTCAGTGTGTCGAAAGAGTACAATTAGTGAAAAATAGAGTGATTCAATGAAAGAACTCCTAGATCAATGTTGAAAGCGAAAAAATGCAAAATTCCAAGTGTCAATTGGGCAGAAAGTTTGGTTTACATGCATTACAACTTGGGGTTATTGTGTCATTATGCAAGAAAACAAAGAATGATACAACATATAAGAGATGTTTGGCAACAAAGAACTACGTAAAGTTCTCTTTCTAAGATCCGTGACCTACAGAAAGTTCTTTCGGTAGTTCTTTGTTGTCAAATGTCTCTTCTCCAACAATGAACATGTAATGACCCAACTCGAATTATATGGAACATAGAGATATTAGCATGCATATGAGACCAACATATGATAGCGACATATGCATGTATCACGTGTACGGCACTAGTACTTGCACTAAACAATTATGAAAAGAAACTCGGTGTAGAGTAAGGAGTGAATTATTGAAGTATTGAGTAACTCCCTAACTCACCATAATATAATGAAAACTAATACTTTGTTCAAAGAAAATTAAAAGCATTGACTTATGCAAATAAATGATGATATTTTAATAAATCCAAGATATTTAATAAATAATAATATTTTAATAAATCTAAGAAATTTAATAAATAATATTATTTTAATAAATCCAAGATATTTAATAAATAATAATATTTAATAAATCTAAGATATTTAATAAATAATATTATTTTAATAAAACCAAGATATTTATTAAATAATAATATTTTAATAAATCTGAGATATTTATTAAAATATAATATTTTTAAGATATTTTTCAAAGATATTTATTAAAAGATCATATTCTAATAAATATCAGGAATGGAGTTTGTGTATAAAAAGGGAAGAGGGGTAAACTTGATGAGCATGGGTAGTGAAGGGAAAACTGACCCGGATGCTGTCAGAGGGGTTCTAGCTACATGAGACATGAGCAGTGAGTTCGAGAGTTCTAACAGATTTATGGAATGCTCTCGATTGTTATTGGAGTTTTGGGCACGGGGGCCAGAAGACTTGTCTTCTGGATCTGGGGACCGGAGAGGTTGACCTCAGATAGGCTGAGAGGAAAACGGCGGTTTGGTAATGGGAGTTGGAGCCATGGCGGATCAGGAACATCTTCAAACACGGTTCCAGGTAAGTACTAATTAGTCATTTGATATGTATTCTGCTTCAAAAACCCCACTCTGAATTCTGTAGTATGAATTTTGTAAATGATGATTAAATTTTGAAAATTAAGGGCTTACACTTATGAATGTTGTGAATGATTGTTAATTCTTGAAGTTAAGGTTTCATGGGGGAACATGGGCTAGATCAACACCTGCTCTTGGCTGGCTAGACCTTGAACTCCACTTCTCTGCCTCTTCTAGCATCTCGTTAGTCCTTCAATGCACTGCACATAGGGCACACTTGGAACACTCTCGCACTTCCCTCCAACAGCCCACGAGTGTCCAATCAAATATGTCTTATTCTAGAACCCATCCACCTAGCAACAATTCAACTTAAATACAACATCAACATACCTCAAATTTGGTGTACCTCTGTTTTAGGCTAGGTTTACTAGTTAGGGCTTCTAACAACTCTTTGTTAGTCCTTCCTTTCACCTCCCAAAGACTCCAATAGCTGGAGCATACCTCCCTTGACTTGCTGCTGCTACACACTGGTTGTAGGGCTAATCTCTAGCCCTTGTTCCTCTCTGTCCAATCTACTGTGCGGACCTGTGGCTCAACAAAAGGGACAAACAGCTACAAACCATTCATGTAAACGACCTAGAATTGCACTTGATGACTCGACCTGCCTACTCCTATACTCGGCCTGCTCAAACAGTCATTGAAAAGACTCAACACAGCTCTTTCCCTCCTTTGTTTGGGCTCCTAGTCTCTGCAACTACTTCAGACGTTATATTTCTATGAATGTTGCACTTGGAATATTGTTTTAGCCTTCACAATCACCTTCTATTTATAATTTTTTCCAGTGGATCCAACGAATGCCCTTCTGGGCTTGTCCAACTGTCATACAATCTAATCTAACCCAAACCTACATGACTTGTGTGCCACAAAACCCACCAGCCACATAGAAAAATTAATGTCTCATGATAGATACCTCTGATTTGGGTGATTTTCATTGCCTCTTTCTCCTCTAAGGGTCCTCTAACACCTCCATGTGTCAAATCACTCAAATTTCTCATGGTTTCACACCCACAAGCTTGGGTGCAAAGCCCACGCCTTGAGTTTCAAGCCCACAAATCACTTTTGTGGTGCTCCAACCACCAAACCCTAAACCCTAGGGCTTGGAGTGCCTCCCATGTAGAAATTTCTGAATCTTATATCTTATGCATAAATCATTACTGTTAGTCCCGTTAAGCTCTTCCTACTTAGATAAGTTATTAACTGAATAAATTCAAGTTAACATCGAAGCAAAACACATAACAAATCTCTACCAATTCAGATCTAGAATAAGCACATGCACACATTGACAAAGTGACATAGTTATTTCTGGACAAATAGTCCCCAGAAAAACCCAATGTGGGAAAACCGGTCTCTGGCTACTGGAGGGTTCTATTACTAAGAATATTTCTGAATACACAAATCTGGGTTCCAAATCTGGAAAACCCGACAGAGAAAACACTAGATCTACAACTCACTAGCCGATCTATGGCCAAAATAATTACTGATCCACATCCTCAAACGGGATTTACAGAACTCAACCAAGATTAGGACCTAGAAACCACAAGCATTTGTCACGAAAGGCTGCGTCGACCCCTTGGAAGCCCCTGAAAGCCTCTGCGTCAGACTTGGTATTCCTCCAAACCCTCAGCACTACTCTAGAAGGGACTGCGTTACCTCAGAATGGGTGACATAGTCACTATGCTGCCCCTGAAGGGTCTCTGTGTAACCCCTAAGGGTTTCTTGCTGAAAATCACGTTGTCCTTGGAGGGAGTGTGCTATCCTTGAGCTGATCTCTGCTTCTTGTGTATTCTAGACCCCGGGATTAGATCATCCCCTTGGTCTAAATTCCCCTCTCTGCAGTTGAAACACTTTTGAGTATTCTTAACAAACCCTGCCCTAGAATATTAGCTTAGCTTCAGTACTCTGCCTCTATGTGTCTTCGCAAATGACCCCAAGCCTTTCCTTTATACTTTTCTCGTTGACAAATCAATGGCCATGATCAGATCTTGAATCAATGGATAAGATTAAAAGAAAGCTTGATCTGTGTGACTTAAGACAATTTCATCACATGTTTAATTAAATTCACTTTAATTATTTAAGTTCCCTAAGTTTTGACTTAGGAAATACATTAAAATAATTAATTAATTTAATATCTTTGAACAGTTCATTTCCCAAATCCATTTCTGGGTCTTGTAGATCAAATGTACTCTAGTCCTTCCTCAAAATTTGGGACTCAGAGCACAACTGATGCTACCCCAAATACACAAAATCTCAACACTGTGTAAGAATCTTAAACTTTAACTTTCAGAATTTTAACCATCAATCTCAAAATACATAAGTGTAAAGCTCTTAATTTTCGAAATTAACAATCATTCACAAAATTCATATTACACCATTCAAAATGGGATTTTTCAAGCAGAATATATATCAATTGACTAATTAATACTTACCAGGAACCATGTTTGAAGATGTCCCTGATCTGCTATGGCTCCAACTCCCGTTATCAAACTGTTGTTTTCCTCTCAGCCTATCTGAGGTCAACCTCTCCGATCTCCAGATCCAGAAGACAAGTCTTTTGGTCCTCATGCCCAAAACTCCAATAACAATTGAGAGCATTCCATAACTCTGTTAGAACTCTCGAACTCACTGCTCATGAACCATGCAGTTAGAACTCCTCTGACAACATCTGGGTCAGTTTTCCCCTTCACTACCCATGCTCATCAAGTTTACCCCTCTTCTCCTTTTATACACAAACTCCATTCCTGATATTTATTAGAATATGATCTTTTAATAAATATCTTAAAAATATTATATTTTAATAAATATCTCAGATTTATTAAAATATTATTATTTAATAAATATCATGGTTTTATTAAAATAATAATATTTATTAAATATCTTAGATTTATCAAAATATTATTTTTATTAAATATCTTGGATTTATTAAAATAATATTATTTATTAAATATTTTAGATTTATTAAAATAATATTATTTATTAAATATCTTAGATTTATTAAAATATCATCATTTATTTTGCACAAGTCCATGCTTTTAATTTTCTTTGAAAAAAATATTAGTTCTCATTATATTATGGTGAGTTAGGGTGTTACTCAATACTTCAATAATTCACTCCCTACTCTACACCGAGTTTCTTTTCATAATTGCTTAGTGCACGTACTATTGCCGTACACGTGATACCTGCATATGTAGCTATCATATGCAGGTCTCATATGCATGCTAATATTTCTATGTTCCATATAATTCGGGTTGGGTCGTTACATACACCCCCCTTCAAAAAACTTCGTCCCGAAGTTAAGTTTTATGTCTTATATCATTAATTATATCAATGATTAGTATAATCATATAATGTTGGTGTATCATAGATGAATCTTCGTTTAATGTGTGAGAACACTTTTAACATTTATGTTTTGATCATTTATTGGTTTACCAATTTAGTAGTCACGTTTTGCCCCAACAGTGTCTCCAAGTTATTCTAAAATCATCCTATCCTTCTTAATCTCTTCCGCTTTCACCCTATCCGTCTTCTACAGGCATATGCCATGGCATCAATTTTACTGATCTATTCATAGACCTTAAGGGTAGTAGTGTCGATTACGTCGACCTGATTTATTTGTAGGCATCCGGCAATCATCATCACACGTCTAGGGGAGCGTGACTCACACAGTTCTCCCATGACTCCAGGTATTAGAGGATAAACGGTGGGCAACACCTCCACCCCTCTTAGTAGGACCAGGGTCAACACCCTATCAGGGAATCTCAGTGCATCTCAATTGTTCTTGGAGTTTTGTCATCACGCGGTCGGTTTGGTAATGATATTATTTGCAATTTAAGACACTCGTCCACAAATTATAACATATGTATCAATATGTTCAAAACAAATTGTTATCCATATAACAATTTCTATACATTCCAAATATGTCGCTATCTGTGATATTGATCCTTGAGTTCATATAACATACTTGGTTAAAACACTTGTCCATATATGTATCAATATGTTTAAAACAAATTGTTACCCATATAACAATTTCTACACAGTCCAAATATGTCACTATCTGTGACATTGATCCTCGAGTTCATATAACATACTTGGTTAAAACACTTGTCCACATATGTATCAATATGCTCAAAACAAATTGCTACCCATATAATAATTTCTACACATTCTTAAATAGGTCTGTTAATTCATTTTCACTCTGAATAGTCAAGTGCAATCATTCTTTTATTTCTATCTCATCATTTATGTTGATATGTAAAATTATAGATACCATATCCACAACATAATTCCTAATTTATATTAGTATTCCTATACCAACAATGTTTAAGCAAAACTTTCTTCATATTGGTATCCATGTACTATCAATGTTTAAGCAATTTAACATATTCTCACATGTCATAGTACAAAATGATAGTCTTAAGTATCCATCCAAATCAAGATAAGGTTACCCACAGTTATAAATGTCATATAGAATAATTGAACATGGATATACAAATAAGGATGTAGTCACTATTTTCTATACTCTATTAACCGATTAATCCTTATAAAAGTCACAGGTTGAGACTCTACATTTAAATGGAGAGATGCTCTATCCTTTGCATATATAGAAATGAAATGAATTGAAACAGAGCACAAAACACTTACTGTTTAGTCAAATCATGATCTAATTTCTTGATACAGGTTGATTAAGAACTCTAAAACACAAAACTACATATGGATCCAGCCAATCTTTTAATTCTTGTTACTTATTTGTCTTTTAAGTCTAATTATCTTTGATCTGTAATCTGGATCTCAAGAAATAATAATAACATTAACTTCTTTATCATGTTATTTCAGCTCATCTTCAGCCTAAAATCTAGAAGCCAAGGAGTAGGGTTTTGTAGGGCTAATCATTAGGGTATGCTGGAGATGGAGGAAAAATTAATTGACTACTTTAAAGATTCCTTAGTGGAAAGTTTATTTTTCTAGAAGGAATTTGTCACTGCTTGAAAATGCATTATTCACCTTGCATTAGACTTGGTTTATTAAGAGTGTCATGTTTTCAACAAGATGTAAATTGTTGACAAACATATAATTCCCTCCTTTAAAAAGAATTTCATAATTGATAAGATATGCATAGTCACATTATCAGTATGTTACAGTTTCGATATAGTCTCTTTTCTTGCAAGTTTCATCATTTAGAGTCTTAACTTTCGCTAGGATATTACTAGCTTTATCATCATTCCTTAAACCATCGTTTCATTTCTACTATATTGACTCATTTATTCCAAACACATAATACATCACTGGTATACTCTCTCTTTATTCTTCACATTAATCATTTTTTTTAAAAATTAGTCCTGAGGTCTCATCTTATCACCAAATGTATCTTCTTTTCTAACGGTGTATAATTATTATTCTTAATATTTAACTTTAAACATTTTCCCAATTTATCACTTGCTACTCTTAACAAATTAGGAATGTTCACAACTCCTTAGAGGTCATTTCTTTGATCCTTACCAATCATGTTGTTTGTATCCTTAAGAAAATTCTTCTTGATAGAAAACATCCATTTACTTCCTTATGCCAGATATTCCTAATATCCCATGTCTACTTCAATTCTAAAACAAAACATATTATCAATTTGACTTTGTTTTTTCACCTCTAGTCATTTATGGTTTTCTTTCCGTCTTCCTTAACGTATAAAATTATTACACTTGCAAATGTCATTACTATTCCCCGACTTGGGTAAGACGCAATAAATAAATTCAATAATGTGGATATCAATGTAATTTACTTATCATTTCAAGTTTTAAGGCATCACAAGATAGAGTTTCCCAATCATACTCCTTGATGTCCCTAATCCATGGATATAGTTAGTCACTTAAGGAAAATTTTATAATGTGACTCTCCCATTAGAGGGAGAAACTATTATAGATTTTGCTATGCGCGTAACTCTATTATCCAATCGATCAATTTTATTATAGATTCACTCTTTAATCTAAGGTCATGGACTCCTTATATTGTTTTGTGAAACTTCCACTCACTCACTTCTAGTGCGTTGTGTCGATTTCAATATTCTAAATGTATTATGATAACTAGCATTTATTATCATCATCAGAAGTTTGCCATTTCATTCTTTTCCCATCCTCCCTAGGTACTATATTTATTACATTGTGGTAACAATGGAGATTAAACTTTGAAATTTTCTACTGTACTCTCTTGGTAATTATATCGTCTTGTTCTAATAGTGTGTTTATTACCTTATAGGGTGGTTCCTTACCATCTTAACATATGTTTCATCCATTGGTCTTCGATTGATGTGTACCTTTAGTGACCTATACTTATACTTGTACCCTAAATTTGATTACTCATGATTTCTCCCAACATTTTTTGAATAGATAGTGTCTTCTTTCATCCATCAATTTACCTCAAACTAGCTTAGCCTTTTATGTGGTTGTAGCTTCACCTCTAGTGGTCTTGCCATAATGCCTATAATCATTCTTTTACTTCCATTCTTCCTTTCTTCAAAAGTTAACTTATTTGGAGCAACTTTGTCAACTTATCTTTATATATGCCTAAATAATTATCATGAATCATCTTATATAGTGTTATAATGTCTATAATTTCTCTTTTCTAAACCACATTGTTTTTCTTTCCATGAAAATGCTATGTGGCCATTTTATTTTGTTTTGGACATCGAAATATCCTTTCAATTGTAAATGGATAATCATCTATCTTAACAATGACATAATGGTTAAATAAAATGTCCAATTTTAGTGCATATTAAACTATAACAATTTAAACCTTCATCCTACTCCTTAAACCTCTTACATATATACATGGATAGTAATTAAATTATTAACATAGAAAAGCGGTATAAAGGATATTTTCATAAATCCATATCATTAATGGTTGTGGTTATCAGCTAGTAAGATATGTATGTGGAAATCTCAACATCACTTGAAGAATGGAATGTTTCAATTGCATAAAAACAATCAGGATAGTTTCCATTCTAACGTTCGAAAGTTTACAGGAAAAAAGTGATGTTAATGTGCTCATTTTAATATAATAATTTGAATGTACTTCAAACTCTACATGCATGATATACAAAATCCTAAACTTTATTATGGAAAATTTGCAGCTGATATCCGTGAGTTATCTCAACTCCTTTGTCGGATAAAATGTAATGTAAAAATAATGGATTTAGGAATCGAGTGGGATTGAACTTGATATATGTCTTCGATACCTACATTCGCATTAATCATCCCATCTCTTCTAATAAAATGTATCATCCTAGGGTTCATAGCTTTTGAATATTAAATTATATCAACTTTCATTTTATCATTGTTAAAAGATTCAATTTCTTCCAAAAGTTGAAAACCACTTTTCTTGTCATTGAATATTACATAACACTGACTACTTTGGGTAAATTATCAAGGATGACTCGGAGTATTATACCTCGAGTTATATTAGGATTGTTGCTTATAATTATGAAAATGGTGTGGTGATATCCAAGAATCAACACAAGATCTTGGGAAATGGTTAAGAAACTAAGATATTTCCCCTTGTGATCATTCATCCTAGTACTTTTAGCTCAGTCTAACTGACTCCTAAATTAACTTCGTATTCCTCAACACTTAAACCTATGGACTGAAGTTCTCTTGAAGCCATTTCTACCTGTAGGAAATCGTTTTTCTTGTGGTTGCCAACCCACATTTTTTAATGTATACGATGAAATAAACTATTAGTAGTGCCACTATCAAATCAGATTTTGAGTTTTATGCCGCTAATAATACCTGAGGATTCCCCTACAATGGATTGATGTTTTGCGTAGATGTTGTTCATTACAACATGGATTCTATGATTTCCTTGAGTATTTGATGATGGTTCCTTTCCCGTTCTATGCATTATACTTGATGAAGCTTCTGGACAATCACGTTGTAAATACAGTCCTCCACATCCCAACAATTAACTTAGGATGATCCCCTTGAGTTAGATTTTTGAGTTTCTAGAAAAGGAGCTCCGTCCTCTTGTGCTAATTCATCCCGTGCTTCTTCATCTATTAGTAGTTACTCGAGATTTCCGCTGACTTGATTTTTACAATTCAATCAATCATAGTATTAACTGTTATGGGGAATCTTGTTCCTACTCCTCTAGGGTAAATCTATCACCACAAGTAGGTGGTGTCAAACTACTTCCCATTAAGAAGTTACAGGTAGTCTTCCTTGGAAATTCTCACTGAGGGGTCTTGTCGGCCGAACATCTCTTTTGATCCCAAGGTGTCCCTCTGGATAACGGATATATTCAATTGATTCTACTACTAATATTGGGTTCCACATTCTAATCATGGCCTTGATTTGAGGATTAAATCCATATACAAAACGCTTGGTTTGACGTTCATCAGTGTCTAGATAAGGAACATATTTTATGAGCTCTATAAAATTATCTCGTATTGTTTCACTGTTTATTACTTTGGATTAAACACGATTCCTTGTCCTAATGCAGGATATTCTATGCGTAATATTCTAAAATGCATGTATCTTCATAAACCATAATATTACTTTGTAATATTTGTCTAACATTTTCTAATCCTAAAATAATAAACTACTAATTTCTACTTATTACCATACGCTGGTCTATATATATATATATATATTTTAAACAAACAAATTAATAATTCTTTTTGTCTAATTACTCCCTCGCTGGAAACCCCGACATTGGATGTTGCAAACTTGCGATTCACTATATTTTAAATTATATATTTTACTATTTTATTTAAAATCCATTATCGTTTGAAACCCTAACTAATTTGGGTTGACAACTAAATAAATCAAACATTTCTTATTAAGTCAACGTAGGATTATTTTCCCAAAACGTGCAAGGTACATGGAGGTTTACATTTAATATCAACGGAGTTTAAATAACTTAAATTATGTTTATTTTATTTTTATTTTCTAATTAAAATATTTCTATTTTAATATATTTTTGTTTAAATCTAAGAGCTTTTATTATAACAAAAGACTACATCTTTGACTACATTTTCTTAGAATCATATTATCTTCACTTTTACCGGATTTATTTAATTTTTGTAAATTAAAAATATTAATATTTTATTTAAAAATTACCACCAGAACTTCCCTCTCTCACACAAGAGTGACGTCTACAGCTTCGGCGTCGTTCTAGTAGAGATCAGAACGATGATGAAAGTCGTTGATTTCTCCCGCAGCAAGAGTGAAATCAATCTCGCGTCCATGGCAATTAACAGAATCGGCAGCAGCTGTGTCGACGAGATTATCGACCCCTTTCTTGAACTCGAAAAGACTCTAGGGTTCGCGCCATGGTGCAGAGAGTGGTCGAGCTTGCCTTCAGATGTCTGGCATTTGACAGAGATGCTACGGCGAGCATGCTGGAGGTTACCGAATAATTGGAATTTATCAAAGACACCATACAAAACAGAAACCCCAGCATCCGGAACGATGCTATTTTAGCCGATGGTGATTACGGCAACATATCGAATCGTCAGTTGACCGACAGCGCCAAGCGGCCGATAAGGAAAAGTTCTTCTGGCAGCAGAAGGATTACCATTCAGCCGCCCATAATCACGGAGCTAAAGACCGCTGCAATTCTCCAGAATACATAGACTGCTTCGCCGGTGTCTGTACAGGACCCCTGGCTCAGCGCCCAGAGCTCTCCGTCCACCAATTGTCTGTTGGAGAGCGTTATCCACTGCTGCCTGCAGAAGGGCGCCTCTATGCGCTGGACGATGTCCGTGGCAGTATTGGGAATGGCCTTGAATGTCGAAGAAAGAAAGCCCCTCCCATATCGCCATTTCCGATGGGCTTAAACCCATGGGTTGTCTCTGCGGCCACCTTGGCTACAGAAAGAGCCATCGACGATCTCGATTTTTATATATATATATCCAACGCCAAGGGAAGTAAAGCGGATTAGCAGAGTTTCGCAAATTTCAATATCATACACGGTCAATGAATATGTAGACAGTGAATACGCGGAGGTAAGTTGCAGGTCGACTATTTAATAGTTTTCATTACAGCGGACAGTGAATACCCAGACCAAATCAGCACGGGCTAGTTCCTACTCTCATGAGCTTTTCACTTTGATCACATGTAACACGTGTAAAGACTCGAACACCGTCAAAGAACTGGTTTAAAGCTCAGTGCTCAAAGCCCAGGCTCTATCTTTCTCTACTTCAAGGGTAAATGCGAGTAGAGCGTGGTATTCAGACCCCGCCCTTTTCTGGACTTAAGTCTCTAATCTCATCGGGGTCGGCGTCTACTAGAATTCAAAGTTCGTAAAATTGTGGAGAATTCTTAGTGTAAACTTATGACTTCAATATAATACGAATTCTGAAAATTGTCCAGAACCTGAAGTGCACTTCAATATGCAAAGAAGTCTGCAAATTTAAAAACTTGTATCACTTTAACTGCGTTGGAGATAACCTTGGTTTTATTTTAATGGCGGTGGAAATTCGTGATCGACAAGCCAGAATATTAACTAGTGATTATATCACTTTAAATGGAATTTAGGAACACCATTTTTGCACTATACTGAATCCTTCATTGACACGTCCTATCTACCAATTCCCGTTTTGAAATAAAGTGTATGCCGCAGACACCAATTTAGTTATTTAATTGAATTAAAGCATATATTGAAATCGAGATGTGCAGTTTGCAAGCCAGTGGATACGGCTCAACACTACTATTGGCAATTTATAAAAATCCCTTTCAGCTCCAACAGTAACGAGTGGATACGGCTACAGACTCCTCCATGGGTCCTCGGAAAAGGCAATTTATTTAGCTGGGTGAATCTTATAAATTTCCCGCAGTATGGGATTCCAAGGACGACCTTCAAACGCCTTTTGGTCATTTTCCATGGTTACCGAACCCCTTCATATAATATTCAAGGTAGCAACTAATGGTCGAAAACAGAACAACTACCGGACATAGTCAATAATGGTCTTATATGGTATTAAATAATTGGTCTGAATTGATAGAGCAACGACAAATCTGTAGTACTCAGTCATTTGCCTTCTATTCAACGGTAAGAAAGAGATTTCAATGCAATAGCTCAAAACTCAAGAGATGGAGGCAATACAAGCTTGGAATCCATAAAATGATTTAAAATACCCTAAGATCCACAAAGTCTGAAACTAAGCTTCGACACCATGTGTAAGAACCTTAAACTTTAACTTTCAGAATTTTAACCATCAATCTCAAAATACATAAGTGTAAAGCTCTTAATTTTCGAAATTAACAATCATTCACAAAATTCATACTACACCATTCAAAATGGGATTTTTCAAGCAGAATATATATCAATTGACTAATTAATACTTACCTGGAACCGTGTTTGAAGATGTCTCTGATCTGCGATGGCTCCAGCTCCCGTTACCAAACTGCTGTTTTCCTCCTAGCCTATCTGAGGTCAACCTCTCTAGTCCCCAGATTCAGAAGACAAGTCTTCTGGCCCCCATGCCCAAAACTCCAATAACAATCGAGAGCATTCCATAACTCTGTTAGAATTCTCGAACTCACTGCTCATGAACCATGCAGTTAGAACTCCTCTGACAGCATCTGGGTCAGTTTTCCCCTTTACTACCCATGCTCATCAATGTAATATCCCTTTTCAGGGATATCTCTTAAACACAAGCAAACTCCAACCAGAGATGGACTAGGAGGGCATTTACCAGATATGTCACCTTTGAAAAGAATGTGAGATCTGGAGGCTACTTGGCCCTTTCCAGACTCTGTCTAAGAGTATGGGAAAAACACACCAAGTGGTATACTATCTAGAATGCTCAAAGAGAGAAATAACAGTAGTGCAAGCATACAATAGCATATGTAGAACATGTAACAGATACTCAGAAATATAGAGAGAAAGTTAAGCCATTTTATTATACTGAGAATAGAAATGAGTACAATAGGTGATCAGAGTGATGGCACCTAGACTTGCACCCGACAAGTGAAGAAAAACTTTCAGAATGACAAAGAAATGGCTGCTCTCAGATCTGCGTCCAAGCTGCCGGAGAATTGTTGTGCTGCTGTTACTACTGGAACCAAAATGAGTATTTGGGGCTGTTTCCCTACTCGGAAAAAGTTGAAACTCTGGAATCCACCTCTACTCACCAAACCCAGAAAAGCCCAGAGAGTGTTTCTGAAATAGCCAACCCCCGAAAATCACCCCCTTGAGGATCTACGCTATCCTCCAAGGCTCTACGTTGACACTGAAGGGAATCCACCAAAATACTGCCTCAAACTCTGCAAAAATCCTCCAATAGTCAAGGGCTGGCCCCTTGCTCAGTCTCAAAGCTCGAAACCTCCAAAGGAAACCCAATCCGGAGCTCCTAAGAAATGGATTGCATCCTCCCTCTCAAGACTGCGCAGTCACTAGATGCCCAGCTCCACCACCAATCCTCAACTCAATCCTCCTGCAAAAATACTGATGGGACTACCTCACTCGAGCAGGCACTCGAAGTCCCCCGGGGCTGAGGGTGAGATCTCCGAATGAAGACACTTGGTGCACTAAACAGTGCTGCAGACTAGCTAAACAACTAGCGTGCTCAAGAAGTCGAAGTGACCAGCTCAATATCATAAACATTGAATGACCAAAATGAGGAGGCTCTCCTCCTTTTATAACGTTGGCCTCTCTCAAACCCAAGGCCCATCATCTCCAACGTAGCCTCTCTTGGCCCCACTCTGCTGACTCAACCTGCGCAGTCCCTCCACGTGCTCTAGTGGGTCCCCTCTCTACGTGGTCTCTTTGCCCCCTTGGCCCACTTAAGTTACAACGTTGTGTCTACTAGGGAGTGAACTTTATGTTTAGAGTGAGTTATGCCCCCTCTACTCACTTTTATTTATAATTTAACTATAGTAGGCAAAATTGATCAAAATTAATATTTCCAATTAGCCATCGCTAATTGGGAATATTACAATCATGTTTACCCCTCTTCTCTTTTTATACACAAACTCTATTCCTGATATTTATTAGAATATGATCTTTTAATAAATATCTTTGAAAAATATCTTAAAAATATTATATTTTAATAAATATCTCATATTTATTAAAATATTACTATTTAATAAATATTTTGGTTTTATTAAAATAATATTATTTATTAAATATCTTAGATTTATTAAAATATTATTATTTATTAAATATCTTGGATTTATTAAAATAATATTATTTATTAAATATCTTAGATTTATTAAAATATCATCATTTATTTTGCATAAGTCCATGTTTTTAATTTTTATTGAACAAAGTATTAGTTCTCATTATATTATGGTGAGTTAGCGTATTACTCAATACTTCAATAATTCACTCTCTACTCTACACTGAGTTTTTTTTCATAATTGCTTAGTGCACGTATTAGTGTCGTACACGTGATATCTGCATATGTAGCTATCATATGCAGGTCTCATATGCATGCTAATATTTCTATGCTTCATATGATTCAAGTTGGGTTGTTACACTCCCTCTTAGCATCAAGGGTGTGCTCTAGCAATACATCACGCTTATGCATTACATGATTTTGGGTACTGGTTTTGTGCTGCTGAAGCTTGGCCTGTTGCCACTCAACTCTGCATTGCTGCTGCCATTCTGTACTGTTGCCCATGACTCTGCCACTGCCACTGCAACTTCTGTATGGCAACTCCCTCTCAATATGTTGCATCTGTACTGCTCATAGCACTGCCACTGCAACTTCTGTATGGCAACTCCCTCTCAATATGTTGCATCTGTACTGCTCATAGCACTGCCACTGCTAATCTGCTGCACTGCAACTTCAGTTGTTGAGAGAAACAACTGAATCTCCTGCCCAATCTTTGACAAATGAATCAAATGGGATCTGTGTTGGCATCTAAAGAACGATGCACAACTACAACTCTGCCTGCGTAATCAGACTCCGTTTGCACTACTGAAGTCACATCAGCTCCTTGTGCTAAAATCTATCACGCTGCTGCTGCACTACGCTGTTGAAGTCACATCAGCTATTGCGCTGCTACTGTTTCCAGTGAAGCAAACATCGCGATTTAATCGCGATGTTTTCAAAACATCGCGATTTTTTTGGGCAAACAATTTAATCGGCGATGTTTTGCACGATTTTTTGAAAAAATCGCTAATCGGGAAAAAATCGCGATTTTTTGGTAAAAATCGTGGGCCCATCAAACAACAACCCTATAAGTTCAAAAATCATTTTTTTTTTTTTGTCATTTTTGCTGACACACCCTGTTGGCAGTTAATGGTAATGTTAAATTCTTAAAGTAAAAGTGATATTTCCTTTATTTTTCATTTTTATTCTTTTACTTAAATTTTTAACATTACCATGAAATGACTCAGGATGTTTAAAAACGGTTTCGACCTCATTGGATTTCATATGGAGAAACTAGAATTTTAGATTTCACTCAAAATTCAGCAGACTTAATGGTTTTCAGGTTTTCATGGTTTGGGGATTTGCATTGTTTCCATTTGATTCTATTATGTGTAAGGGTATGAGATTGGCATTTGATCAAGAGTATGAAGTCCTTTAAGAACATTGATGTTGGTGGCATTGATTGTTGAACTTTGTTGATGTTGGTGGTATTGATTGTTGAACTCCCCTACCGTGGCCTTAACAAGAATGTAAATTTCACTCAAAGGAAAACAATTGGTTAGGCATGTTAATATTTTTCTACTGCATTTCAAGGTTGAGGAGATGAACCCTTCACTCAAACCAAAATCATTGGTTAGGCATGTTAAACTTTTTCAATTTCTATCATGTTATAAGGTTGAGCAATCCAAGTCTGAAGACTTTGAGCTAGATGATGTTTATGTATCTCTTGTTGATGATCCCATTTCTAGTAGCGATGAATCAATGATGAGTTTCATGAGGAGGAGGAGGAGGAGCAACAGTAGGAGGAGGAGGTGACACCATCTACCCCTGCTACCGGTAGAGGACGTGGTCTACCTCCTTTAGCTCCTGGTGTTTCAGGATCTGGAGCACAACAGAGTCCATTGCCAGCCCCGCCAGCTTCTTCGTCTAGAGGGAAAGCTGTTACATTTTCTTGCAAGAGGGGCAGAGGAAATCAGTAGTATAGGTTATTTGGTGCATTCCTTTATATATAACATTATGACTCATGATATGAGATACATTATTGTATTTTTTTTTGATATTTTGAGTTTGAGTTGAGACTCAAGGACAAACAGGATCCTTGCCTTTGAAACTGAAAAGTTGGAGAGGCCATCCAGCCTAGCTTGATCACACAGTCCATGAGGAGCCATCTGCTCAGAATGTGTCAGAACTTCCTTTTCTCTTTGCTAGAGAAATGGATCTAAGGCCCTTGGTGAAATAGGTGCCTTCTGCTCCCTCTGACAACTGATTTCCCTCCTTGGAAATCTACCAAATCAACTATGATTCAGCTTCTTCTTTGATCCTCTGATCAAATTCTAAGTTTCCGTTGTGACCTAAGACAATTTCGTCACATGTTAAATTAAATTCACTTTAATTATTTAAGTTCCCTAAGTTTTAACTTAGGAAATAAATTAAAATAATTAATTAATTTAATATCTCCTAAACCAGATGAAATTTCCCAAATCCGTTTCTAGGTCTTGTAGATCAAGTGTACTCTAGTCCTTCCTCAAAATTTGGGACTCAAAGCACAACTGATGCTACCCCAAATACACAAAATCTCAACATCCCATGCTACTAATTCTCAACAAACATAGCCTTTTAGGTTATCTAAGCAAGCTATCTAGCAACGCCAAAGGTTCTGATACAAGCTGGCATCAACAACAAGCAGTCCAATCCTAATATTTCACCAACCTTGCCTCACATAAGCTCTCGAAGCAAAGCATTTCACCATGCTCAAGATCTCCACACTAGTGTTCTTGTCTCCTAGAGGGTTTAAAAACCCTAGAGAACTTACATCACATAGGTCCAAAGCTTAAAAGGAAACTTTAGCACTAGCCGCCAAGTCTACATGAGGATCCTATAATTCGAGTCCTCAAACTCTTGTATCAACAAAAACATCAAGTTCTTAATGAAACATCAACAATACAATAGATAATTATTCTTCCAAGCAAGGTATCACACCAAAATCAAGGCTTCATACATCAGTCAAGTCTACTCATCTAGCACTCCATGATCTTGCGGTATAAGACCTTTTGGTGTTCTTCTAATTGATTTTTTACCGCTTTAGTGGGCTCATAACTGTAGAGTTTGAAATAGAGTCATGAAAGACCATTTGCTACTATGTTTTCCTTTCCTTTTCCATGTAGTATCTTCATATCAAAAGTGGCCATTTTTTCGATCCATTTAGAATGTGTTTTTTTTTGGAGATGTTGTTGAAGACTATTATGATCCCTTCGTATGAGGAACTTGTGTTAATTTTTGGATAACATGCTTTTTGCTTAGGATAGTTACTTCAATAATCAATATTATCCCAATTTTAAATCCATTAGCAATCACATAAATCATCATTATATTGATAGCAACTGAAGAAAGAACATATGCAATAAATAATGAAGACGAGTTGAGACAAGAGGACACAATAATATGGCACAAACCAGGGAAAAACCCTTGATCAATCTTCTTATTATCAATATAAATGTTCAACAGAGATTAGAGATTACAATACTTCAAAGTCAAAGTGACTTTCTAATTTGAAAATCAAACCTTCAATAAGAGAGAGGCTCCAAAGCTCTACAATTTTAGCACATTGTCAACTGAAGTTAGACAATGCTTGGATAGGGTTGCTTACAGTAAGATGCGTTCTTACTTAACAATTCATGGTACCTCATATCAACTGCGACTAACCTTATCATACAAGAAGATGTCCTTCGCTGGCCCTGACCCTTGATAAGGTACTCAGCTTCCTGGTTTATGTATGAGTAGGCCTGCCACCTCCTTCCAAGACATTCTGGCCTTATTATGTTATAAGATAGGGCTTAAGCCAACCTCAAACAACCTTTACACCAATCAGTCTTCAACAAAGTAGGTCTGTGGCCTACCTAGATAGATGCCTACCTTCTCGGCCCATTGTACAACATAACATGGCCAATGTCCTAGATGAGGACTTCATGTAGCAGAGACATGCTTTAGAAAAGAGTGTCCATACCATAAAACATGCCTAAACTCACCAAACCATCAAATGTGCCTGCGGTCAACCTCAGAGAAATCGCGGTCCTGCAATAAGAGATAGATATGCTGAGATTTTTCCACTCGTTGTCCTCCAATTAACTTTGCTGTCACAAGAATATATTATAACAAGGATGAGTGCCCAAGGATTTGTCTCATGAGATTGGAGGATGCCCATATATATATACAATTAGACATGACATTTTGTCCTTATGGAGGTGAAGTCGACCTTCACATTTGGAGGCAAATTCAAATTTCAAATTTTCAATTTTTTCCCGCCTTAATAAAATCATGACTTATAGAATTTCTTTTGAATAAACAAATATTTCCTTATCAAAATTTGGTGATCTATAGGTCAATTTTGGTCCTCTCGAAAAGAGGAACTCAATGCAATGATCATCTCAAACATATGAGCTTCCCATGTGATCATCTCCAACATATAAGCTTCCCGTGTGTCCCAGACAACATGGGTAGGATGATGCAGGAACACTAGCAAGGAAAGAATATATCACATCCTGCTCACAATCATACATAGGGAAGGGAGAAACCACATCTTACAAACACATGTCACAACCACACGTAGGAAAAGGATAAACCACATCCTACAAACACATGTCACAACCACACATAGGGAAGGGATAAACCACATCCTACAAGCATGCCAACCATCAATCGTAGGAAGGATCCTACACATGGGGAAAGGATGAATCGTGTCCCACCAACATGTCAACCATCAATTGTAGGGAATGAGCATCCTACATGTGGGGAAAGGAGGAACCACGTCCTTTCGATATGTCAACAGATGCCTATATGCATCTCTCACAGGGGTGTTGACAAGAGAAGGTGAACCAATCATGCTTCTCATATGCCACAGGAGAAGGTGAGCCACTCATCCTATGCATATGTCATCAATAGTAGGGGACGGTGAACCACTCACCCGACACACATGTCATCTGCCACAGGATAAGGTGAACCACTCACCTTGTACACTGCGCACCTGTAGGGGAAGGTGAACCACTCACCCTATGGTCACTCATAGCTCAAGAAGTACTCCAAGCCCCTAGGAGCTCCAGAGCTTAATGTTCAATCTTAATTTACACATGAAGGTGAGAATGTTCAAAGTGACGTGGACCAAGCTTTTTCTAATCTTAGCCATTGATTAGAGATTAGATCACAATATTTGATTTATCAATGAGAAAAGTATTAAAGGAAGGCTTGGGGTCAGTTGGAGAATACACACATTGCAGTAGCACTTGAGCTAAGTCGAAATTTTGGGGCGCAGTTTGCTGAGAATTTTCGAATGAGCTTGCAGTGCAGGTGAGGGGCATATCGGCGAGGGATTACACTGATCTGAGGTCGAGAATGCATAAATTAGAGAGGCAGATCCATACTGGACAGTGCAAAGGCCAGGAGGAGAGACAAAGAGGCAGCGCAGGGGCTGATGCAGGGCCTTCAGGGTGATGCAAAAGCAACGTTGAGCCCAGAAGGGTGACGCAGGGGTAGCTTGTGCTACGCAGAGTCTACGCTGGGTAGGAGAGACTGACGCAGAGGCTGGAGGGATAGTGGTGGGGTTCTAGTCGGCCATAAAAGGCTCATATTTAGTGATTCCCTTGAGGGTTTGAATCAGCCATATTTTTTGTCTCTGAGTGATACGGTACATCTTTCGTGAAATTCTCTGTCTGGAAAACCACTATTGCTGCCCTTGATGTTTTCAGATTTCGCTGAATAATAAAAACCCTCTAAGAGTTGCTGCATCGGTTTTCCTGCATTGGGCTTTTCAGGAGACGTTTGTCCAAAAAATCATGTGTGTCCTTTGTCATATGTGCGCTATGTTTCAGTAAATGCTCTGTATATATGTAGGCTGCAGATTGTGTTTGCTTCGTTATTTTTCTGAATATTCAGTTAAATAACTTGTTAATTAAATCAAACAAGTAGGAGAAGCAAATCAATATGCTGCAGTAGGGTTTCTATATCCATAAATTTTCACATGGTATCAAAGCAATTGTAGATCAAGTTGAATCCATCAACAAGAGGGTGAAGAATTTTTTGTTGTTGGAGGGCAGCTGAAGCTCACAAATCCAGGAAGAGGCAGTGCAACAGAAGGGTGACGCAGAGGCAGTCTGCTCATGTAGGGTTGACGCAGAGGCTGACACAGGCTCTAGTGGGTGACAGAGGGCCTGCCAAGCTCACGCTGAGTTGACGCAGAGGTTGACGCAAGCCCTAGAGGGTGACACTGTCCAAGTTGGAGTGACGCTGTGCCGGTTGCTGGGGCTAGAAGTGCTGTTTTTGATCTTCAAAGTTGCTGGTGGGGCATTGGTTCTGTCGGTGTAGAACAATGCTTTGCAAAGTTGACAAAGTAAGGGGAAACAATCCCTTAGCATATTTTCTTGCCAAGAAATCTGAGATTCGATCAGGAGGAGTGATCGTATAGGGTCGATTCAACGGAATTTGTGAAGGATTTCTGGGAGGGAAGTCATTTGTTAGAGGGAGCATACTCTCTAGAGGGTTTCTATCGCCAGGAAACCCAGATCCGGTCTTTTGCTGAGTGTAGTAGCAATAGAAGGGAGAAGAGCACTTGCTTCGACAGTTTGAGCAGAGATGGCCCCATATGGACTGAGAGATTAGGATAGGTTAGACAATGTGTCTGACTTTGCTATCTGGAAAGCCAGATTCCTGACAGTCCTTGAGGAGTATGGCATCAGAGACCACGCTGAGAATGTCTTGGTTGTGCCGACCGATGTTGATTCTCTGAAGAAGTTCAATGAAAATCAGGTGCGGGCTAAATGCTTGATCATGGATGGACTGAAATATCACGTGGTCCCTCATATTGCCGAGAAGAAGACGAGAAACGAGGTGTGGACAACATTCACCATGTTGTATCAAGGTAGCTCTATCCAGAGGAAGATGCTTCTGGAGAATCAGATGCGGATGTTCCAGATGCACAAGGGAGAGGAGATCGATCCCTTCCTCTTTAGATTGCATACCATCTGAGACGAGCTGATTGCCATGGGGGCAACTCCCGATGATGGACTCATGGTGAGGACTGCCCTGAATGCAGTCACTGATGAGTGGGAAACCTTTGTCCAAAGTATCTTGGGTAGAGCACAACTCCCAAATTGGGGGGAGATGTAGGCAATCCTTCGTCAGGAGGAGATCAGGAGGATAACCAAGAGGGAATTCAGAAGCGGAGGAGTCAAAATTAAGAAAGAGGAGGAAGATGAAACCCTAGCATCTAAGGGACAGTGGCAACAAAGGAAGAAGAATAAGGACCTATCCAATGTTCGGTGCTTCAGATGTGGCGAATTGGGACACTTCGCCAATACTTTTCGTAAGAAGAAGGGCAAGGAAGATTTAGACTCCAAGGCAGCAACAGTGAAAGGGGACTATGGCAGCGAAGATGATGTGGCCATGAGTGCTCATGTACCTCGAGAGAAGAGGTGGGGCGACATAGATCTGTAGATTGAGCTACAGATGGTGATGGTGGGATGTTTGAAGTGCCCAAACTCTTGGAAGAAGGACCTATCCAAGGTCCGGTGCTTTAGATGTGGCGAATTGGGACACTTCGCCAATACTTGTCCTAAGAAGAAGGGCAAGGAAGATTCAGACTCCAAGGTAGCATCAGTGAAAGGGGACGATGTTAGCGAAGATGATGTGGCCATGAGTGCTCATGTACCTCGAAAGAAGAGGTGGGGCGACATAGATTTGTAGATTGAGCTACAGATGGTGATGGTGTGATGTTTGAGGTGCCCAAAGTCTTGGATCACATACGAGCTACAGTAGCCTTAAGATAGTAGCAGGATGACTGGAGTCAATGGATGCAAAAGATCATGGAGAGGCACAAGGCAGTGGTTGAATGCTGAAGATTGGAGAAGCGCAGTGCAGTGGCAACAACAATGTAGAATCAGCAACACTGAGGGTGATGGGACTTCAATAGCGCAGAGGGGCAGTACTTACGCAGTGCAGAGCAACAGCAATGCAGAGGCTCTAGAAGGACAACGCAGAGCAACTGCAAAAGGTGCTTCAGTGATGAGATGCAACTAGAATGATTTGTATGTCAGTTATTAGGTGATTGTCCTTCAGTTGCTTACTTCTCAACGATTGAGTTGCAGTGTAATAGTTAGCAGTGGCAGTGAAATAGGTAGCATGATGCTGCAATTTGAGAGGGAGCTGCAGTACAGATGTTGCAGAGTCATGGGTAGTAGTATAGAAAATAGCAGTGCAGTGGATGGAGGGCAGCAGGCCAAACATCAGCAGCGTAGGGGACTGATGTCGGAGATCAGAGTAACGCTTCTGAAGGGAAGTGTTGCTAGAGCACATTCCTCACTAAGAGAGAGTGTTGAGATTCTGAGTAGCATCGGATGTGCTCTAGCTCCAAAAATTTGTAGCGGGGCTAGAACACATGAGATCTCCAAGACCCAGAAATCGTTTGGAGAAATTCCACCCGGTGTAAAAGTTATTGAAATAATTAAATTTTTTAATGAGGACCCTAAGTCTAAGTTAGGGAAATAAAAAAATTAAAGTGAATTAATTTACACATGTGGGTGAGAATGATCTAAGTGATGTGGATTAAGATTTTTCTAATCTTAGCCGTTGATTACAGATTAGATCACGACCGTTGATTTATCAACGAGAAAAGTATTAAAGGAAGGATTGGGGTCAGTTGGAGAATACACACATTGCAGTAGCACTTGAGATAAGTCAAAATTCTGGGGCGCGGTTTGCTGAGAATTTTCGAGTGAGCTTGTAGTGCTGGTGAGGGGCAGATCGACGAGGGATTACATTGATCCGAGGCCGAGAATACATAAATCAAAGAGGCAGATCTGTATCGGACAACACAGAGTCCAGCAGGAGGGACGCAACCCAGCCAGGCTGACACAAGGCCTTCAGGGTGATGCAGAGGCAGCGCTAAGCCCAAAAGAGTGACGTAGGGTTAGCCTGTGCTGTGTAGAGGTTACATTGGGCAGGAGAGGATGACGCAGAAGCTGGAGGGAGAGTGCTGGGGTTCTAGTGGGCCAGAAAGGGTTCGTATTCAGTAATTCCCTTGAGGGTTTGAATCAACCATATTTTCTGTCTCCGAGTGATAAGGTTCATCTGCCGTGAAATTCTCTGTCGCTCAAACCACTACTGGTGCCCTTGATGTATTCATATTCTGCTTAATAATAAAAACCCTCTAAGAGCTGTTGCACCGGTTTTCTCGCATTGGGTTTTTCTGGGGACATTTGTCCGAAAAATCATGCGTGTCCTTTGTCATATGTGCGCTATGTTTCAGTAAATGATCTGTATATGTGTAGGTTGCAGATTGTGTTTTCTTTGATATTTTTCTGAATATTCAGTTAAATAACTTGTTAATTAAATCAAACAAGTAGGAGAAGTAAATCAATATGCTGTAGTAGGGTTTTTGTGTTCAGAAATTTTCACACTTTGATGCTTGACCTATCTTGATGAAGATGTTGGGTCTCCAACACGGCTTCAAATGCTTTGCTTTCACTTTAAGAAATGATACTTCTGCCTAAGTTGAATATGGATCCTTTAAAAACCCTTATTCAATCAAAGACTTATATAGATGATTGAGTAGTCAACTGATGTACAAAGATGACTTTTCACATGAAGAAACCATAGATGCCCAACAAATGTCATTAAACCATCATTTTTTAAAGTGTTCAATCAACCATTAAGCTCAAGGACTGATCCTTGTAATTGAGATTTTATATATCTATGGATTTGAGGCACAAAACCCTTATGAATGCTTCAAAAATAGAGAGGAGTTGGGATTAATTCCCCTTAAAGCTAATTTGCATCAAGGCTCCTCATAGTATCTCAAAAATCTCAGAATGAGCAAAATTATGTCCACAGTTTTGTCTCGGTTTAGTATACTGAGCATTTGAATTTTGATTAGGACATCACTGACCAAACTTAGATTCTTGGATTTGCCTCAAGGAATAAGCTCCAGATACTTGCTTCAGCCACGAATCAGTCAATTAACAAATATATTTGAAGTGATTGTTTCCAAAATCTTGTTACTTCAAACTACTATAATAGCCCTTATTGCCATGTAATGTTCCTTTTTGCAGTGTTCCTCATGGCATGGTTAGGATGGAATTTTCGGGTTGGAGGCAGACATGTCATAGGGGCATGTCTACTTCATCAGCGAGCCTAGGGGCTTTTGGAGATGTTTCATGGGGTTTGAGAAGTTTTATAAGGTCCGATGGCATCCGCTTGGTATATTCCATCTGCACAAATTGGCTTTCATTCTGTTGCATTCCAACAACTTTCAAAAAACAGAGTCATAAATGGGCCCGACTCAATTAATTATGCTTAAGGTGGCATTCTGGGAGGAATACTTGACATAACACCTTAGTGTAATAGCTCTTTCGAACCAGAACAAGAAGATCTATAGGATGAGATGTTAGAAATGAGTTTTAGTGGCCTAAGGAGGCATGGTGGCCAATTTTCCCTTTTCCCACATTAAAAAGAATATTTTAATTAAAATAAAAGAGGGAAATGTGCTCAATGGTTAAAATAATAATAAAACAAGAGGTTTTAGAGGGTCCCATTAGATTTATAAAAGAGGAGAAAGACATTGGGGGACATCTTGGATTATTGATATTTTCTATTGGTGAGGTTTGGAGAACCGAGTTCGCAACTTCTCTAGCCCTAGGATGAAAACCCTCGAGTATGTTGTTGAGTGTTGGACGAAAACCCAACTCTCTTTGAAAATACTTCATCCAGGAGTTTCATAGAGCTTCAGGGATATTGGAGTGAGGATCATTCGGGTCCTCAATTGGTGCTTCATCGTCTTTCAGTTGATTCAATGGAAGTTGTTCTTGGAGGGATAGTGAAATCGTTGTGGAGTTTTGAGGGATCAGGATCAGCATAGTAGCAAAATATTTGGAGGTCCACTCAACTATCATCCTTCCTATTTTGTCTCAGATATTTCCAGTTGTACTTTGCATGATATATTATAATAAATGAAACCAAGTCATCCCTTGTGCTGCATTTTTTGATGTTATTTGAGTTTATGGGTTTACTGTGCTTTTATAATTTCTGGGTTGTTATTTACTGGTGCATTTTGGTGTAATCTCGTGTATTTTTGGAAAAAATGTTGGCATAAAAATTTATAAAGAAAATTATTAGAAAAATGCCTCAAAATTTCCGAAAAGGGACATTACATGCTAGGATGATGAATGTATTAAAAAAAATCTTATAAAAGATAGTGTTCAAAAGTTGGCTTCTTTCGAGCTTGAATCACATCACACTGGGACTGCGACTTTCTTCTTTGAGAATGAAAACCATTGATAGATATATAGATTACTTAGGAGGCTCCACAGGTCGGCTCTCTATTTCTCTGTTCAAACTATATATATATATAGCCTTAGAATTGTGATACATGATATCTCATCTTCTATGGCACTATATAAGTCTGCAAAATATACTTTACAAAGTGACTGTAATTTGCAAGATAGGTCTAAATGACCTTCAATTAACTCGGTCTAGGATTTGTGAGAACATAACTGAAGTAGGATTCTCGATTTCTTTTCTTCGAGGCTTAAGCTTTAAGTCAATCCTTTGAAATATACTAATGCCATGAACTTGAGGGAGTCTTAGCTCCTTTTGTAACTTTACTATGAGACTCCCAATTAGGCCTATCTTTTAATCAACACAAATTCTTTGACAAAAGGGCTACTCCTTTGAAACCATAAACTCGGTCACCCACAGATGTATACAACACTCGGATCTCAGAGGTGGTACATAATTCAAACCTATTAAATGCTTGAAAAACTACTTAATTGATGTTGACTTTGTCAAGGCTTTGGTTTCCCATTCATGTGCACCGAATTCTGAGGTAGCTCAGAGGATTTGGTTCACTTCAAGGGTAATCTTAGACCTCATATTTTGTGCCCAGAACTGCGCTCAGGATGTTTGGTTATCTGAAACAGGGTTTTGTATGATCTTAAAAAAAAAGGCTTTAAGCCTTTATCGATAGGGTTGCGACCTAGTCACAACGATTATGGCTTGCAAAAGTTCTCAAAACTGCAAGTTCCTTCATCTATGCAATATTCCCAATTAGCAATGGCTAATTGGAAATATCGATTTTGGTCAATTTTGCCTCATGTAGCTAAATTATAAATAAAAGTGAGTAAAGGGGGACATAACTCACTCTAAAAATAAAGTGCACTCCCTAGTAGACACAACGTTGTAACTTAAGTGAACCAAGGGGGTCAAGAAACCATGTAGAGAGGGGACCCACGTAGACCACATGGAGGGACTGCGCAGGTTGAGTTGAGCACGTGGCAAAGGGAGGCTATGTTGGAGGAGGTGGGCCTTAGGGTTTGAGAGAGGCCAACACTAAATAGAGAGGGGAGCCTCCTCATTTTGGTCTTTCGATGTTTATGATATTGAGCTGGTCATTTCGACTTCTTGAGCATGCTGGTTGTTTAGCTAGTCTGCAACATTGTTTAGTGCATCGAGTGTGTCCGTTTGGAGATCTCACCCTTAGCCCCAGGGGACTTCGAGTGTCTGCTCGGGTGAGGTTGTCCCATTAGTATTTTGCAGGAGGATTAGTGTTTGGCTTTTGTGGAGGAGCAGTGCATTCATAGACTGCGCAGTCTTGAGAGGGAGGACGCAGTGCATTTCTTGGGAGCTCCGGATTAGGTTCTTTTGGAGGTTTCGAGCTTTGAGATTGAGCAAGGGGCCAACCCTTGCCTATTGCAGGATTTTGGCAGAGTTTGGGGCAGTATTTTGGTGGATTCCCTTTAGTGTCAGCGCAGAGCCTTGGAGGATAGCGTAGATCCTCAAGGGGGTGATTTTCGGAGGTTGTCCTTTCCAGAAACGCTCTCTGGGCTTTTCTGGGTTTGGTGAGTAGAGGCTGATTCCAGAGTTTCAGCTTATTCCAAGTAGGGTAGCAGCCCCAAATACTCATCTTGTTCCAGCAGTAGCAGCTACACGACAGTTTTCCAGCAGCTTGCACGCAGATCAGAGAGCAGCCACTCCATCAACATTCTGAGAGTATTTCTTCACTTGCCTTGTGCAAGTCTAGGTGCCATCACTCTGATCACCTATTGTACTCACTTATATTTCTTAGCATAATATAATGGCTTACCATTCTCTCTGCATTTCTTGAGTATTTGTTACATGTTCTATACATATGCTGTTGTATGCTTGCACTACTGTTATTTTTCTCGAGCATTCCCGTTACTATACCACTTGGTGTGTTTTCCCCATACTCTTAGACAAAGTCTGGAAAGGGCCAGATAGCCTCCAGATCTCACCTTCTTTTCAGAGGTGAAATATCTGGTAAATGCCCTCCCAGTCCATCTCTGGTTGGAGTTTGCCTGTGTTTTAGAGATATCCCTGAAAGGGGATATTACAGTGGTATCAGAGCATAGATCTGGCTCAGCCTGTGGAGCTAGTTGTCTATGACATCGGGGGAGAAACCTTACATCTGCTACACAGGTAGGAAGTACAGAGATATTGAGCATAGATTGGAGAACACCTATGGAGAGGGTGACTGCGTTTGGGTGGTCGACGCAGAACAGGAGGAGCCTGTGATAGACACAGAATAGGAGGGGCTCATGGTAGATTCAGAGTAGGAAGTACCGATGGCAGATGATAGTGATGCAAAGAGGTTTGGGGAAGCACTCCTCAAGTCAGTCCAGGATTTGTCGAGGCAGATTGAGATGATGGGCTAGAGATTCACTGCTGTGGAGGCTAGACAGCGTGAAACCCCAAGGGGTTTCCATGTTGGTGAGGGGTCGAGCACATCCCACCATTTGCAGGAGTGGGATGTCACTCTGCACTAGGCATCACATGCACTCACACGTTCCACTATGCCAACTTTTCTGGGTGTAGACACAGGGGCAGGAGCACAACAGGAGCTAGAGCTTGGCCACATGGGTGATTATTTTGCTGAGTACCAGGCATATGGGCAGTAGTTTAGGGATGCCCTTTCATTCAGAGACTTTGTTCAGCTCCAGCGGGACAGCAGACCCCGCGACCATCACAGAGTGCACTGGCATTATCATGATGGAGACACCCAACATACAGTGAGCCGATTCCATTTGCCTACGTTTGATGGTTCATCAAACAGTTTGACAAAGTCTTGGGTGGAGAAGCTGGACATATATTTCCAGCTCAACCAGATGGTAGAGACAGAGGCCATCATGGTGGCTACGCTGCATTTGGATGGTGAGGCCCAGGATTGGTGGTTCCATGGGATGGTGACACTCAGGTATTCGACAGTGACCACATATGCTGAGTTCACCTAGAGACTGATAGAGAGGTTTGACCGGAGGGATCCGGAGGAGCACTTTGTTGAGCTGACGAGGCTCAAACAGACTGGGAGCCCGGAGACATATATTGCAGATTTCTTGAGGCTTTCAGTGATGGTGTCCGATCTATCCGCGGCATGGATGATATACATGTTCATTGAGGGGTTAGCAGAGCCACTTCGAGGTTTGGTCAGATCCGCCAGACCAGCCACACTCCAGGACGCAGTTGGCAGGACCTGGGATTTGCAGGATGCTTTACCCCGGACCAGGACACCTTACCCCCAGAGACATGCTTTCCAGCCAAAGGGGAAAGATGTGAGGATTCTGCCTCCTAAAGGGAATCCGGGTAGGGGACAGCTAGATGAGGATGCCAAGAGGGAGTTGAAGAAGAAGAGGTTGTGTTTTACCTGTCAGGAGCTGTGGGCGCCGGGACACAAATGTGCTACTGGCAAAGCACATTTTATCGAGGTCTTCTCCGAGAGCAGCGGGGAAGAGGATGAGTATGAGGATGGGGAGGCAGGAGACAGTTAGGCAGTGCAACACCATTTGCCACCTCCACCTCCAGGAGTGGGAGGTGCAGCTTTTGCACCCACAGGGGGGACCCTTGCAGCATTGCAGGGAGTACCCAAGTATCTGACGTTGCGTGTCCGAGGGACAATACGTGGGCAGCGAGTTTCAGTTTTGGTAGATAGTGGGGCAACCCACAACTTCATCGATGCACAGATGGTTGAGCAGAGAGGTATACCGACAGAGTGCTTCAATGGATTTTCAATGTTGGTTCCAGGAGATCAGACGATGCAGTGTGCCAGATATGTTCCAGAGCTGGCTGTGACGATGGGTACCTACACAGTGATTGACCACTTTTTCGTGGTCAACATACTAGATACCAATGTGGTATTGGGAGTACAGTGGCTGATTACTCTAGGGAAGGTCACCACAGATTAGGAGGCCTTGGAGATGGAGTGGGATGATAAGAAGATCGGGAAGCATGAGAAGATACGTGGGATGCACACTTACCCGCCCCAGACTGTTTCAGCTCACCGAATGGAGGCAGACATCCAGAAGGGAGACATAGAGTGGGCAGTAGAGTTGCAGGCATCAGAGGCAGGGACTACCAGGCAGACAATTCATCTTGATATACAGGGCATCCTTGACAGGTATGACACGGTGTTTGGGGAGATACCGCCGGGACAGCCACCGGATCAGGGGTTTGAGCACACTATTGAGCTAGAGCAGGGCATCCAGGCCATTATTACCACACCCTATAGGCACCCCAAGGCCTATTGGGATGAGATTGAGCGGGCCATCCAGGGGTTGCTGGCTCTTGGACATATTCGGCCTAGCACCAGTCCTTTTGCTTCTTCGGTGGTGTTGGTGAAGAAGAAGGACAACAGATTGAGAATGTGCATTGACTCTAGGACCCTGAATAAAAAGACCATGAAGAATAGGTACCCTATACCGCAGATTGATGAGCTGATGGATGGGTTGAGAGGAGCACAGTTCTTCTCAAAGATCGATTTGAGATCCAGGTACCACCAGATTCGCGTGAGGGAACAGGACATTCCCAAGACCGCTTTCAGGTGCCATTACGGCCACTTTGAGTTCTTGGTTATGCCTTTCGTGCTAATCAACGCACCAGCCACTTTCCAGTCATGCATGAACCATATCTTCCGTAGTCATTTGAGGAAGTTTGTGTTGGTCTTTTTCGATGATATATTGATATATAACAGGACTTGGGAGGAGCATCTCCAACACATAGAGGTAGTACTGCATGTCTTGGAGGAGCAACAATTTTATGCTAAGCTCTCCAAGTGTGAGTTTGGGTTGACGAAGATGTTGTATTTGGGACACATCATAGGAGTGGACGGAGTGAGGGTCCACGAGGAGAAGATCAGGGCCATCAGAGATTGGCAAGAGTCGAGAAATGTGATGGAACTTCGAGGATTTGTTGGTATCTGCACTTATTACAGGAAGTTCGTCAAGAGTTTCTCTCAGCTTGCTGCACCCCTTACAGATTTGACGAAGAAGGGGGCATTCAGTTGGTCAGATACAACGTAGTGGGCCTTTGACAGGCTCAAGGAGGTTATGAGCAGCTGCCCAGTGCTTGCATTGCCAGATTTTATGTAGCCTTTTTTTTTGTAGTGTGATGCGTCGGGAGAGGGGATTGGCGCAGTGTTGATGCAGGGAGGCCACCCTATAGCCTATGAGCGTCGGAAGCTCCTTCCTCATGAGCGGTTGTATGCTATATACGACAAGGAGATGCTGGCCATTATGCATGCATTGGCCAAATTTCGGTAGTACCTGGTGGGTAACAGGTTCAGGGTGAGGACTGATCACAACAGCCTCAGGTTCTTTTTGGAGCAGAAACAGTTACAGGAGAGGCAACAGAAGTGGATCAGCAAGATCCAGGCTTATGACTTTGACATTGAGTATGTCAAGGGGAAGAACAACGTGGTAGTCGATGCACTTTCACGTAGACCAGCCACGTTGTCTCTGGTGAGTTTGGATACAGATTGGAGGGCTCGACTTTTAGTGGAGTACTCCAAGGACAGGTTTGCTTGTGAGGTTCTGGATGGTCAGGCGACAGATGATAGATACAGGGTGATAGATGAGATCATCTACTACAGAGATAAGACCTTCTAGACTGAGGGCTCCTAGCTCAAGAAGAAGATACTTCGGGCATCACATGATTCACCATTGTCCGGCCATCAGGGGTTTACCAAAACCTACAGGGCCATCCGAGAGAGGTTCTCATGGAAGGGCCTCAAGGAGGACGTACTCCAGCATATCAGGGAGTGCGAGGTTTGCCAGAGAAACAAGGGAGAGATGAGCGATCTCGCAGGTTTGTTGTAGCCTCTTCCCATTCTGGAGGGGAAATGGGAGAGCATTTCGATAGACTTCATCACAGGGTTGCCCATGGTGTAGGGCAAGGACTATATATACGTCGTCGTTGATCGGCTGACGAAGTACGCACACTTTTTTGCCATATCCGCACACTATTTAGCAGCATAGATGGCAGAGCTGTTCTTCAGAGAGATCTTCAGGTTACATGGTCTTTCCAAGATCATCATCAGTGACAGGGACAACCGCTTTATGGGCGGATTCTGGCAGGAGCTTTTCCGGCTAGTAGGGACAGAGTTGACACCAAGCACCAGCTACCACCCACAGACAGACGGGCAGACAAAGATAGTTAACAAGTGGCTGGAGGGCTACTTGCGTAACTATGTTAGTGGGCAGCAGAGAGCGTGGCTGCATCTAGAGGAGTGCTACTACAACAACACACATCACATGTCCATCGGTATGTCTCCGTTCTATGCTTTGTATGGATATCATACTTTATCTTTTGCTGATGTGATGTTTGGTGCTAGCAAGGCTCCGAGAGCCAAAGATTGGATCCAAAAGAGTCAGGACATTCTCCGAGCTCTCAAGGATAACATGGCTACAACGCAGAACCAGCAGAAGCTGTATGCCGACAGGGGTTGAGTGGAGAGACAGTTTGAGGTAGGAGACTTAGTCTACCTATGTTTGTAGCCATACCGACAGTCGTCACTGAAGCAGAAGGGAGCTGAGAAGCTCAAGCCCCGTTTTTATGGGCCATACGGGGTGATACGCAGGGTTGGACAGGTTGCTTATGAGTTGGAGCTGCCCCAAGGCAGCAAGATCCATAACATTTTCCATGTATCATGCCTGAAGAAGGCATTGGAGCAGTAGGTGATAGTGACAAAGGAGCTACTGCCTACAGATGATGAGGGGCATTTGGTGTTACAGCCCGAGGCCATTATTGATACCAGAGAGAGGCAGTTGCGAAAGAGGACAATCCAAGAGTTCTTGGTGAGGTGGAAGAATTTGCCGGATGAGGATGCCACTTGGGAGAGTGAGAAGATCTTGCAGCATCCATCACTACAGTTGCTTGGGGTCAAGCAACATTTTGCCGGGGGAGACTGTAATATTCCCAATTAGCAATGGCTAATTGGAAATATCGATTTTGGTCAATTTTGCCTTATGTAGCTAAATTATAAATAAAAGTGAGTAGAGGGGGACATGACTCACTCTAAAAATAAAGTGCACTCCCTAGTAGACACAACGTTGTAACTTAAGTGAACCAAGGGGGTCAAGAGACCACGTAGATAGGGGACCCACGTAGACCACATGGAGGGACTGTGCAGGTTGAGTTGAGCACGTGGCAAAGGGAGGCTACGTTGGAGGAGGTGGGCCTTAGGGTTTGAGAGAGGCCAACGCTATATAGAGAGGAGAGCCTCCTCATTTTGGTCATTCGATGTTTATGATATTAAGCTGGTCATTTCGACTTCTTGAGCACGCTGGTTGTTTAGCTAGTCTGCAGCACTGTTTAGTGCATCGAGTGTCTCCGTTCGGAGATCTCACCCTCAGCCCCGGGGGACTTCAAGTGCCTGCTCGGGTGAGGTTGTCCCATCAGTATTTTGCAGGAGGATTGGTGTTTGGCTTTTGTGGAGGAGCAGTGCATTCATAGACTGCGCAGTCTTGAGAGGGAGATCGCAGTCCATTTCTTGGGAGCTCCGGATTGGGTTCTTTTGGAGGTTTCGAGCTTTGAGATTGAGCAAGGGGCCAGCCCTCGCCTATTGGAGGATTTTGGCAGAGTTTGAGGCAGTATTTTGGTGGATTCCCTTTAGTGTCAGCGCAGAGCCTTGGAGGATAGCGTAGATCCTCAAGGGGGCGATTTTCGGAGGTTGTCCATTCCAGAAACGCTCTCTTGGCTTTTCTGGGTTTGGTGAGTAGAGGCTGATTCCAGAGTTTTAGCTTATTCCGAGTAGGGGAGCAGCCCCAAATACTCATCTTGTTCCAGCAGTAGCAGCTACACGATAGTTTTCCAGCAGCTTGGACACAGATCAGAGAGCAGCCACTCCATCAGCATTCTGAGAGTATTTCTTCACTTGCCTTGTGCAAGTCTAGGTGCCATCACTTTGATCACCTATTGTACTCACTTATATTTCTCAACATAATAAAATGGCTTAGCATTTTCTCTGCATTTCTTGAGTATTTGTTACATGTTCTATATATATGCTATTGTATGCTTGCACTACTGTTATTTTTCTCCTTGAGCATTCCCGTTACTATACCACTTGGTGTGTTTTCCCCATACTCTTAGACAGAGTCTGGAAAGGGCTAGATAGCCTCCAGATCTCACCCTCTTTTCAGAGGTGAAATATCTGGTAAATGCCTTTCCAGTCCATCTCTGGTTGGAGTTTGCCTGTGTTTTAGAGATATCCCTGAAAGGGGATATTACAATCTAGGAGCTCAGTCCTAGATGACCTCTCCTTTTGAAATCGCAACAAATCCATATAACCCAGAAATTGGAAACCTTCATAATTTCATGTTGTCTGATCCTTTGATGAAGAAGGAGGTCATGAAGACTTGACAATATTTCTTAGAGATTGTTATCCCTCTTCCTTGGGCTTGTCCTCACCTTAGCTCTGATACCATGTTAATTTTGGATAGCATGCTCTTCACTTAGGATAGTTACTTCAATAATCAATATTATCCTAATTTTAAATCCATTAGCAATCAAGTGAATCATCATTATATTGATAGCAACTGAAGAAAGAACATATGCAATAAATAATGAAGATGAGCCAAGACAAGAGGACACAAAAATATGGCACAAGCCAGGGAAAAACCCCAAGATGGGGAAAACCCTTGATCAATCTTCTTATTATCAATATCAAATGTTCAACAGAGAGAGAGAGTACAATACTTCAAATTCAAAGGGACTTGCTAATTTGAAAATCAATCCTTTGATAAGAGAGAGTCTCCAAAGCTGCAACTTTAGCACATTGTCAACTGAAGTTACACAAGGTCTGGTTAGGGCTTCTTATAGTAAGATGTGTTCTTACTTAAAAATTCATGGCACCCATATCAATTGCGGCTAACCTTATCATTCAAGAAATGTCCTTCGTTGGCCCTTAGGGTTGGTCTGGACCCTTGATAATATACTCGGCTTCCTGGTTTATGTATGAGCAGGTTTGCGGCCTCCTTCCAAGACATTCTGGTCTCTTTTTGTTATAAGATAGGGCTTAACCCAACCTTAAACAAGCCTTTACACCAGTCAGTCTTCAACAAAGTAAGTTTGTGGCCTACCTGGGTAGGATGCCTACCTTCTCGGCCGATTGTACAACATAACATGGTCTGTGGCCTAGATGAGAGAGGCTTCATGTAACAACGACATGATTTAGAAGAGAGTGTCCATACCATAAAACCTAAACACACCAACCCATCACATGTGCCTGCGGTCAACCTCAGAGAAATCTCGGTCTTGCAATAAGAGATAGATATGCCCAGATTCCTTCACGCCTTGTTCTCCAATTAACGTTGTTGTCACAGGAATATTTTATCACAAGGATGAGTGCCCAAGGATGTGTCTCATGAGATTCTAGGATGCCCATATATATATAGATATAGGCATGATGTTTTTTTCTTATGGAGGTGAAGCCAACCGTGCCATTTGGAGGCAAATTCAAATTTCAAATTTTCAATTTTCGCCTGCCTTCAATAAATCATGATTTATAGAATTTCTTTTGAATAAACAAATATTTCCTTATCCAAATTTGGTGATCTATAGGTCGATTTTGGTCCTCTCGACAAGAGGAATCCAATACAATGATCATCTCCAATAGATGAGCTGTCCAATAGTGGAATTTGGACCTAGATGCCAATTTTAACAACTTTCTTACGAAAAGATATTGTCTCCATTTGAATAGAGCATCTATAGTGGTGAACATGTGTAGATATTAGAAATTTTCTTCTATTGAGCTTCCTATTTTCAAATGCTATAGGGTGTCCATCCTACATCAATACTGCCCCTTATTCCAAAAACTGAACCATCACACTCGATTACAAAAGGTTTTGAAAAAATGAAGTTGCTAATATAGGTGTGGTGTACATCATATCCTTTAATATCTCAAAACATTGTCTTGCTTTATCGTCCCATTGGATTGAGTTCTTTTTTAAAAGGTTTGTTGCGGGCCAAGTTCGAAAAAACCTTCGATAATATCTTGTTAAACCCAAAATCCTCTTAATTTGGATGTTTTCTAGAAGAGAGAACTTCGTTTGAGTGCTTCAGATGTTCATCCCATGTTTTACTATATAAATGAATGTCATCAAAGAAGACTACCACGAATTTCTTTAGGTGAGGTCAAAACACTTCATTCATAGTTGTGTTTAAGGTGACTATATTGTTAGTTAATCCACTTCATTCATGCTTGTGGGAGTTGGCTAGAGTGTCAGTTAATCCAAATGGAATAACTTTGTATTCAAAGTGTCCTTAATGACTTCAAAAAGCAGGTTTTTCCACATATTCTTATGTTAGTCTGATTTGGTAATCCTCATCTCAAATCCAACTTAGAAAAATACATAGCTCCATGAAGCTCATCTAACATTTTATTTATGAAGCGAATGGAAAACTTGTTTTTTTGAATCCTTTGTAATCAATGCATATTCTAAAGACCTGTCCTTTTGAACAAGGATGACAGGAGTTGCGCAACTATTTTTTTTGATAATACATTGTCTCGGTATATCTTAGACTATTCTCTCAATTTCTATTTTTTGATGATATGGATCTCGATATGGTTTAATGTTGACAGGGTTCGATCCCATTTTAACTTCAATGATGTGCTCAATATCTCTTTTAGGATTCATCTCCAAGGTTAAATCTTGTAATTAAATCTTGGAATACTTTTCTACTTGCCATCGAATCTTTATAAATTATTTTTGATGATTGGAAAAGTAAGTTCAATGTTTGTCGTCATTGGACACCTAGAACTACATCCACTCTTGCTAGAAGTATGGTACAAAACTGGGATTCTAGATTGTTGTGTTCATTTTGTAATTTAACCCATTTAGATTTTCCTACTCCAATTTTTTTCCCATCTGCTACCATAAATTTCATATTGGGCATTGGGTATACGAAAAGATTCAATCTTTTTGTGAGATTTTTGACAACAAAATTATGAGTCCTATCATGGGTCTTGGAGAATGCATGTTGTTGCTGACTCTGCATACTGTTGCCAACTGCATCTGCACTGCAACTCCTTCGCTGTTGCAAAAGAAAAACATCCAAAAATCTGAACCTACTATGTCTAGTATGATGCATCTGTCACCTGAGTCCTGGCTGCTACTAGTCTTTGCACTGACCCTCTGAAGGCTCTGCGCTACTGTTGACTCTGCACTGTTGCCAACTCTGCTCTGCGCTGCTCAGTCTCTGTTGCTCCTAGTCACTGCAACTGTCACTCCGGTATTGATTGCACCAACTGACACTAGTCCAAAGTGCTACTACTGTTTTGGGCTCCCATAGAAAGGTGATGATCCAAGAGGTGGACTCCTCAAGGATCCTGCCCATTCTGTAACTCTCTGAGGCTACAAATCCATATCACCCCACCTCTCTCCTAGAGGTATATGCACAATCATGGAAAACTCCTCCAGTCTAGAGGACAACCTATTGATTTCTGCGGATGTAGCTTGTTGATATTGCTCCTTCTCCTTGTCCTTCTTTCGAAGAGGACATTGAGAACTGAAGTGGCCCATCTCACCACATCAGAAGCACTTAATATTCGAAATGTCCTTCTTTCGCCTATGCTGCTCCTGCTGCCCCTTTGATGCAAGGGTTGCATTCACCTCTTCCTTATTGATCTTCACCCCACTATTGTTGGTTCCACTTATGGTACTCTTCACCAAATCACGCCTCATCTCTTCTTGTTGTAGGTCAGCCCAAACTCTCCCCCAATTGGCCAACCTTTCTCTGCCCAAGATGTTTTGGACAAAGACTTGCCACTCCTTGGAATTGTTGTTGAGGGCCAATTGTACAAACTCAATACCTTGAGGCGCTGCTCCCACGGAAGCTAGTTGATCTTGGGTCTCCTGAAGTCTCTGTAGGAAGGGTTCTATGCGCTCCCCCTTTTTGCATCCTCGTGCATCTCATCTTCTCCTACAAGTACATCTTTCGCTGCTCAGAAGATCCCTGATGTAACGTGGCCAATCCATCCCAAATATCTTTGGCTGTGTCTTTTCCTGCTATGTGAGATACAATGTGATCTCTCACTCTGTCGAGGATCAACCACTTGGCCTTCACCATCTCTTTCTTGTAGGTCTTATGTTGATGTGCCTCTGTGGGCTCAACTACCACACTAACGATAAAAGTTTTGAGATTATGCTTTCCTAGAAGGAAGGAAGCCATTGCCTACCAAATAACATAGTTGGAGGCAACCTCCAACCGATTTTGATCTCGCAACCCAGCTGATGCCATCTTGCCAACCAAATGTCGAATAACCTCCTCTCTCCTCTATGCAACTGTTGACTGGCTCTATGCACTCCCTGCTGGAGTAAGTAGACCTGCTCCCAACTATTGCTACACTATAGTGAGAAATCGAATTCCTTGGCTCGGAATTCTCTGAGGAAAACAATTCCCTCAATATGTGCTCTTCTTTCCTCTTCTGACGATTTTCTGTCCCAACAAACTACTGCAGAAAACTACATCGTAGCTGAAGATCTGCTTTGTGTTGCTCCCTTTTCCGTCGAAAAATCTCGATCTGGAAAATCTTCTCTGTCGACTCACTCAGAAAAGGATTTTTCCATGAAATTTAGCCCTCCCGACTATGGACTGTACAACCCCTCTGGGGTTTCAAACTGCTGCCTATGTAGTTCTTTGAAATCCCTCTTCAACTCTGCTTATGAGCTCTTGCTGCTTCAGCTGCGCTCTGATTCCATGTGAAAATTCCTTCAACTGGAATCCTATTGCAGCAACTGGAAAATATTCACCTAATTGCTAATTTTATCTTAACAACTTATTTGCAGTTTCCTGTGGCAAACACTAAATACATCACACTGCAACCTTCACAAATATAAAATGCCACGGAAACAAAATATAGTGTAGGAAAGAAATAAACACACAATGGACACTGTTATTTTTGGACAAATGTCCTCAGAAAAACCCATTGTGGGAAAACCAGTGCAATAGCTGAGGGTTTGTATTATTATGCAGTAGTTTTCTGAATACAATCATTGGATGCCCAACTAGCTTTCTGATACAGAGAATGAACTAGCAATAAGATAGTGAGATAACCTCACATTGGTACGGGAAGATCCAATACTGGTCTGAATGGAGATGAGCCCTTTGCGTGGTCTCTGCATCACACCTACGCAGTTACTACTGTGAAATTTTTTGAATATCTCAAACATAAACCCTATTGTTAATTTTCAGATTTACTTCTCCTACTTACATTAAGTTATTAATGTGAAATATTCACCATTAATATCGAAGTAAATACATTAACAACCTATACACATACAGATTTAAACTAAATACATGCACAATGACAAAGTGACACAAGGATTTTCTAGACAACTGTCCTAGAAAATCCCAATGTGAGAAGACCAATCTTCTGGTTGCTGGAGGGTTTTATTATTAAGTAGAATCTAAGTACAACAAATCTGGGCACCAAACTGGTTAACCCAACAGAGAAATAAAACTGCTGCTATACCTCTCTTCTAGAGATAGAAAAAATAACTGATTCACACCCTCAAACGGGATTTACAGAACTTAGCCATTTTCAGTCTTCAGAAACCCCAGTGCTGCTATGAAGCCCTCTGCGTTAGATTTGCTAGCCCGCGTTAGCCCCTGCGCTACTCGGGAAGGGCCTATGTCACCCCAAACTGGGTTACGTTGCCCTTGCGCTGCCCTGCCTGGGCCTGTGTCAGCCCTGCTGGCCTCCTACTGCCCCTGCGTTGCCTTTTCTGGCCCTGCGTTAGCCCTGCATAGCTCTTGAAGCCTCTGTGTTGCCCCTGTTGGGTTGTGGCTGCTCTGCGTAGATGCTGCCCTCTCTGTGCTACTCAGGCCGTTGCTTCTCTGCCTCTTGTTGCACTCTTGGCCTGGGATCAAACCATCCCTCTCGCCAATGCTACCCCTCGCTGCAGCTGAAACACTTTTGAAATTCCTAGCAAACCACGCCCTAGAATTTCATCTTAGTCTCAGTGCTCTGCCACTATGTGTGTTCTCCAATTGACCCTTAGCCCTCTTCTTATACTTTTCTCGTTGAAACATCATCGACTGTGATCTAATCTTGAATCAATGACTAAGATTAGAAGATGCTTGATCTGTGTGACTTAAGTCATTTTCATCACATGTTTAATTTAATTAACTTTAATCTTGTAATTTTCCTAAGTTAGACTTAGGGTCCTTAATTAAAAATATTAATTAATTAAACATCTCTTAAACAGGATGGAATTTCTTAAATCGCTTTCCGGGTCTTGGAGATCTCATGTACTCTAGTACCTCCACAAAGTTTGGGAGCTAGATGAACATGGTTACTTGGGAGCGGGAGCGGGAGCGCCATTTTCAGAAGCTCCCGATTTGAGAGCGTTTCGGAGAGCGTTTTTTTATAAATATATATATATATATATATTTATATTTTAATGCATATATGTCAACAAAAGCATGTAGAATGATGGATTAGACATAAAAAAACAAAAAAACATAGATTGAACCATATAACATCAATAATCTAGAAGTTATAATCTTCTAATCTAGAAGATTATGTTCTAATCTAGAAGTTAGAAACATTCAACATATTGACTCTTGAGTCTCATGATTCATCAATCTTAAAGTTTCAAGCTTTCAAAATTCAATATATAACATTTATCATCATCGATTCATTGATCACCATAGTTGTACTTGTAAGCTAAGTGTAACATTTACAAAAAAGAATATTTAACATGAAATGAAATGTTATAAAATGAAACGAAATGAAACAACTTTCAAATTTCATGAAGCATAATATTCATAATTTATAATGAGTTATAAACTTATAACTGCCAACTTCAAAGTTTCAAACTTCAAACTTAAATTGTCATATATTGGTTACAAAAAATATCAAATTAAATATGAAAATGGGAGAACACGTAGAATGTCCAACAGGTGGAGAACACGTAGAATGTGTTGCTAAGGAATAAATTAATTTCTTTTAAGGAAATGGGAAATTCAACCTAGAAGGCATATCATTAATTATCCAAAGTTTAAGCAATTGCATTTTCATCAATTGGTTACCCACTTTGCGATTAAGGTCGAAAAATCTGTAAGAAACAGTAGATGGGAAAATACACAAGCCCCCATCTCATGCAAGCAATATGGCCATGACCTAAAAGGGTAGAGGCATTCATGAAACATCAACAAATATTTTGGTCATCCATCACTGTCTCCAATAAGATGGCATATCTTGATTGCAAAGGATTGTCAACTTGGTTTCAACGTAAGAAAGGAGTAGGTGTAAGGCATTAACAATAGTACAAAGAATGATTTCATAATATTTAGGCCCTTTTTACAGTGGAGAGAAATTGTTGTTGAATTAAATACTGAGTTTCAAAGGGTCATATATTCTGCTTATAATAACTACAACACAATGAGTCTTAAAGATAAGCTTTTTTTTTTATTCCTTAATGAAAATTAGCCTTTACTCATATCTTGGCAGTTGATCCTTGCATAAAAGGAATATGATGTATGCTTTTCAACTAGTTTGAACAAATTCCATTCAACTTTATGGGAGGAAATTTTTGTCTGAAGATTGTTAAAGGACGTACCAATTTCTGGGTTTAGAATAAAATAATGGCCATTTCCAAATGGAATTGTATCATAATATGTTAAAAAATAGTTGATACACAAATTATAGTGACAATATAGTTAGGTTGGCAAATGGATGATTTAAGCAAATGGAGAGCAAGTAATTTCATTTAGGACCAAGTCTTTAAGCAAAAAAATGCTCCCTCCCTAAAAAAACGCTCCCGAAAACGCTCCCTTTCTAAAAAAACGCTCCCTAAAACACTCCATCCCTAAAAAAAAATGCTCCCTAAAATGCTCCCTCCCTAAAAAAACGCTCCCTGAAAACAGGGAGCGTTTTTCCTGTTCAGGGAGCGTTTTCGGGAGCGTGCTTCCGAGCGCTCCCAAAATGCTCCCGCTCGGAGTGCAAATTGGGAGTGGGTTCGAGAGGGGGGAGAAGCTTCCCCGCAACCTTGGCTAGATCACATCCAATGCTACTCGAACACCTCAAAATCTCAACAACTGTGTCATTGCTGTTGGGATTGTGTCACACCTCCCGATTGATCTTTTTCTGGATGGGAACTCGATCCTCTGACCTCCTAGTCTCACACCTCGACTTTCGGTACTAGATCTCAATTGCTCCTCAGCAAAACTTCAGACTCCCTCTGAAGCTCTGTGTTGCCTCTTCCACACCTCTCTCTGCCTCCTTTGCAATATATTCACCGGATCAGGAATACTTTCTCTGGCCAACTATCTCTGCCCCTCACTGCCATAACTCACTTTGATCTTCCTCCGGCAACTGCTGTGCTCCTCTCTTGAGAAATCGATCTCTTGATTTCTTACTCGATATGTTCTCCAAGTGCCCATTGAGTTCCTTCTTATAATCTTCTTGTTGAACTTTCAATGGCCCATATTAGATCCTAATCAATTCCTCAAATCATCTTTGACTCAATCTTCGTCTTCATCTAGAAGACTCACACCCAGTTTAATTAATACCCTTTAATTATCTAAATTTTCTAAGTTTAGACTTAGGCATCCATTAAAAATAATTAATTATTTTAATTAAACCTCCTCCTGGAGGAATTTCCCAAAACGATTTATGGGTCTTGGAGAATGCATGTGTCCTAGCCTCCCAGCAAATCTCTGAGACTAGAGCACATCCAATGCTACAAAAATCAACATACTTATTTGGGGTTTTGGTTTGTGCGTGCTTCTTTGTTAATTCCTTTTAGAGTGCATCATGTCATTCTTCCATGTTAGTCAATCTCGTATTGAATTCACTCACAGACTACAGTCATTGTCCTCATAAGTGATGGAACTTTTCATTTTAGTTGGACTTACTTGCAAGTATTAGTTTTTAATCTATTTTTTATTTAGTTATTTATTTATTATATATAAGTTTATTTTGTGTATATATTGTTAGTTTTTGTAGCATCGGATGTGTTCTAGCCTCGAGATTTGGCAGAGATGTTAGAATACATGCATTCTCCAAAACCTAGACATCATTTCTAGATATTCTACTTGGAGACGACTTAATTAAAATAATTAATCATTTTTTTATATATTTCGTAAGTCTAAACTTAGGAATTATGATTAATTAAAAGGTATTAATTAAGTTAGATGCGAATCTTCTAGAAAAAGGCATGGATCGAGTGCTACTTAATCTTAGCCATCGATTAAGCTTTAATCGTGGCTGTTGATGTCTCAACGAGAGATTATAAGAAGAAACTCAATGGATCTTGGAGAAGACACTTCAACAGTTCGATTTCAATGGCAGATCGATTTCTAGAGTAGCAGCGATGAGTTGCTGGAAAGAGAGCTAGTGAGCTCGAAGCAGTGAGAGAGGGGCGGGGATAGTAAGGTCGGAGGAAGATTTTCCAGATCCGGTGAGTGCACAATAGAGAGACAGTGACTGCCACAGAGAGGCCACGCAGAGTCACGCAGAGGCAATGTAGTGCTTCGGTGGAGATTTCATATTTTGCTGTGGCGAAGTAGTGATCCAGTGCCAAAGGCCGGAGAGAGAGTCCGGAGGTCAAGTGGATCCATCTTCCAGACAACAGCTGATTAGATAGAGAGAAGGAAAGCGATTCCAAGTTGTGGGGACATAGTACTGCGTACGCAGACGCAGAGGCAGCGCAGAGCAACTCATCTTGATACAAGGTCAGTGTCAGATCGCCAATGGGAGTCATATTTTTCTCACTAGACTCTTTGTCGGTTATTTCTTTGTATGGTTTGCTAGATTTAAGCAACCAGAGATTTGTACTCAGATTTACTACTGCATAATAAACAAAGCCCCAACTGCTGCATCGATTTTCCTGAGTTGGGTTTTTCCCGGGTGTTAGTCCAAAAATAACAGTGTTATTTGTGTGTGTGCATCTATCTTTCTAGCGTTATTTTTCTTCCGTAGTATTTATTTTTGTGAGGGCTGCAGTGTATTAGTTTCGATATTTACAGTAGCAAACAGTAAATAACTTTTTCAGTTAATTTAGCAAATAGAAGAAACTTAATCAGTTTGTTGTAGTAGGATTCGGGGTTTCTGAATTTTCACAGATGTATGTATATATATATATATAATTTTGTTTCATTTTCTTATTTTTTAAGTTATTTTATATTTATTATTATTATTTTAAAAATCTTGACTATACCAACCTTGATATAACTTTATTTTTTTGTCCCAAGTGGGTAACTCAATTGGAAATCGTTGCGATTTGAAATATTGTATAAACTAAGAGATCCAAGGTTCAAATCCCCCTAGAGTAACCCAATCGACAGGGAGGAAGATTGTCATAGGACCTAGAGGTATAGTGGTAGCAGCTAGAATCGACCCTATGTCATGCGAGTATGAACCTGCCCCAGTTACCGAGCTATTTGTGAAAATTCCTAAATCGGAATCCCTTCTGCAACAACTAATTAAATTTCTTCTACTTGTTAACTTTTTAATCAAGTTTTTAAAGGTGTTACACTGTTAATATCGAAATAAAATCTACTGCAACCTTCACAACATAAAATATTGCAAAAATAAAACACTGAGCAAGAAAGATAGAAACACACACAAGTACACCGTTATTTTTGGACAAATGTCCCCGGAAAAACCCATTGTGGGAAAATTGGATCAACAACTAGGGGTTTTATTACTATGCAATAGTTTTCTAAGTAGAAATCTATGACTGTCCAAACTGAAAAATCATATAAAGGAAAAACTGACAAATAAGTCTCATGAGAAAATCTCACTCTGACACTGGGATCCAGCATTGACCTTAGCTCTGGATGAGCTGCTCTGCGTTGCCTCTGCGTAATGACTACGTGACTCTACGCAGTCTCTGTGTCACAACTCGGGGCAAGTGTTCCTCTTTTTGTAGGATCTTTTGCTGACTAGAAATGAGGCCCTCCTGCCTATGAAAACTCTCTTTGGCTTTTGGCACTGACCCTCGACTATTTCCTCAGCAAAATTTTGGACTCCCTCTGAAGCATTGCGTTGCCTCTTTGTGGCTCTTACTCCTCCTCTGCCTTGTACTCACCGAAGCTGGACAATATTCTTCCGTCCAACTATCCTTGCCCCTCGCTGCAAGAAAATCACTCGATCACTATCTGACAACTCAACGCTACTTCTCTTGAGAATTCGTTCTTTAGATATCTTTCTCTGACTATCTCGGTGTGTTCTCCAAGTTCCCATTGATCTCCTTCTTATAATCTCTTGTTGACATATCAACAACCAGGATTAGATCCCAATCAATGGCTCAGATTAACTTGCACTCGATTCATGCCTTTATCTAGAGGATTCACACCCGATTTAATTAATATGCTTTAATTATTCTCTTTTCCTTAGTTTAGACTTAGGAACCCATTAAAAATAATTAATTATTTTAATTAAGTCCTCTTCGAGTGGAATTTCCCAAAACCATTTCTGGGTGTTGGAGAATACATGCGTCTTAGCCTCTCTGCAAAATCTTGAGGTTAGAGCACATCTGATGCTACAAAAATCAACACTCCCTCTTAGGGAGGAATGTGCTCAATTGTTGCAACCCACTGAAGCATCACTTTTGACTCTGTATCACCTCATGGTGCGTTGTTGATATCCAGATGTACTACACACCAACTATTGCGTAGCTCTGTTCTGCGTTGCATCTGTGCTGCTGCTGACGCTATATACTGCTACTGACCTTGCATACTAATGTCAACCACTGCGTCCAAACTACAACTCTGTTGCTACTGCCACTGCAACATCTGCAGCTGTCTCTCGTCTGATGGTGCTGCAACTGAGAGATGTTCATCATAATGAACCAACTGTGTTCAGTCTGATGCATCTGTCACCCGAGTCTTGACTGCTGCTAGTCTCTGCGCTGTCATTGAAGCCACTGTGTTGCTGCTGACTTTGCACTATGCTGCTGCACTGCTGCCAACTCTTCTTTGTGTTGCTCAGTCTCTAACGCTACCAGCCATTGCATCTATCACTCTGGTACTTGACTGCACCAACTGTCACTGGGTCATCCTGCTACTGTTGCTATGGGCTTTCGTAGCAAGGTATTGATCCAAGAGGTGGACTCCTCAAGGATCCTGCCCATCCTGTAGTTCTCTGGGGCTAAAAAACCAAATCACCCCACCTCACCCTTGGAGGTATCTCGGTGATCATGGCAAACTCCTCCAGTCTGGAGGACAACCTGTCGATCTCTGCGGATGCAGCTTGCTGATTGTGCGTCTCTGTAATATCCCCAAATGGGGATTAACAATAATAAAAGTGCAAATAGACAAGTAACTACAACAAAATAAAAACACCATTAAAAACACATGGAATGAAAATAAATCCAACGCTGAGCCATTCTATTAGATTTGTCAGAAAGAGTACGAGATTGGTGCTCAGAAAGGTAGCACGTGGGCCTGCTCTAGGCAGGCTGAAGAACAACTCTAAACTGGACAAAAATCTCTATTGGAATGTGCTCTGTGTGGCTCTCCCTCTACGCTGCCAATCTTGGAACTACTGATGTTCACTGACTTCGGATTGTTGTTTAGCCTATCTCCCGTGCTCAGAAAATTCCAGGCTTTTAACCCCGCGCTCTACTCACCAAACCCACAAAAACCCGCGAAAGGTTTCCAGAAAGCTTGGCCTTGAAAAATTGCCTCTTTAGGCTTGGTATGCTGATATGATGGGTAACTTGGCCTCCTGGATGAATCTGCTAGGAGAGGCCTCTGAAATGTCACCAAAATCCCTGGTAGGAGGTGGCTAGCCTCCCCTCCAAATCCTCTGGCAACTCTCCTCCTCAACTTCCTTCTTCTGGCACTCCTCTGCTGGACTGCGCAACTTGGGTTGTCTCTATGCTATCCTGAAGGGACTGCGTACCCCTGATTGTGTAGCTTTGAATCCTCCTCACAAAATGTTGGAATCTTCTCTCTTGAGCGGGCACTCGAAATCCCACGAGGTAGAGGTTTAGATCTCCGCTTGAAGATGTCTTTTGTTGAACATCACTGCAGACTTGACTCAACAGCTCAAGCGTGCTCAGTCAATGAAGACAGAAAATACTAGGTGAATGAATGAATCAACAATGAGCTACCTTCTTACTTTTGTCTCCAACAACCCAACGTCCCTCTTAGGCTCCACCTAGGACTGTGCTGCCCCCCTCACTGGCCACTCCTGTGCTGCCCCTCCTTGGCCAATCTCAGCGCTGCCACTCAACCCAGTGCAGAGCCTTCTCATTGGCTCTCCTGACCCAAACTTAGGCCACAATTTTTCCCTTCTAACTATAGGAAAATACTATTGCTTTACTTTATTGTGATTTGCGGGTCGTGACCCATTTCTGCCTAACATTAGGAAAAGCTAGAATCTGTCAAAAATTAATATTCCTAATTAGCTAACTGGTAATTGGGGATATTACGGTCCTCCCCGCCAAAAAGTTGCTTGTCCTCAAGCAACTACAAAGATGGGTGCTGAAGAATCCTCTCCCCCTCCCACGTGGCATCCTCATCTGGGAGGTTCCTCCATCTGATCAAGTATTCCTTCACTACCCTGCTCCTCAATTTCCTCTCCCTGGTATCCAATAAAACCTTTGGCTGAAGTACCAAATGCCCCTCATCATCCATGGGAGGCAACTCAGTTGCTGCTGTAACCTACTGGGCCAGTGCCTTCTTTAGACAAGATACATGGAATATGTTGTGCACTTGGCTCCCCATGGGTAGCTCTCGCGCATATGCTACCTCCCCCACTCTTTGAGTGACCCTATAAGGCCCATAAAAATTGTGGCTTCAACTTCTCTGCTCCCTTCTGCTTCAACATGGACTACTTGTACGGTTGGAGGCATAGGTACACTAGGTCCCCAACCTCAAAATGTCTCTCCATGCGACCCCTTTAGCGTAGATCTTCTGTTGTTTCTGTGTCGCCTGTAAGTTATCCTTGAGAGCCCTCAAGATATCTCGTCTCTCCTGTATCCACTCCTTGACCCTAGGGGTTTACTATCTCCAAACATGACATCAAGAAAAGTCAAAGCATCATAACCAGGGTTGCGGGGAAGCTTCTCCCCCCCTTCCCAATCCCACTCCCAAAAAGCGCTTTGTTCGGGAGCTTTTTGGGAGCGCTCGAAAGCATGCTCCCAAAAACGCGTCCTGAGGGGAGCATTTTTGGGAGTGCGCTTTTGAGCTTGAAAAAACGCTCCCTGCCTTTTCGGGAGCGTTTTAGGGAGCGCTCGAGCGCGAACGCTCCTTGAGCGCTTCCCTCATTAAAAAAATGCTTACGCTCCCTGAGCGCTTCCCTCGTTAAAAAAACGCTTCGGGAGCATTTTTTTAATGCGGGAAGCAATCGGGGAGCATTCGCTCCCGAACGCTCCCCGACATGAGAAACACTTCCCGGCGCATAGAAAAAAATTGGCGTCGAATTTTGATTTTTTTTTGGAAAGGAGGGAGGGGGGTTGGGTAAATAAAAAGGCCCACCCCCCTCATTTTGTTTTTATCATTTAGTTGAGAGTGAGAGAGCAAAGAGGAGCAAGAGGAGCAAGAGGAGCAGAGCGATTTGGAGAGTTGGAGTCTGGAGAGCGGAAGTGCCAAGGAGAGAGCAAGTTTGCAAGCAAGAGGAGGATTGCAAGAAAGAGGTAGGTCTTCTAATCTAGTTTTTTATTTTCTAGGAATTGTTTTTAAATTGTTCCAAAATGAAAACTTGATGTTTTTTCTCAATGTTGCATTCTAGTGTGTTGAAAAGTGAAAAATTGCATTGTTTTTTTCCTATGTTGCATTTCCCATTCCCATTTGGCATTCCTTCATTTTTTTTGCAGGCTAGAAACTTGAAACATCATGGCTATATGGCTATGGATTTTCTTCATGTTGGTTCCTTTCTTTGTAATAATGGTGTTGGAGAGTAGAAGAAAGAGACCCATTAGAGAAGAGGAGGATGAAGAAGTGGGCTATAGTGGATTTGATGAAAATCCAGAAGAGGAGGAGGAGTATGTTGAGGAGGAAGGGGAGAGTGGAGAACATGAGGCCACAAATACCCCAACTAGACAAGACCAAAGTCAAACACCTTTGTGGAAATGTGTTCAGAGGCAGGAAGGAGGGAAAGGTGGTGAAACCAATAAATTTCTTTGCCCCCATTGCAATAAAGAATACACAGGTTCATACACCTGTGCCAGAAGGCACCTTTGTGGGAAAATGCCAGGGGATGGAGACAAAAATCTAGGAATCAAAATTTGTGTCAGTGTGCCAGCAACACAGAGAGAGAAATATAGAAAGGAAGAGGAGGCTGCCCTACAGAGATATAAAAGATCTAGGGGTTTCATTGATTCTTGTACACCATCAGGTCCATCACATCATGGACAAAGAAGTCCATCAACTTCCACCCATGGCAGTGGATATGGAGGCACACCTGGACCAAACACCTCCTTAAGGCGTAGAACCATATCCGATTTCCTTGATGAAGGGTGTAGGAATGATGTGGATTAAAAAATTTTCTGGTTTCTATATGCATGTGGGGTGCCATTCAATGTTCTTCGCTCACCTTATTGGCATGAAATGGTTTCTGCCATTAGTGATGCCCCCAAAGGATACAGGAGCCCTGGGTATGACAAGGCTAGAACTGTGGGATTTGATCATGAAAGAGCTAAAATAAACAATTCTTTGGCTAGAATGACAAATTCTTGGAATGAGCATGGGGTGTCCATTGTATTTGATGGATGGACCAATGTAAAAGGAAAGCCATTGATAAGTGTTCTGGCTGTGTCGGTTAGTGGTGCAATATTCCTTTCAGCATATGATTATTCAGACAAATTCAAGACCGGCATTAACATTGCAGAACCATTACTTGAAATAATTGAAAATACTGGGCCATACATTGTCATCCAAGTCATCACTAATAATGCTGTTAACTGTAACCTCAATTCAAATGGCTTGGTGATTTGTACAAGAGAGGTAAAAAAATGATAAAATTTATTACAAATCATAGCAATACCCATGGGCTTTTCTGTACTCACTCCAAATTGGCATTGTTGAAGATAGCAAAGACTAGATTTTCTAACTATTACCTCACCTTCAGGTGCCTTTTGAAGGTAAGAGAGTCATTGGCTGCAATGGTATGAAGCCCACACTGGTAGGTATTAAAGGACAAGGCAGCGACAATAGTTGACAGGCAAGGTTTTGAACATGTGGAGGAGACCACCCTTGACCCTTTGTTTTGGGCATGTGTGAGGAAAATTTTGAACTTCACCAAGCCCATTTATCACATGATTAGTTTTTCAGATACAGATAAACCAGTGATTGGGGAGGTTTATGAGCAGATGGATAGCATGTTGGGCAAAATAAAAGATGTTGTTAAGGATAATGATCCCAACTTGTATGCAATGATTCACGACTATGTGTGTGCACGGTGGAATAAACTCAATGTTCCACTACATGCCTTGGCATATATCCTTATGCCAAAATACTACTCTCCATCTTGGTTGGGCCAACCTGCACTTGAAGGTGGGGTTAGGATCAAACCTCACACAGATCCAGAGGTACAAAAGGGATACATGAAGGCATTAGACAAATTGATCTCTGACAGGGAGGAGTGTGCTGCATTGCGCCTTGAATTAGGCAGATACTTCAGTTGCACTGGTAACTTTGGTTCTTTTCATGCAATGGAAGACAGAGACAGATTTAATGCTCTCACATGGTGGGAAGCATATGGCGGCATGGGACTTTTGCCAAAGTTGGCAAAAAAAGTTCTCTCACAAGTTGTGAATACTTCTTCTGCAGAGAGGTGTTGGAGCACCTACAACTTCATACATAATGTGAGAAGAAACAGGGTAAATGAAAACCGAGCTGAAAGCTTCGTTTATGTGCATTACAATTTGAGGTTGTTGAGTCATTACTGTGATCGGGCATATGATGATCAATCATATAAATTTTGGGACAACAACCTAGAGGATAATAATTTGGAGGACGACACTGTACATATGGAAGAATTGGAAGCAGAACTTTTGAGGGATGATGATGAAGCATCAACAACACCACCACACAGGGTCAGTCCCACCATCCAGTAGTAGTGCGGGTGCCAGTGCCAGTGCTCGATATCCAACTATTGTTCCTTTGTAGATTCAGCCTCCACCTACATCCTCACGTTGCCCTACGCCTTCTAGTCATGGTCGTGGACGTGGTACTCCTGAGAGTACTAGAAGACCACCATTGCCTCATGGTTCTCACAAATTAGACATTTCTCATGGGCGTGGCAAGGGGCCAGCCAATAGATAAAATAGATTTGTTGTTTACTAGTCTTTTCTATTTTCTAGTAGTTTTTATCTTTTATAACTATTGAACAGTTGAAACTTGACTCTTTCATATTTAATGACAATTTAAGTTTGTAGTTTGAATTTGAAAGGTGAAACTTTGAAGTTGGCATTTATAAGTTTATAAGTCATTATGAATTATGAATATGATGCTTCATGAAAGTTATATGGTGAACAATGAATCAATGATGATAAATGTTATATATTGAATTTTGAAATCAATGAATCAATGATGATAAATGTTATATATTGAAATTTGAAATCAATGAATCAATGATGATAAATATTATATATCAATGATGATAAATGTTATATATTGAATTTTGAAATCAATGAATCAATGATGATAAATAAATTATGATACATATCAATGATGATAAATGTTATATATTGAAATTTGAAATCAATGATGATAAATGTTATATATTGAATTTTGAAAGCTTGAAATCTTCAGATTGATGATTCGCGAGACTCAAGAGTCAATATGTTGTATGTTTCCAACTTGTGGGCGTGGTTGATGAAGATTATAACTTCTAGATGATTGATGTTATCTGATTCAATCTATGTTTTTATGTTTTTTATGTCTAATTCATCATTCTACATGCTTTTGTTGACATATATGCATCAAAATATAAAAAATATAAAAAAATATATATATTTAAAAAAAAACGCTCCCCGAAACGCTCTGGACTGGGAGCTTTTGAAAATGGCGCTCCCGCTCCCGCTCCCGCTCCCGCTCCCGCTCCCGCTCCCAAGTAACCTTGATCGTAACTATACAATGCACAAAATGGAGACATACATATGGACATGTGGTAGGTGGTGTTGTAGTAGTACTCCCGCATGTGCAGCCATCTCAACCACGCCTTTTGTTGCCCGGTGACATAGTTTCGCAAGTAGTCCTCCAACCACTTGTTGACTATCTCAGTCTGGCCATCCATTTGTGGATGGTATCTCGTACTCGGAGTGAGCTCCGTACCCACCAACCAAAACAACTCCTGCCAAAATCCCCCCATGAATCGGTTGTCTCTATCACTGACAATGGTCTTAGGGAGACCATGCAACCGGAATACCTCTCTGAAGAACAGTTCGACCACCTGTGAGGCCATGCACTTGGCCGAGATCGCGAAGAAGTGAGCATACTTGATCAAGCGATCCACAGCCACATAAATGCAATTTTTGTCCTGTACCGTGGGGAACTCCTTGATGAAGTCCATCGAGATACTCTCCCATTTCCCCTCGGGGATGGGAAGCAGCTTAAGAAACCCTGCTGCGTGGGTCATCTCTCCCTTGTTCCATTGGCATACTTCGCACTCCATGATTTGCCTCAAAACATTCTCCTTAATGCCCTTCCATGAGAACTTCTCCTTGATGGCTCTGTAAGTTTTGGTGTACCCCTGGTGCCCGACCAATGGTGAATCATGGGTTGTGTGTAGGATCTTCTCCCGCAGTTGGGATTTGGCCACTAAATAGATTTGGTCTTTGTAGTAGATCACCCCGTCCATCACCTGAAACTGGTCATCAGTCACTTGCCCCTCCAAGACCTCACAAGCAAAACGGTCCTTGGAGTACTCCACGAGCAAATGAGCCTTCCAATCCAGCTCAATACTCATCAGTGAAAAAGAAGCCGACCTCCTGGACAACGCATTAGCCACAACGTTGTTCTTCCCCTTGACATACTCTATGTTGAAGTCATAAGCCTGGATCTTGCTCCCCACTTTTTTTGCCTCTCCTTCAACTATATTTGCTCTAGGAAAAATCTGAGGCTGTTGTGGTCAGTCCTCATCAGGAACTTGTTCCCCACTAGATACTGTTGGAACTTAGCTAGCGTATGCATGATGGCCAGCATCTCCTTATCGTAGATGGGGTACAACCTCTCATGCGGTAGTAGCTTCTGACTCTTGAAAGCTATAGGGTGTCCCCCCTATATCAGGACTCGGCCTACTCCCTCCCCAGAAGCATCGCACTCCAGCACAAATGGCTGCGTGAAGTCAAGTAGAGCAAGCACCGGACAACTTCTCATTACCTCCTTGAGCCAATCAAAGGCCCTCTGCGTTTTCTCGACCCAACTGAAAGCCCCCTTGTTGGTGAGATCTGTGAGGGGTGTTGCAAGCCGGGAAAAGCCCTTGACGAACTTCTAGTAGTAGGTGCAAATGCCCATAACCCCCGAAGTTTTTTCACATTATTGGGCTCTGGCCAATCTTGTATGGCCCTAATCTTCTCCTCATGGACTCTTAATCCATCCACCCTGATGATATGCCCCAAATAGAGCATCTCTGTCAAGCCAAACTCGCATTTGGACAACTTGCCATAAAATTGTTGCTCCTCTAGGATATGCAATACTGCCTATATATGCTGTAAGTGCTCCTCCCATGTGCGGCTGTAAATCAGAATATCGTCAAAGAATACCAGTAGAAACTTCCTCAACTGACCATAGAAGATGTGGTTCATGCAAGACTAGAAAGTAGTTGGAGCATTGGTCAGCCCAAAGGGCATCAACAAAAACTCGAAGTGGCCATAGTGACATCGAAATGTTGTCTTAGGGACGTCCTTGCCCCTCACTCGGATCTGATGGTACCTAGACCTTAGATCAATCTTGGAGAAGAACTTTGCTCCCCTCAGCTCATCCATCAACTCATCGATCCTGGGGATGGGGTAGCGATTCTTCATGGTTTTCTTGTTCAGGGCCCTGTACTCTATGAACATCCACAACGTCCCACCCTTCTTCTTCACCAGAACAACTGAAGAAGCGAAAGGACTAGTGTTGGGCCTAATGTGCCCTAATGCTAAGAGCTCATGGATAACCCTCTCAATCTCATCCCTGTAGGCCTTGGGATGCATATAGGGGGTGGTGATCATGGCCTAAATGTTGGGCTCCAACTCCATAGTGTGCTCAAACCTCCTATCAGGTGGCTACCTTGGTGGAATGTCCTCGAAAACCGTGGAGTAATAGTCTATGATGGCCTGCACATCGGGGTGCGGAGGTTGAGTTGTACCATCTGCCTTTGAAATCCTCAGCTCAACTGCCCACTCTATGCCCCCTCGCCTAAAGTCTGCCTCCATCCTATGTGTAGAAATTGTCTAAGGGGGATATGTATGCATGCCCCTAAGCATCACCTGTTTCCCACTCTTCTTATCCAAGAACTCCATCTCCAACCTCTGCCACTCGGTAGTGACTCTACCCAGAGTGATGAGCCATTGGACCCCCAACACCATGTTGGTGTCTGGAATGTCGACCATAAAGAAATGGTCCATCACCGAGTATGTGCCCATGGTCAGTGTCAAAGCCGGAACATACCGTACACACTGCATGGTTTTAGCTCCCAAAACAAGTACATAGAATCCATCAAACCCCTCTGTTTGGATACCTTGCCTCTGCACCATCTGGGCATCTATGAAGTTGTGTGTGGTTCCATTGTTCACTAGCACCGATACACGCTGTCCCTGAACTGTCCCTTGGACCCTCAACATTAATTACTTGTGTATCCCCCACAAAGATGCAAGGACCCCTCTGGTCAGTGCAAATGTTGATCCTCCTACTGCTGGAGGAGGTGGTGGTGAGGATTCTCCCCTAGTGCTCCTGTGTTGTCATCTCCCCCCATCTCGAAGAGTGTCTCCTCTTCTCTCTCACTGTCGGAGAAGACCTCAATGTATTGTGCCTTCCCTCCAACACACCTATGACTCGGTGCCCATGGCTCTTGGCAGGCGAAGCAAAGCTTCTTCCGCCTCAAATCTCTTCGGGTATCATCATCTAATGGCCATCAACCCTAGTTCCCTCTCAGGGGTTGGGCTCTCGTGTCCTTCCCTCTCTGCTGGAAAGCTAGTCTATTGGGTATGGGTGCTCTAGTCCTCGGTAATGCATTCTGCAAATCGCGGGACCTCCCAACTCCGTCCTGTAGTGTAGTGGGCCAAGTTGACCTCACTAGCCCACGCAAACGCTTTGCCAGCCCATCTATAAACATGTAAATCCTCCTTGGTTCCGACAGATTCGGAACCATTACCGACAATCTCTGGAACTTTGAGATATAGGTCTTTGGGTTCCCTGTCCGCTTCAACTTAGTCAGCTCCACAACGTGCTCCTCTAGATCCCTCCAATCAAATCTCTCCAACACCCTCCTAGTAAAATCATCATACACTGTCACCCTTGAGTGACCCAACATGGTCATCCCGTGAAACCACCAGTCATGAGCTTTTCCCTCTAAGTGCATCGAAAGCACCTTGATGGCCTCCACCTCTATCATCTGGTTAAGCTGGAAATAGATGTCCAACTTCTCCACCCATGCTTTGGTTGAACTCTTCGATGACCCATCGAAACTTGGTAGGAAATGCCTGCCCATGGTACGCTGCAGGTCATTGCCTTGCGTGTACCCTCCTCCTCTAGCTTGGCCCTTGGGTTTGTTATTGTTCTTTAGCTCACAAAACTCATTGAAGGTGATGGCTCCTCCAAGCTCCGACCCATAGGATTGATACTCCGCAAAATAGTCTCCATAGAGAGCCACCTTCGGCTCTTTCAGACCTCCTGCTCCTGAAGCTAGAAATGTGGGGATGGTAGAGCGTGGTGGAGTGTGTGGCACCACCTGCTATGTAGTGTGAGGATCGGTCAGATGGTGTGAAGTGTCAGATCCTTCCCCAATCTGGAATTCCCCTTGAATTCCCTTCTGCTTACTGTCTCCTCCAAGCTTCTGACTCATCTCCTCAATCCTCTTAGTGAGGTCTTGCATTGATTTCAGAAGGAGGTGAGCAAACTCCTTCTCATTTCTTTTGTCCTCCATGTGTGCCCTTTCCCTTCCTTCGACCTCCGGAACGTTGTCAATCTGGTCAAGGGTAATTTTGAGCCTTCTTTCCCTACTCCTGTATCTCTATCTCCGGTAGGTGATGTTCTGTCTATCCTCTGGTGTCATAGAGCACGTGCTCCACAGGCTAAGCCAAGTTTATGAGCTTGATACCACTGTAATATCCCCAAATGGGGATTAACAGTAATAAAAGTGCAAATAGACAATTAACTACAACAAAATAAAAACACCATTAAAAACACATGGAATGAAGCCAAATCTAGCGTGGAGCCATTCTATTAAATTTGTCGGAAAGAGTACAAGATTGTTGCTCAGAAGAGTAGCACCTGGGCTTGCTCTAGGCAGGCTGAAGAACAACTCTAAACAGGACAAAAATATCTATTGGAATGTGCTCTGCATGGCTCTCTCTCTGCGCTGCCAGTCCTAAAACTACTGTTGCTGGCTGACTTCGAATTGTTGTTTAGCCTATCTCCCGTACTCAAAAATTTCTAGGCTTTTAACCCCGAGATCTACTCACCAAACCCACAAAATCCTGCAAAGGGTTTCCAGAAAGATTGAGCTCAGAAAATTGCCCCTTTGGGCTTGGTATGCTGATTTGCTGGGTAACTCGGCCTCCTGGCTAAATCTACTAGGAAATGCCTTTGAAATGTCACTAAAATCTCTGGTAGGAGGTGGCTAGCCTCCCTTCCATATCGTCCAACAACTCTCCTCTTCAACTCGCTTCTTCCAGCACTCCTCCTCCTGGGTAGTCTCTACGCTTTCCTGAAGGTACTTCGTACCCATGATTGTGTATCTCTAAATCCTCCTCACACAATGCAGGAATATCCTCTCCTGAGCGGGCACTCGAAGTCCCCCAAGGCAGAGGATGAGATCTTCGCTTGAAAATATCTTGTGCTGAACAACACTGTAGACCTGGCTCAACAACTTAAGCGTGCTCAGTCAATGGAGACAGAAAAATACTAGGTGAATGAATGAATCAACAATGAGTTGCCTTCTTCCTTTTGTCTCCAACAACCCAACGTCCCTCTTGGGCCCCACCTAAGACTGTGTTGCCCCCTGACTGGCCACTCTTGTGTTGCCCCTCCTTGACCAATCTCAGCGATGCCACTCAGCCCAGCGCAGAGCCTTCTCATTGGCTCTACTGTCCCCCACTTAGGCTGCAAATTTTCCCCTCTAACTGTAGGAAAATACTTCTGCTTTACTTTATTGTGATTTGTGGGTCTCAACCCACATTATTTCTGCCTAACATTAGGTAAAACCAAAATTTGTCAAAAATTAATATTCTCTATTAGTTGACTGCTAATTGGGGATGTTACACTCTCCTCTTTGTCCCTCTTTCTGAGTGGACACTGGGTAGCATAGTGACCAAGTTCGCCACACCTAAAGCATTTGATCTTCAAAACGTCCTTCTTTCTTTTGCGTTTCTCTTGCTGCCCCTTTGATGCGAGGGTTGCATTCTCCTCTTCCTTCACCTCTGTCTTCATCCCACTGCTGCTGTTGCCTTCCATGGTTCTCTTCACCAAGTCTCGCCTTAGCTCTTCTTGTTGCAAATCTGCCCACATCCTATCCCACTTTGGCAGTGTTTCTTTGCCTAAAATACTTTGGACAAACACTTGCCATTCTTCTGAGACTGAATTCAGAGCTATCTGCACCATGTTTGTAGCCTGATTTGCTGACCCTACAACTGCCAGCTGATCTCATAAATCCTAAAGTTTGGTGAGGAAGTGATCTATGCGTTCTCCCTTTTTCATACGTGTGCTCCTCAACTTCTCTTCTAGATACATCCTCTGCTGCTCGGAAGATCCCTCATACAGCGTGGGAAGGGAGTCCCACATTTCTTTAGCCGTTCCAAGGGTCGCTACGTGAGATACAACATGATCCCAAACTCCATCAAGGATCGTCCTCCTCACCTTGGCCATCTCCTTCTTGTACGTATTGTTCTGATATGGATTTGTGGGGACATCCACCACACTATCAATGTAGGTTTTGAGATCGTACTCATCCAGAAGGAAGGAGATCCTTGCCTTCCAGATCATGTAGTTAGACGCTCTGTCTAACCGATCTTGATCTCTTAGCCCAGTTGATGCCATTACGCCAAACAAATGTCGAACTAGCTCATTTATCCTCTGCGCAACTGTTGACTGGCTCTACGTACTCCCTGCTGGAGTAAGTAGATCTGCTCCGGGCTACTGCTGCTCTGCAGTGAGAAATCAAATTCCTTGGCTAGGAATTCTCTGAGGAAGGAATTCCCTCAGTGTGTGCTCTTCTTCCTTTTTGACGCTTTTATGCTCTAGAAAACTGCTACAGAAAACTGCACCCCAGCTGAAGATTTGCTCTGCGTGGAAACTGTTGCGCTGCTCCCTCTGCCTCTAGAAATATCGATTTGGGAAATTTTATTCTCTGTCAACTCAAAGAAATAATTTTCCACGAAAATTTAACCGCCTGGCTATGGAGTGCGCAACTCCTCTGGGGTTCGAACTGCTGCCTATGCAGTCCTTTAGAAATCCCTCTTTCGTCTGCAATTGAGCTCTTCCTGTGCTCTGATACCATGTGAAAATTCCTAAATCAGAATCCTTACTGCAACAACTGATTAAATTTCTTCTACTTATTAATTTCTGAATCAAGTTATTTATGGTGTTACACTGTAAATATCAAAATAAAATCTACTCCAGCCTTCACAACATAAAATACTGAGGAAATAAAAAATTAAGCAGGAAAGATAGAAGCGAACACAAGTACATTGTTATTTTTGGATGAATGTCCCCAGAAAAACCCAATGTGGGAAAACTAGTGCAACAACTGAGGGTTTTATTATTATGCAATAGTTTTTTGAGTACAAATCTATAACTGCCCAAACTGAAAGATCATGCAGAGGAAACACTGAAAAATAAGTCTCATGAGAAAACCCCATTCTACCACTGGGATCCGACACTGACCTCAGCGGTGGATGAGCTACTTCGCGTTGCCTCTGCATAGTGACTCTGTCACTCCACGCAGTCTCTGCATCACAACTTGGAGCAAGCATTCCTCTTGCTGTTGGATCTTATACTGATTGGAAACAAGGCTTTCCTGGCCTTCGGAAACTCCCTCCGGTTTCTGGCACTGACCCTCGACTGTTTCGTCAGCAAAATTTTAGACTCCCTCTGAAGCACTACACTGCCTCTCTATGGCTCTTACTGCCTCCTATGGCTCTTACTGCCTCCTATGGCTTGTGCTCACTGGAGTTGGAAAATCTTCCTCTGTCCAACTATCCTTGCTCCTCACTGCAAGAAAATCACTCAAACACTCTCCGACAACTCAGCGCTGCTTCTCTAGAGAATTTGATCTCTAGATCTCTTGCTCTCGCTATCTTGATGTGTTCTCCAAGTCGCCATCGAGCTCCTTCTTATAATCTCTCGTTGACATATCAACGACCAGGATTAGATCCTAATCAATGGCTCAGATTAACTTGGACTCAATCCACGACTTTATCTAGAAGATTCACACCCGATTTAATTAATACCGTTTTATTATTCTCTTTTCCTAAGTTTAGACTTAGGAATCCACTAAAAATAATTAATTATTTTAATTAAATCCTCTCCGTGTGGAATGTCTTCAAACGATTTCTAGGTAGTGGAGAAAGAATGTGTCTTAGCCTCTCTGCAAAATCTTGAGGCTAGAGCACATTCGATGCTACCAAAATCAACACTATCCATATGCCCACTAAGGATCACCAAGGGACTAGGAGACTTTGTGCTCTCCTAGGCAGGTGGAAACATTTTTGGAGTACACCAATCAATTCCCTCTAAATATACATCTTGTAAATCTAGTGTCTCCACAAAGTTGGAAGAACACTTCTCCATATTAGTGACCAAAGATCTATTTAGAGTTTCTTTCTTTTGGCATTGGATCCCCAATACATCGTCAAAGTACTTAAGACAATAGAGTTGGGACACCTCAGTTATCTTCTCAAATTCCTGCTAACTGGTTGATTGACATTTTTTACAACAATGAGGTGTTGCTGAACCAAGCCACAAATGATGATTCCTAAGGGTGATATATGGACTAGTTCTCGTTGATTCTCTAGTTGCAAACAAGAATAGAGCAATTGTCAAAGTGATAACTACTTCCAATATTTGACTTCTTTTAGAGAATTCCAATCATTAAGCAATTATACATGATAATGTCAACCATAAAATTTAGTAGAGTAGTAGAGATCACAATGAAAGTGTAATATCCCAAATGGGATATTTTAACTAAAATTGCGGAAATAATCTTGAGCAGCAAAATAAATGGAAATATACACACAACCACAAATAGAACACAATGGATGCTAATAAAATCACTGAGCCATTTTATTAATCCATGGTGAAAAGTACATCAACATAAAGGAACAACGGAACCTGAGCTTGCTAAGCAAGCGGAGGAAAACCCAGAAATATCTCTGGCCCAACTGATGAATGACGCTGGAAATGATGTAGATGGCTCGGCAAGAAGACCGCTGCAAATCGGCTACGACAAAACTAACCTCTCCAAACTCACTGAAGCATTGTGAGATCTCTTAGTGAAACCTCCTCGAGAGTATTGGGTTTCCTTCCAACAGTCACAAATCACCTGAGGGTTTTCGTCCTGAGGCTACGGCTAAAGGAGAGGACCACATTCTCAAACCTCTCACGCACAAGAAAATGATCTACTCCAAAGATATCCCTCAATGGCCTCCTCCCTTCCTTTTATAAATCTCTTGGAGCCTTCTAGAGCCTTATTTTATTATTATTTTATTCATGGAGCACTTTTCCCTCTTATTAAAATATTCCTTTTTAATGCAAAAAAGAGTAAATCGGCTACCACGTCTCCTCCAGTCATTGAAGCTCTTGGCCAACTGTCCCATCATGTAGGTATCCTTGTCTCGGTTCCAATGAGCTATTACACTCTATCATGTATTCCTCTCGGAATGCCACCTTGAGCGTAATTAACTGAGTTAAGCCCAAAAATAACTCAATTTTCCGAAAGTTGTCGGAATGCACCAGAACAAAAGGCAAGCTGCTCGGACGATGGAATACATCAAACGAATGCCACCTAACCACATAGAAACTCCTCAAAACTCCTCCAAAAAGCCCATGGGCTCGCTGATGATACCAACCTGTACCTATGACCTGTCTGCTCCTAACTCTGGAAGTCCAACCTAACCTTTGTCGTAGGTGACACCAAAAAAGGGAATATTACAGAAAGAACAAGATAATAAACACCAACAATTTACCCTTGGAAAACTCCACTCCAAGGGGAAAACCGCACAACATTTCCTTATGAGAGAGAATTCAATTCATCACTTGTGCATTGGAACATTCGAGTCAAAAATCCAACTTTTGACTTTAATAAATGCCATGCCAAACCAGTCAAAAGAGAGAGGATAAGTCAGCATTTTGTTCACAGTCAAAGTCTGAACAAGGGGCCGAATTTTAGCCTAGGGTAGTTGGTCAAAGGGCTGCACTTTAGTCCTACAATTCCATGGAAAGTTAGGCCAAATTTCATAGTTTGACCTATGGTCAACAACCCTGAAAGGAGACAAAACTTTGGTCAACGAACACTTAATGATCCTGAGAATATTTGGCCTCCAATCACAGTCAAAGATTCGGTCAAACAACAGAGAAAAGATCCAAGTAAATGTTGGTCAATGCAGAGATAAGAGAGGTCAAAATTCATTGGAAAATTGTCTTCTTCCTCCTTTGCATGTGTGAACACAACTCCTTGTTGTAGGTCAAATGGATGAGTTGTGATGTGATGCCAAATTAGGTCCAACGAATGCCAATTTATGTGTGTCAAGAGGTGGGTTTTTACCTTGGGGTCAAACCCCTTCAAGTGGTGGTGTCTTCTTGTTAAGTTGAAGTTGACTTGGACAACAAGAAAACAAGTAATCTCTCCTTTGATTTTGACAGTGAAAATACCGACCACAACTACCATTTTTCAGAACTCACTCTTAGCTAGGGAGGTACTTTTCATTCTCTCTCAAGATCAATCTCCTCGACCAGTCCACTGGTTTCCCAGTAATGATCCAAGGGAGAGATCAGAAAATCACATGTACAAATCTCATCATAAGGAAAGATACATAGCATCAAACTTTTCCCTTTTCCCACACTAAAAAGAATATTTTAATTAAAATAAAAGAGGGAAATGTACTCGATGATTAAAATAATAATAAAACAGAAAGTTCTAGAGGGACATCTTGGATTATAAAAGAGGAGGAGGACGACATTGGGGGACATCTTGGGTTATTGATCTTTTCTATAGGTGAGGTTTGGAGAAACTAGTTTCCAACTTCTTTAGCCCTAGGAAGGAAACCCTAAGGTATGTTGTTGAGTGTTGGACGAAAACCCAACTCTCTTTGAGGTTACTTCATCTAGGAGTTTCATCAAGCTTCAGGGATATTGGAGTGAGGAACATTTTGGTCCTCAATTGGTGCTTCATCGTCTTTCAGTTGATTCAGTGGCATTTGTTGTTGGAGGGAGAGTGCAGCCGTTGTGGAGTTTTGAGGGATCAGGATCAGCATAGCAACAAAATATTTGGAGGTCCACTCAGTTATCATCCTTCCTATTTTATTTCCTATTGTATTGTGCATGATATATTATAATAGATTAAGTTGACTCATTCCTTGTGTTGCATTTTCTGATGTTATTTGAGTTATGGGTTTACTGTGCATGTATAATTTCTGGGTTATTATTTATTGGTGCATTTTGGTGTAATCTCGTGGGCTTTTGGCAAAAATGTCAACATAAAATTCTATAAAGAAAATTATTAGAAAATACCTCAAAATTCCCGAAAAGGGACATTACATGCTAGGATGATGAATGTATTTAAAAACAAAAAAAATCTCATAAAAGATGGTGTTCAAAATTTGGCTTCTTTCAAGCTTGAATCACATCACACTAGGACTGCGACTCTCTTCTTTGAGAATGAAAACCATTGATATATATATATATATATATATATATTCTGTTCATATATATATATATATATTCTGTTCAAACTATATATATATATATATATATATAGCCTTAAAATTGTGATACAAGATCTCGTCTTCTATGGCACTATATAAGTCTGCAAAATATACTTTAAACAAAGTAACTTTAATTTGCAAGATAGATCTGAAGTACCTTCGATTAACTTGGTCTAGGATTTGTGAGAACATAACTAAAGTAGGAACCTCGACTTCTTTTCTTGGAGGCTTAAGCTTTAAGTCAAGCCTTCGAAAGATACTAATGACATGAACTTGAGGGAGTCTCGGCTCCTTTTGTAACTTTGCTATGAGACTCTTAACTAGGCCTATAAGGTCTTTAAATCAGCATGAATTCTTTAACGAAAGGGCTACTCCCGTGAAACCATAAACTCGGTAACCCACAAATGTATACAACACTTGGATCACAGAGGTGGTAGAAAATTCAGACCTCTTAAACACTTGAAAAACTCCTTAAATGATGCTGACTTTGTCAAGAGTTTGGTCACCCATTCGTGTGCACCGAATTTTGAGGTAGCTTAGAGGATTTGGTTCAGTTCAACTATAATCTCGGACCTCATATTTTGTGCCCAGAACTGCGGTTAGGATATTCGGTTATCTGAGACAGGGTTTTGTATGATCTTAAAAAAAAAGGCTTTCACTCTTTATCCACAAGGTTGTGGCCTAGTCACTGTGATCAGGGCTTGCAAAAGTGCCCAGAACTGCAAGTTCCTTCATCTAGGAGCTCGGTCCTAGATGTCTTGTCCTTTTGAAATTGTAGGATTTTCCTTCTTTTATCCGTTGGGCTTTCAAATTAGGTTTGCTTCCTTCTCTTAACTATGATGGAAGGTATTTTGGATTTTGTATTTATGTAGTTTGGGTAACCTTTCATCTTGAATAGACCTTCTCGAATCTGGGCATTGACATTCTTTCAAATTTCTTCACTGTAGCATTTGCTTTGTATATTGCATCTTCCATAGTTATAATATCATGTAGCTTTGACTCATTTTGGATGTGTGGTTTTAGTTTGGTGTTGCCATATCACACTAAAAGTCTTGTTGACAATCGAGGTACTCTTGTAGCAAGTGCTTCCCATTAACGTGTGAATTCATCCACATCTCCATTTTGTTTCAGCTTGGTAAGTTATGTGACAATATCCTCTTCCTTGATACCTTGGAATTGCTTAAACAATTCGTCTTTAAATTTATTCCAATTTATTGAGTATCCTGATTTTTTCCCACAACATATACTAATTATATGTGTCTCCTAGCAACATGGATGCATATTGGATATTTTCATCGTCGTTAAATGTTTTATATCTTAGAATATTCTTTTACTTTGTTGAACCAAGCCACACGTTGTTTTTTGTTTATATCGAATTTCGACAATTCCAATTTTGCTTGGGGAGGATATGCAAAGATTGGTTGGCTATATGGTGGGCATTGGTTCTGGATCATCATGCCATGAGAGTGTATATTTAATTGTGGATTTGGAATATTGGATGGGCTCTAATGTATACTTATTTGGGGGTGTGGTTTGTTAGGAGAGTATGGTGAATTTGAAGTCTTTGAAGAATTTTGTTTTGGACTGGTTGTGTTTTGCTATAAGACAAGGTTTGATTAAAATCTTTTCTAAGGAGGAAATTTTTTCTTGTAATTGAACGTGATTTTTGCCATCCAATGCCTTCAGTTCTACTTGATCCTGTTATATGACATTGGAATTTTTATTAATTTATGTTTTTAACTGTGTGCTTCTCTGTTAATTCCTTTTAGAGTGCATCATGTCATTCTTCCATCTAATTCAATCTCGTATTGAATTCACTCACATACTACAATCATTTTCCTCGTAAGTGATGGAGCTTTTCAATTTATTTTGACTGACTTGCAAATACTAGTTTTTTTATCTATTTTTTATAGTTATTTATTTATTTATTATATATAAGTTTATTCTGTGTGTATATATATATATAAAATTTTGATTCATTTTATTATTTTTTAGGCTATTTTATATTTATTATTATTATTTTAAAAATATTGACTACACAAACCTTAATATAACTTTATTTTTTTGTTCCAAGGGGGTAGCTCAATTGGCAATCGTTGCGATTTGAAGTATTGTATAAACTAAGAGATCCAAGGTTCAAATCCCCCTAGAGTAACCCAGTGTAGGGAGAGGAGGATTGTTGTAGGTCCTAAAGGTATAGTGGTAGCAGCCATAATCGACCCTATGTCATGTGAGTATGAGCCCGCCCCAGTTACCGAGCTATCCATATGCCCACTAAGGATCACCGAGGGACTAGGAGACTCTGTGCTCTCCTAGGTAGGTGAAAACATTTTTGGAGTACACCAATCAACTCCCTCTAAATATACATCTTGTAAATCTAGTGTCTCCAAAAAGTTGGAAGAACACTTCTCCATCATGACATCAACATTATACATACCCTTCAAGCATGCATAACTATATTTGCTCCATCATTAGATTCACTTAGGATCTTGACGGGATAATTTTGAGTTGGTTCTTATAAACTCTGGATAGAGACAAATGACCATATACCACGGTTGGATAGGATCTACAGTATGTGCCACCTACATGAATGAGAGACAAAGACACACGTCATTTTTAGGTACCCCCTATAGTATGAGATCAACAGATGCTACCACTGCCTATATCGGGATTTAAGGGGTTCCCTCTCTACCTTATTCAGGTATTAGGACAAACAATGGTTTACACACCAAGGCCCACCTTGGGATCACCTCATACTTTCATGTGGATCCATTAGATCAAAACCAAAAGCGATGAGAAAAAGTTTCTGGTGCGCTAGACAATAGAAGGGTGAGATCTTGAGTCTCTTCTTATCCTCCCCCTCCTGTGTATTGATGGATATCATTGAGACCAATTTTGCATTGCCAAACCATACATTAGTTCACATGTCCTTAGAGCACCGGAGGAACCAACTCTAGACAATTCTAGAGCAGGGTGCCTTTGACATGTTCGATTACCTCCCAGTCCCATATTAGCGACCAACGATCTATTCAGAGTTTCTTTCTTTTGGCATTGGATCCACAATACATTGTCAAAGTACTTAAGATAGTGTGAAAATTCTATTGCAATGTATTGGTTTATTTCCTCCTACTTGATTTAATTTTTACAAGTTATTTTCAGAAATTAGATTTAGAAAATACCAAAAATAAACACAACTACAACCTACACATGCAGATCATTTACTGAATAATACACTCATGCAACAAAGTGACACATGGATTTTTGGACATAAGTCCCTGGAAAAACCCAAAGTGGGAAAAACCGGTTCAACAGATATGAGGGTTTATTATTAAGTAGTTCTAAGTACAACAAATCTGGGTTCCAACCTTGGAAAACCCGACAAAGAATAAAAGATATCAGATCTGTTGCTAATCGAAAGATCTAGTGGAAAATATCTGACTAATCCACATCCTCAAACGGGATTTACAAGACTTAGCCCGGATCTGACACTAGAAACCCTCAACGCAACTTCTGAAGCCCTAGCGTTGCCCTAGGAGGGCCCGCGTCACCTCTGGAGGGTCTACGCTGCCCCTGCGCTGCCTCTGCTAGGCCAACGTTAGCCTTGCGTGGCCCTAGCTGCCTCTGCGCTGCCTTTGTGTTGTCCTTGCTGGACTGCATGGCTTTGAAGCCCCTTTGCGTTGTCCTTGCTGCTGCTCCTCTTGCCTCTTGCTATCTCTTGGCCCTAGAATCAGACATTCCCTTGGCCAATACTACCCCTAGCTGCAGGAAATCCCTCTGGAAATTCTTTGTAAACCCGCCCTAGAATTCCAGATCTATTCCTCAGTTCTTTCAAAATTGTGTGTTTTCAACTGACCCTCAAGCCTTTCTCTTATACTTTTTTGTTGGACCCTTCAACGACCAAGATTAAATCATCCATCAACGGCTGAGATTAAAATACTGCTTGATCCATGTGACTTAAGACAATTCCAGAACATGTGTTAATTAATTCACTTTAATTATTTTATTTTCCTAAGTTAGACTTAGGAAATCCATTAAAAATAATTAATTATTTGAATAACTTGAACACCAACTAAAATTTCTCAAATCCATTTCTGGGTCTTGTAGATCATGTGTACTCTAGTCCCTCCACAAAATTTGGGAGCTAGAGCACAACTAATGCTACCCCAAATACAAAAAATCTCAACACTTCCTCTTAGTATCAGGAGTGTGCTCTAGCAGTACATCACACCATGTATCGCAAGATCTTGAGTATTGGATTTGTGCTGTTGATGCTTGGCTTGCTGCCCTCCATCTACTGCATTGCTGTTCTCTGTACTGTTGCTCATGCCACTGCCACTAACACTGCCACATCTGTACTGCAGCTCTCTCTCAAATCGCTGCACCATGCTGCCCATAGCATTGCCACTGCTAACTGCTACAATGGAACTCAGTTGCTGAGAAGTAAGCAACTGAAAGACTTTGCCCAACTATTTGACAAATAACTCAAGTTGCCCTCCACCACTGAAGCTCCCTGGATGCTGAATCACGCTGTCCTCCTGGAACACACTGTCATGCTGCAACATTGCATTGCGTGAGCCCAACTTCTTTGCACTGCTGAAGTCCCATCAGCCTCTTTGAGCTGCTGCCTCCACGCTACTGCTGCCTCTGCATCACGCTGCTCACTCTTCAGCTCTTCAACTCCCTCTTGCTCTTCAATGTGGCCATCTGCAACCATCTCTCAACTCATCCCGCTACCGTCTTAAGGCTCCCATAGCTCTTATGTGATCCAAGAGTAGGGCGGACTCGAGGATCCCACCACTCTGTCTATGGATACTTTATATGTCCATGTCACCCCACCTCTTCTCTCGAGGTGCATGAGCACTCATGGCTACATCATCATTAGAGCCATCGTCATTTGCTGTTGCAGCCTTGGAATGAGAAGCTCCTTTGTCCTTCTTCTTAGGACAACTGTTGGCGAAATGACCAAGATCACCACAGTTAAAGCACTGGACCTTGGAGAGGTCCTTCTTCTTCCCTTGATGCAAGGGTCGCATCCTCCTCCTCTTCTTTCTTCACTCTGGCTGATCCGCTTCCTCCATTGATAGACTGTTTCTTAGTGATCCTCTTGATCTCCTCATGGGCAGAGAATAGCTCACATATTTGCCCATGATGGTAACACTGCCCTTCCTAGAATGCTCTGGACAAACGTTTTCCAATCTTCAGAGATATCATCTAGGTCCGTCCTCACTAGGAGCCCTTCATCTGGATTAGCACCCATGCCAATTAGTTGGTCTCGGATAGCTTGAAGTCTGAAGAGGAATGGATCTATCTCTTCACCCTTAATCATTTGGAACATATGCGTTTGATTGTCAAGAAGCATTCTTCTTTGCACCGAGCCTCCTTGGTACATCACCTCCAAGGATGACCACATGTCATGTGTTGTATTCTTACCAACAATATGAGGGATCATGTGGTCCTTGACTCTGTCTATGATCAAACTTTTCGTCCGTGCTTGTTTTCTTCTTACTTCTTGAGTGGTTCTGCATCGGTTGGTACAACAAGTGTTTTCTCTGCATGATCTCTGAGACCATACGCATTCAGAATTGAGAGGATTCTGGCCTTCCAGATAACAAAGTTGGACATGCCATCCAATCTTGCTTGATTCCCCGGTCCATATCGAGCCATCTTTTCTCAGATCTGAAGAAAACAATACTTCTCCCTCTGGAACTGGGTTTCTTAGTGACTAGAAACCCTCTAGTAACTGCTTCTTGCTCAAAACTGACTTCCCTCTTGGAAATCTTCCACCAAAATTCAAACAGACAGTATTCTTTGATCCTCCTGATCGAATCTTAGATCTGTTTGGCTCAGATCCGCTGAATGACTGTCTTCCTCCTGCCTTCGTTGCCTTAGCTAGGCACAATTCTCCACCTGCAAAATCTCTACCCCACCAGCACTATTGAAGATCTGAAGCACTGCTTCCAGAACTTGGCTGAATTCTTCTGCAACAAGAGAAGTGACTGGACAACGTCCTCCTGGCTGGCCCAGCGCAATCCCAGTGTTGCTCAGAAGTGGACTGCGTAATCCCAGATTGGGTGACGTAGTCCTTACGTTGCCCTGGGAAGGGTCTGCGTAAGCCTAGAGGCCTTCTGCAACTTCATCGCTGTCTCCTGGATCTGCTTTCCCTTGCTGTTAAGATGCCCTTTCCAGCTCTGCTACTTCTTCTGCTACCCTGCAGAAAAAATATTTCTTTCGCTGATTGCTGGAGATTCAGCTTCATCTGCTATCGCTCTGATACCATGTGAAAATTCCACTGCAGTGTATTGGTTTATTTCCTCCTACTTGATTTAATTTTTACAAGTTATTTTCAGAAATTAGATTAAGAAAATATCGAAAATAAACACAACTACAACCTACACATTCAGATCATTTACTGAATAATATGCTCACACAACAAAGTGACACATGGATTTTTGGACTTATGTCCTTGGAAAAACCCAAAGCAGGAAAAAACGGTTCAACAGATATGAGGGTTTATTATTAAGTAGTTCTGAGTACAGCAAATCTGGGTTCCAACCTTGGAAAGCCCGACAAAGAATAAAAGATATCAGATCTATCGCTAACCGGAAGATCTAATGCCAAATATCTGACTAATCAACACCCTCAAATGGGATTTACAGGACTTAGCCCGGATCTAACCCTAGAAACCCTCAACGCAGCTTTTGAAGCCCCAACGTTGCCCTAGAAGGCCTGCGTCAGCCTCTGCGTGGCCCTAGGAGGGCCTACGTTACCCCTGGAGGGTCTACGTTGCCTGCGTCTGCTAGGCCAGCGTTAGCCTTGCGTGGCCCTAACTGCCTTTGCGCTATCCCTGTTGGACTGCGTGGCTCTAAAGCCCCTCTGCGCTATCCTTGTTGCTACTCCTGTTGCCTCTTGCTGTCTCTTGGCCCTGGAATCAGAACATTCCCTTTGACAATACTACCCCTCAATGCAGGAAATCTCTCTGGAAATTCTTAGCAAACCCGCCCTAGAATTCCAGATCTATTCTTGAGTTCTACCAAAATTGTGTGTTTTCAATTGACCCTCAAGCCTTTCTCTTATACTTTTTCATTGAACTCTTCAACAGTCGAGATTAAATCATCCATTAACGGCTGAGATCCATGTGACTTAAGACAATTTCAACACATGTGTTAATTAATTCACTTTAATTATTTTATTTTCCTAAGTTAGACTTAGGAAATCCATTAAAAAAAATTAATTATTTGAATAACTTGAATACCCACAGAAATTTCTCAAATCTTGAGTCTTGTAGATCAAATGTACTCTAGTCCCTCCACAAAATTTGGGAGCTAGAGCACAATTGATGCTACCCAAAATACACAAAATCTCAACAGACAATAGAGTTGGGACACCTGAGGTATCTTCTCAAATTACCTCCTAGTTGGTTGATTGACATTTTTGACGACGATGAGATATTGTTGAACCAAGCCACAAACAATGATTCATAAGGGTGATATATGGTCCAGTTCTTGTTGATTTTCTAGTTGCAAACAAGAATAGAACAATTTTCAAAGTGATAACAACTTCCAATATTTGACTTCTTTTAGAGCATTCCATTCATTAAGCAATTAGACATGATAATGTCAACCATAAAATTTAGTAGAGCAGTAGAGATCACAATGAAAGAATGAGACAACAAACATCAATAATTTACCTTGGGAAAACCCCACTCCAAGGGGAAAAACTAATAACCTTTCCTTATGAGAGAGTTCAATTCATCACTTGTACATCATAACATTTGAGTCAAAATGCGAACCTTTGACTTTAATAAGTGCCAAGTCAAACTAGTCAAAAGAAAGAGAATAAGTCAACATTTTTCTCATAGTCAAGGTCTGCAAAAGGGGTCGAATGTTGGCTTGGGGTAGTTCAAAGGGCCGAAATTTAGTCTTGCAATTCTACATAAAGTTAGGTCAAAATTTTGAGTTTGACCTATGGTCAACAACCTTGAAAGGAGACAAAACTTTGGTGAACGAACAATCAATGATCTTGAGAATATTCAGCCTCTAATCACAGTCAAAGATTCAGTCAAACAACAAAGAAAAGATCCAAGTCAATGTTGGTCAATGCAGAGATAAGAGAGGTTAAACTTCGCTAGAAAATTGTCTTCTTCCTCCTTTGCATGTGTGAACATAACTCCTTGTTGTAGGTCAAATGGATGAGTTGTGATGTGATGCCAAATTAGGTCCAATGAATGCCAATTTATGTGTGTTAAGAAGTGGGTTTTGACCTTGGGGTCAAACCCATTCAAGTGGCGGTGTCGGCTTGCTAAGTTGAGGTCGTCTTGGACAACAAGAAAATAAATCATTTCTCCTTTGATTTTGGAAATGAGAATACCGATTGCAACTACTATTTTTCAACACTCCCTCTTAGCCAGGGAAGTACTTTTCATTCTCTTTCGAGATCAATCTCCTCGACCAGTCCACTGGTCTCTCGGTAATGACCTAAGGGAGAGATCACAATATCACATGTACAAATCTCATCATAAGGAAAGATACATAGCATCAAACTCATCCCACAAGCCAAAACCAATGGCATCAAGGTCAGATCCCAACTAACCATGGGATCAATCAATGAGGCCAAACTTTCGAACCATTTGAAATGGTTTCTCAATCAAGCACAATGACCCAAGAGAGTACACAATGACTCGAGGAAGAGAACTCAAAAATTAGTGTCCCTTACCAAACCCATTGGTCTCTCAGTTGAACAAATGAATTAAGGTATCACTCCAAGCCTCAAAACCAAACTCCCCAACCGTATTGGTTTCTCAATCAATCTCAATGACTTAAGCAAGTAACTAGGAATATCTTCTGGACCATAAACCATGTCTCTCAACTAAGCTTTATGAAGATTGTCAGTCTCATAATGTTATACAATCAATGCTCCCTCTCTCCAAGAGAGAGTTTCTCAACCACTCTAAGCTTTTCTCTGAAGTAAAAAAACTTCATCTGGGACAATGACTTTGTCAAAGCATCAACAACCTGATCATCAATAGGGATGTATTTGAGCCTTACAACTCCTCTTTGGACAATATTTCGAATGTAATTTGATATTCCCACTTAGCATTGTTGCTAAGTGAAATATCAATTTTGGCATATTTTGTCTTAATTCATGTTTTCACTTAGGGAATGTGAGTTTATAGGCCCCACATGTATTTTTGACTTCATGAAAGCCCGAAAATTAGAGTTGAAGGGAAATATCGTGGCCTTGGTGGAGCGTGGGGGCCACTGATGAAGAAATACAACCCAAATGAGGAAGTACACTGTTATTGGAGTGAATTTGTTGGGGGAAAGTCGAGTTGGTCCCATATGGGCATTTTGGAGGCTCTTTGACAAAAAGAGAAAGAGGTACTAATTTGGCTCATTCACGATCATTTGAGAATTTGTCTTAGACAAGCACGCTTGAGTTGAAGCCAAGTCTGCAAGTGTTGTTCAACACACTGGTGTTTCTGGGCAAAAATCCCAACCCTTGCTTCAGTGGACTTCGAGTGCTAGCCCAAGGAGGGAGTCTCACCTATTCTAGTTCATACCAGCATCAAAGGTTGTGAGTTTGTGGAAGTTCCAGCAGTACCAACGCAGTCCTTGGAGGAGCCACGCTTGGAGTTTAAGGAGTGAAAGAAGTTGAAACTTGAGGTGGAGTATGGGGAAGTGTTGTGGGGGATTTTCTAGCATTTTGGTGGAGCAATAAATGCAACAATTGCTATAGGTTACATCTACTGCTTATGGAGGAGGACCAAGCATTTGGGAGTCAGTTTTGGAGTGTCAAGACTAGGACAAACTCTTTTTGGGTTTTTCTAGGTTTATTAAGGAGAGGCCAAGATTATTTTGGAAACTTTTTTGGGTCAAATTTGAGGGGTCAGACAGGGATTTCAACTCAGCTTGCAGCTAGAGGAGCTAGGGGAAAATTGGGTCGAAATTCCAAGGTCAACATTTGGCCAATTCCTTTGTGGGTTATTGGTGGAGAGCTCGGGGTTAATTTTCTGGAATTTTTTGAGCATTAAAAGAGGCCATAATATTAGTTCCTTGTAGCGAGCGGCGTATTTCTGGGAAGTTTCAGTGCAATTTTCAACACAGAGTAGCAACAGATCAGAGAGGGGTTTCACATATTTCACTGGGGCTTTGCTATCTTTCCTTGTGCAAGCCCAGGTGCACTCTTTTCAACACCATATTTTACCATCTTTTTTATAAATAAAATGGTTCAGCAACGCGGTCTTTGGTTTATTTCATGTTGTCCGACTTGCGTGTAAATTTCATGTGTGTCCTTGCTATGTTTGCTTTGCTTAGCATTGTATATTTCCATTAGGAATATTACATGTAATGATACTTGATCTCAATGTGCTTCGACTTGTCATAAAAAACTGGATTCTCAGAAAGCTTTACACAACTTTGATTGTCACAATATATAACAGTTGATGCAAACACCTGATCAAACTAGCAAACAACTTTCAAAGTCATACTGCTTCAAAACAGGTTGAACAAGTAGCGATATACTCAGCTTCATCCATACTAAGAACAACAGGAGTCTATTTCTTATTTGACCATGAAATCATATCAGAGCTCATCCTACAACATAAACCAAAAGTGCTCTTTCTATCTTCAGTGCATCTGTAATATCCCCAAAGGGAAATAACCAGTAATACACAGAATATGCCAGACAGATATACATAAAACAATTGCTGGAACCAGATAATAGATCAAGTACACATATAATGCCAGAATACTAAGCCATTTTATTAATCTTAGAACACATAGATAGGAGTACAAATAATCAGAATGAGTGCACCTATCCTTGCCCTAGGCAAGTGGAGACCCTCTCAGACAAATAATGGCTGCAAACAAGGACAGCGTCCTAGCTAGCTGAAGAAGAGATGCTGCTGGAATGCAATGGAGCTACCAAATGAAGACTGAAAAAGGGCTGATCACAATCCTCCAAACCCTCACCAATAAAAACGCTGTCCCTGCTAGTGACAGCGCAGAAGACAGATGGAATGCTGGCCACAAACCCTCCAGATGAAAAGCTCAGCTCCTCAAGGCTAAAGACCCTGGAAAACGCTGTCAAGCCCTGCTCACATGACCCTGCTCATCAGATCAGCGTCCCCCCTGATGGATCAGCGTCCTATATGCTCAGATCTACTGGTTCTGAAGCCTTCAATCCAGATCTGCGTCCTCCTCCTCCAGATCTGCGTCCTCCAAGGGCAGATCTACTGCTATCTCTTCAGATCTAGGCTGGATCTGACAATATCTCTTCAGATCTGAATCATCCAAGGTTGGATCTGATGTTATCTCTCCAGATCTGCACTCTCCAAGGCTGGATCTACCAATATCTCCTCAGATCTGAATCATCCAAGGCTGGATCTGATGCTATCTCTCCAGATCTGCACTCTCCAAGGCTGGATCTACCAATATCTCTTCAGATCTGAATCCTCCAAGGCTGGATCTAATGCTACTCCTCCGGATCTGCACTCTACGAGGAGCTAGATGCGCAAGTATCTTCTCGGATACACGTCCTCCCGATTACGGATTGCCGCAAATGTGCCTTCGGATACGCGTCCTTCTTCCTCTGGAGACGGCGTCCTTCCTCTCGGATACGAGCTGCCGTCCTTCCTCTACGAAACAACGTCCTTCCACTCAAAGCACAACGCAGGTCATCAAAGGGCTTCCTCCTCTACGAATCTTCACCGAACGCCCAGCACAACACGACTATCTTGGGCGAAGATATTACTCGGGAAATAAAATAATAACCTTACTAGGGCGGGCACTCGAAGTCCCCCGAAGCTAAAGGGTGAAACCAGAAATAACCTTACCAGGGCAGGCACTCGAAGTCCCCCGAGGCTAAGGGTGAGATCTCCGACCGGAGACACTCGGTTGCACTAAACAGTGCTGCAGACCGACTAAACAACCGGCGTGCTGAAGCAGACAGAAGTCTAGCTCTCAATATCAATATCAAATCAAGCATGTCCAAATGAGGTGAGAACCCCACCTTTTATAGTGCTAAACTCCCTCCAAAACCTTAACTGCGTCCTTCACTCTCCTTGGCCTGCGCAGTTAACCTTGGGTCAGCTTGATGCCTCCCCATCATACTCATGTGGACCCCCGAGGCCCCCTCTTTAAGTTATAACGTCAATCAACTAGGAAAAACACTTTATTTATAAAGTGAGGTGACTAAAGTGAGGTAACCCCTCTTATTTCTCACTTTATTTATTACTTCTAGCTAAAGCAGCAAAATTAAACAAAAATGAAATATTCCAATTAGCAAAGCTCCTGTCAATACAAGACTCTGCTCTTTGACATGCTCCTTGTCAAAGACTCCTCTAATACTGCTGCAACAAGTGTGGAATACTCCCCAAGATGGAAGTGCTTCCCCGTCATCATCAAAGATCAAGGAGATAGTGCCATCCCCTCTTCCTGCAACATCATGCAAAGTGTGAGAGCAAATCTGCCCTTGCTCTCCCAGAAACAAACCAAGCAACCAAACAATTTGCTGCCTCCCCATACTTCCATCATACAACTCAGATGAAGACATAACGAGTGTCATAGCAACACCATGCATACATACTCTATGCTGCTCCATGATGCAAGTATCCAGCCATCTTTCCTCCACCCTCCGACTCTTAGGAAGAGTGTTTGCCAAGAGATGGCCAAACTCTTTCAAGAGTAACCAGCGCAGCCAGGCCTCCTGCTGCCTGGTAGCACAGATCTGCAAGTAGTCTCCTAGCTCCTTGCTCATCATCCCCATCCACTCAATCACTTGTGGATGCCTCCTTCTCCTCATCCGGTTACTCCTCCCATGAGGGCTACCATCCTCCCAAATCAAATTTCTGATTTTGCACTTCATGGGATTTTGGAATATAAACTTCTCAAGGATCAATGAGACCCTATCAAGAATCAAATAGGTGGTAGGCAAACACCTCCCATCATGATGTGTGTGGCTCAAGGAATGTCCAACACAAGCATGAGAGATGTTATCCATCCAAAGATGTCCCCCATCTTCTATCTGCTCTTGTGAGAAGGGAAGAAAGTCATCGCACCCCATGGTGTGTCGAAGTGCATCTCCAGTGAGATCTCCCCTTGAGACCTCCTCTTCATCCATAGTCTGCTCCATCGAGTACCAACTCAAAATCTCTCGCCATCCAACCTCAACACGTGGCTGATGTACCCTGTGCAACTCTAATCCTCTCATCCCATTATCCAAGTCAATATATGAGACCTGACTAGGTGGCTCTGCCTCTCTCTCTCTAATGGGAAGAGATGACCCAACAATACTGCTAGTCCCGTCCATGCATGCCTGAAGGGGAATGATCTGACGCTCCCTCGTGCCCTCTGGTTGTACCATCAGGGAATCCAGTTGTTCCCCAATGCGGACCAACTTGGCCGCCGACTTGGCACAAGTCACTCTCATACCCTCCAGCTCCTTGTCCTGCAACAAAATGGTCTCCCGTACTGACGCGGCCTTCTCCCTCAAAACTCGAAGGTCCGCCCGAAGCCGATGATACCGCTGTCTGCGACCATCATCCAATACCTCTGTATCTCCTAGTGCCTCATCGATAATGGATATATCTCCTGATACCTCACCCATCTGTCATGTGCTGCTACCACCCGAAGACTCGGACATGGCTCCAGTCATCACCTCAGTGGATGGCTCTACCGGGGTAGGCTCTACCTCCTCCACTACGATATCAACCGGCACGGTCAAGGAGGACTCTAATGATGGTGAGTCTTGTGTCACACTAGGTGTATCCTCGAACTCCCTGCAATCCTGTGTGTCCTCATCCTCCACGTGCGAGGTAACCACTTTAATGGTTTTCCTCTCCGATACTCGGTCAAGCTGGAAAGAGGTATCCAACTTGTCCACCCAAGCTTTTTCTGAGCGCCTGGATGACCCGTCAAATGTCGGTGGATGGAATCTGTCCACTGTGCGCTGTAAGCCCCTATCATGTGAGTGCTTGTTCCCTCTGTGAAAGTTGTGAGGTCTACTATCACGCTGGAGCTGAACATAATCTCTACTAGCTGTGCTGTGGTCATCACGGTGGTATCTGTGCCCCTTGTGCTGCTCAGGGGGTTTGAGTCCGTATCGATACAGGAGATAGCGCTCAAAAGGGAGAGTATCCATGAATGCCTGGCCTAAGCCCTGCCATTCTGTAAAAGCGGCTGCCCATTGAGCTGGACTCACATTTCTCGGTGCTGTCGACCCCTCGTCCTCTACCAGGAAGGTAGGCATGGTAGGACGTGTGGGTGCTGGATTATCCCTCTGTGCACCTCCCCGCACTCCTGTCCCTGTGTCTTCTGGCAAGAATGTGGGCATAGTGGATCGCTGAGCTGTCACAATGGGGATAGCATCGTGCACTGGTATGTGGCGAGACATACTCGATCCCTCACCGATCTGAAGAACTCTAGGGAGTTCTCTCTGACTGATCTCCATGGCCAAGAGCCTCTGAGATGTCTCCTGCATCTTCTGTGATGTCTCCTGCATGTGACGGAGGAGTGTCTCCCAAAATCTCCCCTTATCCACATCACCTGCCATCAGCCCTTTCTGCTATGTGTCTACAGGCTCTTCAGAAACTGCACGGCTGCTGCAAAACCATACTGTTGCTTAACTTCGACCTCCGATTTACCCACTGAAAACTACTCGGAAAATTCCAAAAATTTGGGAAGGTGATCCTTGTCCAAAACCCAGAAAAACCCAGAAAACGTTTCTTCTAATTCCAAACTTCAAAATTTGACCCTTTTTATTTTGGCCCTTTTTCCAACTGCGTTTCTGGTATTGCAACTGCTATTGCTCTGTATGATCTCTCTTCTGATGTCATAGACCACAGGCTGAGCCAAAATTATGCTCTGATACCACTGTAATATCCCCAAAGGGAAATAACCAGTAATACACAGAATATGCCAGACAGATATACATAAAACAATTGCTGGAACCAGATAATAGATCAAGTACACATATAATGCCAGAATACTAAGCCATTTTATTAATCTTAGAACACATAGATAGGAGTACAAATAATCAGAATGAGTGCACCTATCCTTGCCCTAGGCAAGTGGAGACCCTCTCAGACAAATAATGGCTGCAAACAAGGACAGCGTCCTAGCTAGCTGAAGAAGAGATGCTGCTGGAATGCAATGGAGCTACCAAATGAAGACTGAAAAAGGGCTGATCACAATCCTCCAAACCCTCACCAATAAAAACGCTGTCCCTGCTAGTGACAGCGCAGAAGACAGATGGAATGCTGGCCACAAACCCTCCAGATGAAAAGCTCAGCTCCTCAAGGCTAAAGACCCTGGAAAACGCTGTCAAGCCCTGCTCACATGACCCTGCTCATCAGATCAGCGCCCCCCCTGATGGATCAGCGTCCTATATGCTCAGATCTGCTGGTTCTGAAGCCTTCAATCCAGATCTGCGTCCTCCTCCTCCAGATCTGCGTCCTCCAAGGGCAGATCTACTGCTATCTCTTCAGATCTAGGCTGGATCTGACAATATCTCTTCAGATCTGAATCATCCCAGGGTGGATCTGATGTTATCTCTCCAGATCTGCACTCTCCAAGGCTGGATCTACCAATATCTCCTCAGATCTGAATCATCCAAGGCTGGATCTGATGCTATCTCTCCAGATCTGCACTCTCCAAGGCTGGATCTACCAATATCTCCTCAGATCTGAAACCTCCAAGGCTGGATCTAATGCTACTCTTCCAGATCTGCACCCTACAGAGCTAGATCTGCAAGTATCTTCTCAGATCTGCGTCCTCCCAGTCTGGTTCTGCAAATGTGCCTTCAGATCTGCGTCCTCCTTCCTCCTGGAACAGCGTCCTTCCTCTCTGATCTGAACTGCGTCCTTCCTCCCTCTGAAGCAGCGTCCCTCCACTCAAAACTGCGCAGTCATCAAAAGGGCTTCCTCCTCTCTGAATCTGCACCAGAAAACTGCTGCTGACTATCACTGAAACTGAAAGATATTACTCGTGTACCTACTGTGGCGTGCACTCGAAGTCCCCCGAAGCTAAGGGTGAAACCAGAAATAACCTTACCAGGGCAGGCACTCGAAGTCCCCCGAGGCTAAGGGTGAGATCTCCGACCGGAGACACTCGTGCACTAAACAGTGCTGCAGACCGACCAAACAACCGGCGTACGGGCGCATGTCTAGCTCTCAATATCAATATCAAATCAAGCATGTCCAAATGAGGTGAGAACCCCACCTTTTATAGTGCTAAACTCCCTCCAAAACCTTAACTGCGTCCTTCACTCTCCTTGGCCTGCGCAGTTAACCTTGGGTCAGCCTGATGCCTCCTCATCATACTCATGTGGACCCCCAAGGCCCCCTCTCTAAGTTATAACGTCAATCAACTAGGAAAAACACTTTATTTATAAAGTGAGGTGACTAAAGTGAGGTAACCCCTCTTATTTCTCACTTTATTTATTACTTCTAGCTAAAGCAGCAAAATTAAACAAAAATGAAATATTCCAATTAGCAAAGCTAATTGGGAATATTACAGCATCCGACCCAATTAGCATCAGTAAAACCATGCAACTGCCATTCTCCATGAGAAATATATCTCAAGCCCATAATCAATGGTGCTACGTAGACAACTCAATAGATGTTTCGCTGCAACCCAATGCACATGTCGGGGCTCAACCAAGTATTGTATCAACGTGTTCACAACATAACATATATTAGGTTTGTTGTTAACCAGATAGTGTTATGAGTCCAACAAAGATTTCATCACGGTTTTGCCATATTTCCAATCCCAAATAGTAATGCATAAGACCAAGATCCTTAATCTGAAATTCATAAATCAACTCCCTCTTACATGGACAATGAGATCCTCATCCCCTGTTAGAAATATATCATCGACATACAGTAGAAAAATCAAGGGCTCACCTTCAGCAACTTTGAAGTACAAGTTTGGATCAACATCGCTCTTTGTGAAACCAAGACTCAATAGATAGCCATCAATTCAAGAGTACCATGCATGAGGAGCCTGCTTAAGCCCACACAAGGATTTCTTCAATTTACAAACATTTGTCTCTCTATTATGTATCTCAAAGCCTTGAGGCTATTCAATATATACTTCCTCTTCAATGAATTATTTAAGAAAAGCAGTTCTAATATCCATTTGATGTAGTTTCCAGCTTGCAATAGAAGCATTCTCAAAAAATTTCAAACATCTCATCCTTGGATTTCAAGAAATAAATCCATGTTTTATGAGAGTAATCATCAATGAAAGTGACATATTACAATTGACCACCCAAGGATTTGATAGACATGGGTCCACGAACATTAGAATATACACAAGATCCAAAGTCCTTTGGATCTACTATCACTGCTAGTAAATTGTCCTCTGACATTTTTCTCAAGAGCACATCCTTCGCAAACTCCATCGTGTTCAATCTTGATTTCAAGTTCACCTTTAACAAAATCCTTTATTCTAGTCAAAGCTTTATAATGAACGTGAGTGTACATTCCATGCCATAGTTCACAAAGATCAGAGGTGTTGTGTATCAAGGATTGAATTGAGCGTCCAAGGAGACAATATAGGCCTCCTAGTCATACATCAATGACCATGGCAGATTCAAAGGAGGAGTCTTTCTTCTGCACTAGAACTTGACCTTCAATGAAGGCAATTCTATGTCCTTTGTCTTCAAGAGATGAAATGGATAATAAATTCTTCTTCAAACTAGGAACATATAAAATATTATTAATAGAGACATTACCTCCTAATTCTAATTAGAAGGGTGATCAACAAATGCACGTTAATAAAATTATCTTATCTTGTCTTATGTGCCGCAAAACCTCTAAAATATGAAGCAACAACATCAGGAAGGTCACTCATCTCTTTCTAAGAGAATCCTGAAGCATGAGTAACATCAACATCACCTCCCTCTTCCTTAGAGATTCCAACAATGCTATTACTAGTTCTCATCACTACTGCCATTAGTTGCAAGCTTGGAATCAATCATTGATTCCACCACCATAGGTTATGAGCCTATCCAAGCTTGTCTTCAGCAACTTTCTTCAATGCCTAATGCTTCTATACTTAGGTAAATCCAAGTCCTAGTTGTCCTTTGTCTTTCTATGGTTTTGCTCAAACCCAAGCATTTCAAAACACGAGTGCAATGTATAACCACATGAAGAAATTAACATGAAATGACCGACTTTGCAAACTTAGATACAAAGTACAATCCAAATGCACAAAATGACCTAGAAAGATTCACGAATAGCTTAGCATCACACTAGCTCTCATGAGTAACATCAATGTCACATTGCTTTGCCTTAGAGAATCCTACAACCCTATATGTATTCATCCCTGCTACCATTTGTTGTGAGATTGGAATTAATCATTGATTCCACCACCATTGGTTATGAACCTATCCAAGTTTGCCTTCATCGATCTTCTTCAATGCCAAATGCTCCTTTGCTTTACTTAGGTCTAAGTTGCACAAAACGTGTAAATGTCTGGAAGTTTCTGAAACAGAAATGACTGGAAATAAGGTATGAGAGATGATCATTTACAATGATGAGGGGCTTGTTATTTATCGGCCTTAAGGTGACTTTTCACAGAAAGCCATGTCTTTATGTAATGCACCTTCTAATAAATGGTATACTCAATTCTCTATTTAGAGAGAGAGAGAGAGAGAACACTAAGCATTGAGGGACATCCGATCTCAATTCCAGTATAGATAACTTCTTTGGGCGAAGAGGATGTTTTCATGGTCTAATTGAACAGTTTCCAAGTTTAAGAAGCAAGGTCTTTCAGAATTAGTCAAATGGTCTCTTGTTATAATTGCAAGGGTCGAACATTATGAGTGTGCTTCTTATCAATATCTCGAATCTCAGCTTGCTTTTAGCACAATCTCTCATGAATCTGCTGAATCATACTTCATTCTGTTTTTCAAAGTGGGAGTTTTGGAATCTGGAAATTATAATCTACAATTCTAGGGCTTTGGTGTTATTGAATACTGGTTTTGATAGTATTTGATCCCTATTTAGACATTTTGTTTGTCCTTTTCCCCTAAACAATAAGAAAATTGTTTCATAGCTTGGTGAAGTTTATGTGATCAATTTAAAAAGTTTTTGCATATTTCTATATTGCAGAGATCTTTTGCTTTCCTTCTACAATGCAACAGGTCGGAGACCTATGAGGATAATCTTCTACAGGTAATTTGATATTTATTAACTGCTTATAGCCTCATTTCTGCTAGAGATAAATTTTGATAATATGCTATTATTTTGGCAACTTCTAATCTGCATCTCATACTGTAAAGCAGAGATGGTGTAAGTGAGGGGCAGTTTTACCAAGTCCTGCTGCATGAGTTAGTGGCCATACGCAAGGTGACCTTTTCAAGAAATTTTTTTCCTTTTGATCTTGAGCTTGTATGTAACATGTTACATTACTGCTTCTGTAGATTTGAACATATTGCATATTGACAATTTCAGGCTTGCATGTCAGTTTCAAAGGATTATAAGCCTCCTGTGACTTTTATAGTTGTTCAAAAACGTCATCACACACGTTTATTTGCTGATAATCATCGTGACAGGAATAGTGTTGATAGAACAAGTGGTAACATATTGCCAGGTAAGAAAATTGTATCATTGTAGTGTTTCTATGATCACATAGTTTTTCCATCTAAATCAAAAAGTTCTTTGCATTTCTTGAGAGTTCTAAAAACTGTCAATGATTGGGCAGGTACTGTTGTTGATTCCAGGATTTGTCATCCAACAGAGTTTGATTTCTACCTTTGCAGTCATGCTGGTATTCGGGTATCTTATAAATTTTATTCCTTTAGATGGCAATATCATTTAGTTTCCCTGAATTGTCTTCCAGGTTTTTTGCAAAAGTCATTAAATGATTGCAAGTATAACAAACAAAACGTTTTTGCAGGGAACAAGCAGGCCAGCTCATTATCATGTTCTGTGGGATGACAATAGATTCAGTGCAGATGCTTTGCAGTCTTTGACAAATAATCTCTGTTACACGTAAATCTCTCTCTCTCTCTCTCTCACACACACACACACATACACACACACACACACGTGTATGCATGCTTTTGCATCCTCTGACATACTCATCCTTACACATAGATGCACTAATAATTAATATGCTTTTGTGATTTTAAAAATGTGCATGTACATATGCATATGAGGATAAGTTCCTCATGTTTGTTTAGTGTCTCCAATGGCTAATGTGAGAGTCAGAATTTGCGTTGTTTCATCATTTAGGATTTTATGATTTATCAATTTGCCATTGGGCAAGGTACATTTTTTTGCGCAGTTTTAGAAGTAAGTTGCATTTCGAATGGTCCATGAGCAGACGTTACCCTTGGATGGGAACACTTTTTGTGTAATGTCCCCATTTTTAGTTTCCTCTATAGAACAGCCAGGATGGATTTTCATGGTATGTGATGGCCATGTCACAGGAGCAAGAATACATCATCAGTAGTCTCAGAGGGGTTTTGGCATATTCATCATCATGAGCAGTTTCACACAACTTGTTTCTGGTTTCATTGCTTTTTGATAATTCCCATAACATGGGGTTATTATTGAGGACAACTTAATTAATCATCTTATGGTGGCATTCCGGGAGAAATATTTGACAAAACACCTTCGTTTCATAGTTCGTTGGAACTAAAACAAGAAGATCTATAGGATGGGATGCTGAGAAGTGACTTCCAGTGGCCAAAGAGAGTATGGTGGGTGATTTACCATTTTCCCAGATTAAAAATGACTTTAATTAGTCATTTAATTAAAAGAGGAAAATGTTGAGAAATCAATGTTCTTATAGATTAGGGTTGATTCCTCTTACTTGATAATTACATGTGAGAGTTTGTTTGCTTTTATTACTTTATTATGTATTTTTCATCAAGCAATTACCAAAAACATAAAGTGCATGAAGATTACAAGAAACAATGAACACAAGATATAGGATCCTAGCCAAGGAAAAACTCCACAGAGGGGAAAATTCAAACAACTTCTGTTCTTATAGAATTAGATCAAAGTGAGACATAAGACCCAAGACCAAGACCTCCAGAAGGAACCAAGTCAGCCTTTGTAATATCCCTTTTCAGGAATATCTCTCAAACACAAGCAAACTCCAACCAGAGATGGACTGGGAGTGCGTTTACCAGATATGTCATCTCTAAAAAGAGGGTGAGATCTGGAGGCTACCTGGCCCTTTCCAGACTCTGTCTAAGAGTATGGGAAACACACACCAAATGGTATACTATTTGGAATGCTCAAAGAGAGAAATAACAGTAGTGCAAGCATACAATAGCATATGTAGAACATGTAACAGATACTTAGAAATATAGAGAGAAAGCTAAGCCATTTTATTATACTAAGAAATAGCAATGAGTACAAGAGGTGATCAGAGTGATGGCACCTCGACTTGCACCAGGCAAGTGTAGGAATACTCCCAGAATATCGATGGAATGGCTGCTCTCTAATCTGCGTCCAAGCTTCTGGAAAACTGTCATGTAGCTGCTACTGCTGGAACCAAATGAGTAGTTGGGGTTGCTCCCCTACTCGAAATGAGCTGAATCTCTGGAATCTGCCTCTACTCACAATACCCAGAAAAGCCCAGAGAGCGTTTCTGGAATGGCCGACCCTCGAAAATACCTCCCTTGGGAATCTACGCTATCCTCCAAGGCTCTACGCTGAGACTGAATGGAGTACTCCAAAATATGACCTCCCGTTCAACCAAAAGTCTCCAATAGGCAAGGGCTAGCCCCTTGCTCAATTTCCTGACCAAAATCCTCCGAAAGAATGCCACATCGAAGCTCCCTCAATATGAACTGCGTCCTCCCTCTCAAGATTGCGCAGTCTATGGATGCACTGCTCCTCCACAAATGCCAAACACCAATCCTCCTGCAAACTACTGATGGGACAACCTCACCCGAACAAGCACTCGAAGTCTCTCGGGGCTGAGGGTGAGATCTCTGAACGGAGACACTCAATGCATTAAACAGTGCTGCAGACAAGCTAAACAGCCAACGTGCTCAAAGTCATAGTGACCAGCTCAATATGCATAAAATCGAATGACCAAAATGAGGAGGCTCTCCTCTTTTTATAACGTTGGCCTCTCTCTCAAACCCTAGGCCCATCATCTCCAACGTAGCCTCTCTTGGCCCCACGCTGCCAACTCAACCTGCGCAGTCCCTCCACGTGCTCTAGTGGGTCCCCTCTCTACGTGGTCTCTTTGGCCCCCTTGGCCCACTTAAGTTACAACGTTGTGTCTACTAGGGAGTGAACTTTATGTTTAGAGTGAGTTATGTTCTCCTTTCACCCACTTTATTTTTATTTTAACTTTATAAAGGCAAAATTAATCAAAATTAATATTTCCAATTAGCCGCTGCTAATTGGGAATATTACAGTCCTCCCCGTCAAAAATTGCTTGTCCTCAAGCAATTCCTGAGCAAGCATCTGCTCTAGCTGATGCTCCCCACCATCACTGTAAAATGCTCCTGGGGCCCAGACGCACCATTGAATCTTTCCTATCTTCTATATCACCCTGATATGGAGGGATCTCTCAGTGCCTGGATCCCAAACTGATCTCTCATTGTACCAGCGAACAAACAATCTTCCCGGATCCCAACGTCACCATGGCCAATCATCGCCCAAGTCCCATGGCTCAGACTGCACTCTGCCTCTGGCTATGACTGATGCTCTAAGAGGTGAAGACCATGAATCCTACTGTGCTGTATCTGTGACTGTGTAAGTTGTCCCATCAACTGTGTACCAACTCATCACCTCTCTCCAATCCAAGTCCTGAATCAATCTCACGCTGATCCTGCTCTCCTGAAATCGAGATGGAGTGCTGAAGAAACGACGACCTGTGCCCTCCTGCCAACTGGAATCTGTAATATCTACTATGTCTGAGGGCCCCTGCTTCGCTGTGCTCCCTACGAAGAATATCGTACCATCAAGAGGGTACCAACTTATGATCTCCCGCCAGTCCATCATGGAAGAAGAATCCAATGTAACAACAACTGCACATGGAACATGCCCAGAGTGTTGCCACCAGCCCGTAATCAACTCCCACTGCTCTGCCCTGTCGGCCAATGGAAGCTGCCTGTAGAAGGAAGCCCCCTCTCTATAATGGGCCAAAGTGGGCAAAATATGCTGCAAGCCCCATCGATGTACTCCTAGAGAGTACTAATCACTGAAAGTACTGCAGCTCGGCCAACTGTACGTACATCTATCTGTACCTCATCAATGTGTCGGCCCAAAGATGGATGCTCCACCATCTCCAACAACTCATCCCTCTCATCGGGAATGTGAAACTCCCGTCGTCCCCTAGCCCCCTGCAGAAATACCCCATCAACCTCCAACATCTCTAGAGGATATGGATCTACAACTGCTGTCACCGTACATGATGTCAGTGCATCTGACTGCTCCTCCTCAATGGCTGACCCCAAGGTTAGCCACATACCCATCATGGACTCGATGTGAGCCTCCATCTGGCTCTCCCCCAAAGGACTATCATGCATGATGTGCCTAGTATCCTCCTCTGCTGACTCATGCTCCATCATATGCTGCTCTGGCTGAACCGTCACAAGTGACTCATCGCCTAGAGTATCTCATCTCTGCATTACTGCTCTCGCTCCCTAGAAGCGTCCTCAACTGATCCTATGGACTCATATAAAGAAGAGTCCTCACCCTAGCATACAGAAGGAATGCCCTCCTGTTCTACCTCTGCCACCTCATCTGCATTGAATATGCCATCCACCCTCTCGATAATGTGTCGATACATTGTCTGGAGCCCAGACACATACTGGGATGCTACCTCCGCTGTACCCAGTATCCTCTGCTCATGCACGATCTCGACATGCCCTGAGGGAAAAGTGACGCATGTCTCCCTCATGACCCGCTCCCCAAGCGTAGGCTCAACGATGACTGATGTGCCACCCTTGCAGAGGATCATCTCATCCCCTAACCTGTGGCTGTCAACTAGCACCCCGACCTGGTGGCACTGCTGAGAAGTCTCTCCCCTAGTGTGCTGAGTGTCATCCAGATATCTTGGGTGAGCCTCGCATACCCTGTTGCTCATGCCCAAAGTGCCAAAGGACAATGACAAAATCGACTATGCTTGTGAGTGATGTAGAAGAGGGTCAGGTGGGTGAGTACCCACAGATACTGTCAAGTATCACTCATCTGTCTCCCCATTGATCCTGGGTGAAATACCCCCAAAGGTAAGCCTGGTGTCCCTGTCCGTGAGTCTCCCTGGAGGTAATTCTCTACGACCCTGCTGTGCAACACGGTATGCCCTCGCATACCATCGATCATCCATGTACTCCTCGACATGCCACTGCACACTGAGGCATACCCCTGTACACTGCTGGATACCCCCTACTACTACTATACCACCCTGTACCGTCTCGTGCCTGGTCTGTGTCAAGGCATCGGTCACTCCCCGTGTGTTCTCAATCTAAGTTGCCAGAAACGCCAAGGCTGGCCCTCGGAAACTCGGATCCTCGTTTCCGAAACGGAAACCCGTACGAAACTCCTCGGAAACGGCGTTGATCCGTATCCGCCCCGTTTTCGAAATTTAGGATACATTTTTTTCCGAAATTTCCCGTTTCTGTTCCGTTTTTAAAATTCGGATATGTATTTGTAAAAAATTCAGAAACGTCACCCAGATTGCGATGAAGATATGAATGAATAATATCGTTCCTTACTGGCGAATGATACTTGGGCTCTTGTATTTGAAAAAATGAAACGTATCTTAAAAAATATGAAACGTGTTGGACATTTATGATCCGTATCCTGATTTTTTGAAACGTTTTCTACCCTATTCATCTTTTCCGTTGGGAACGTTAAGCTAAGATTAGAATTTAGAAAGTGAAGTTAGGGTACCGTTTTCGTTTTTAACTTTTTATCGTCCGCCGCAAAGAGCAACAACTCGACTGTAAGAGATTTTGAGTCGTGACAGAGCCCAACTGTAAGAGATTGTGACATAACGTTTGTTGTTTGAGTGACATAACGTTTGCTGTTTGAGTGACTGCAAGAGCAGCCGCAAGAGAAGCCGCAAGAGCAGCCGCAAGGGGAAGAGGAGCCGCGGCCCGTAAGAGGAAGAGCAGCCACAAGTGCCAAGGTTCTTTTCATAAACGAGAAACCCAGTCTAGATGTTTTTTTGTTTCATAAACGAAATGTATATACTATACTATATATGTGTGTACAAACTTTGAAGAAATTAAAGAAGCTAGCACATTGCTCAACTCTGAACTCTCGTTACAGTTTAATCTTATTTACATCTTATCATAACCCTTGGCCTTTATGGCATAAAATCATAAATGGTGACCATTTTAAATATAACAAATATAAATTTATAAAAATGAAACACAAAAACTTGTATCGATCTTAATCTCCAGCAACAGGCAATGTGCAACAAACAAATGATGTTCATGTAAGTTTTGATTTGGCAGTCTATTTAGTATTTATATTTTAGACAAAAATTATATCCATTCTAGCACATAATTGAGAACAGCTACAGGGTTCACCGTTCAACTGGTGTTTCAGCCCAAATATTCAGTTTAGTAACTACTATCAGCCTACAGGATTTTAATTTTTGAGGGCAAGTATACAGTTCACATTTTTAACTTTAAAGTTTAAACTTAGTACCCTGATATTGATGAAAAGTTAAAACTTAAAACTAGTTGAGGCACCCAGAATCAATTGATCATTCAGTTCTTTAAGATGGGAACGATGGGATGTGGTGCAAATTATGCCACACTCACTGCCTTAAGGCTTACTACCTCGACCCTCACACAGTCTTTGTAATTGTAACATTCAATAATCAATTCAGAAATTGTTATCTAAAGTACACATAGTCGACTTTTATCATTATGTGATGATTCCTGTGATCATTGAATTGATTAGAAAGAGTGGAAATGCAGGTTGTAAGCATGGATCAATGAACTTTAATATTTATTTATCTTCACTGTTTAGTTTATCCTTAATAAATATTTTTCCCAGAATAAACAAATATAAGGATTTCAAAGGGCAATGGTTGTAACTTGTGCTACTAAATGGAGGATAAACAAAAGAAGAAATTTTTTAAAAACAGTGCCCAATGCCCATGTCTTCAAAATTTCAAATCAGGCTATGAATTTCTTCAAACTTCAAGTCTTCAACACTCCTGCAACCACTACATACTATGCAAGAAATTAGAATTACTGAAATAATAACCTAGAACTTAGAAGTTGAATTTTTGACCAAATTGAAGTGAAAATGATGGCTTGAAGGCCTGAGAGAACTTAGAAGGCTGCGTTAAGGAAATTAGGGACAGCGTTGACTCTTAATTCGCGAATTGCCAGCTATAATTATCTCACTTTCAAATATGTCAAATACGTCATCATCATGTATGTTAATGTGACCCATTGTTTTTTATTTTTATTTTGCAGATTAATATCATCATTAATGGCATCTTCAAGTTCAGTTATTCCTGAGGTAGAGACACTGGAGAATGAAATTGAATCTTCCTCTAAAGTTGATCCAAAGTCACCACTTTGGAAATATGTAACTATTGTTGGGAAGATCCAAGGAGGTGGTTCATTGGCATGGGTTTGCAGTGTAAAAATGATTTTGAGGGATCATACACACGAGTCAAAGAACATTTACTTGGGTTAAAAGGCAATGGGGTTCGAATATGCAGTGACCCACTTAAAGAGAATGGGACAGATGGAAGTGGTTTAAGCAAGACAAAAATTGCAAAATATCAGAAAGAACAAGACGAGGCAGATGCTAAATCAAATGAGGAAATTTCTACAAGGTTGGGAGCATCTTCATCAAGGCCTCCACTTCATTCTCATGGAATTGTTGGTTCAAACAAGCGGTCTAATTTGGGACCGCTTGAAAAGAGTTTTAATAATGATAGTCGAGAGATTGCAAATGCAGCAATTGGTCAATGCATTTATGCAAATGGCCTTCCTTTTAACCTTGTGCGGTCTCCTTACTGGGCAAAGATGATAAAAGCAATGAATGAAGCCCCAAAAGGGTTCAAGAGCTTTGGATATGAGAAGGTTCGCACTACAATGTTGAGTGCTGAAAAGTTAGATTTGGAGTCTAAATTAAACCCCATTCGTAATTCATGGCACATTTCAGGGGTGTCCATCATTTCTGATGGATGGAAAGATCAAAAGAATAGGCCTTCGATCAATGTGATAGATCAGAGCCCAAAGGGGGCAATGTTTTTGAAGGCAGTGGATTGTGAGGGGTAGATGAAAGATTCCCAATTCATTGCTGACATCTTGATTGAAGCAATTGAATTGGTGGGGCCAGAAAATGTTGTCTAGGTAATAACCGACAATGCAACGGTGTGTAGAGCAGCAAGCCTAATTATTGAAGGCAAATATCAACACATCTTTTGGACCCCTTGTGCTGTACATTCATTGAACCTCATGTTGAGCAAGACGGGGAAGCAAATCGAGTGGATTCATCTTATTTTTGAAGAGGCAAAAGAAATTCAAGCATTCATCACAAACCACCACATGTCCCAAGGCATCTACAGAGAATTTGCAAAGTTGGAGCTCCTTAAGGTACCTAAAAATTAATCAAATAATAGTTTTCAATCAAGATTAATTTGATGATTTTTATTTTTTAATTTATTGAAACATTGGAAATTTGGCACTTGCAAGTTGCCGAGACTCGATTTGCCTCTCACATCATAGTCTTAACAAGGCTTATGCAAGTGAAAGATGCATTACAATCAATGGTATGCAGTTCTCTTTGGAATCAATGGAGACAGTCTCAATCTGATAGAGCACAAACAGTAAAAAAATTGGTTGTTGATGATGAATGGTGGGATAAGCTTGAGTACATTTTGGCATTTACTAAGCTAATAGTGGATTTGCTCCGTATGTTTGACACATATATGCCTAATTTGGGAGAGGTGTATGAAGGCATTGATTCCATGACAGAGAAGATAAGGATGGTTATAAATGCCAAGGAGAATGACCCAGATGAATTCTTTTACAGAGAAGTAAAAGATATATTGATCAAAAGGTGGAACAAGATGACCACGCCATTGCACCTTTTGGCCTATTTAGTGAATCCAAAATATTATGCTGCAGAGTTGCTAAGTGATCCAGAAAGAACTGCACCAAGCAAAGACCCAGAAGTCTCACAAGGATTTAAAAAGGCTTTTAGAAAACTTTTTACAAATCCTGAAATTGGGCTTCGGATTCGTTCAGAGTTTGCTCATTTCGTGGGATCAGAGGGTTGGGGCTCTGATATTGATTGTATGCGAGACAAGAGGGCAATGAGTCCAATTGACTATTGGAACTACTATGGTGGGGAACTTCCACATATACAAAATTTGGCCATCAAGATCTTGTCACAGGTTGCTAGTTCCTCTTTAGCAGAAAGGAACTGGAGTACATATGGCTTCATCCATTCAGTGAAGCGAAACAGATTGGCTTCAAAGAAGGCTGAGGAACTAGTGTATGTTCATTCAAACCTTCGCCTTCTGTCACACAAGAGAGATGAATACAAATTTGGGGCCGCCAAATTATGGGATGTGGAACCAGAGTTGGCTGACTTGGATATGACATTGAATGCCAGGTCTCATATGACTTTGTTTGATGCGGAGTCACCAATAGGTGGATCTTCAAGTGGACATGGCAGCAATGTTCCCACTTCTGGAGATGATGTGGAAGTTGAAGACATATTTGATGATATGTAAATGATATTTATGTTGATGATTGAAATTAGAAACAAAAACTTGATGATATGTTGAACTTGAATCATGATTCATGAATCATCATTTATGAATTTTCAATTTATAAATTATAACTTTATGCTGATTCCTGAATTGATGATGATAGATAGATGAATAACTTTATGTTGAATTGATGATGATGATAGATGATAAATCATAATTCATATATGATAATTGATGAATAGATGATAGATGATTAATCATTATGCATTTTTACTATTTAGATATAATCTAGATTCTCAAACTTCAAATATGAATCATGAATGGCAATGTAAATTTGATATATATATATATATATATTTTTTTTTAATATAAATTATATATATGACGTGGCGTTTCCTGCCGTATCGTATCCAGATTTTTTGAAAATTTTCCGTATTCGTTTCAAACCCTGTATCCGTATCTGTTTCAGTGCAACTTAGTTCTCAATGCGATGTAGAACACTCCTACTCCACAGTGCAGTCCCACACACTACGGTACACCACCATGCAACTCCATGTCCACCAGTAGTCCACTACTCAATGCTAGAGGCTCCCACACATCCTTGGATGTGATGACCTAGAGTTACGTCTCTACATGTCGGACCACCCCCAATTGGTATCATCATCTCCACCATCGCATCGCTATACCCACCGACGAATGGATCATCACTCCAAACCCTCCCCGAGGGGTTTGAGAAGTGAATCTCCCTATGTGTCAGTAGCGATACCACCACTGCTCGGCTCCGCTGTGTCCTTTGTGCCCCACACAAAGGTGAAGAATCCCTGGCCCCATACAAGGCGCCATTTGGTGGCCTGCTAATGCCACCTCCTTCGACAAGCTCCTGCCAAGGTATGTTGGCCGCCCCGTAATCCCGTGTATAAGTGTCATACCAAGACAACCTAGGGAGTCTGCCGATAAACCAGTTGGCCACTGGAGTTGTCCGGAACTCCCATAGAAAATGTGCATGCTCAACTTCTAGGACAACTATACCCTCCAAGACATAGTTAGCCGACCTGCCTAGGAAATGATAGGTGATCCCGCCTAGATCCCAATTCTAGTCTGGGGTTCCTGTATTCCCAGCTCCTGGAAACTCCTGCTGAACTACGCCCGGGTCCACCACTATCTCCATAACCCACTCCATTGGGTACCAACTCAAAATCTCTCACCATCCAATCTCAACATGTGGATGTTGCACCCTGTGCAACTCTGGTCGTCTCATATCGTTATCCAAGCCAGCGTATGAGATCTGACTAGGTGGCTCCATCTCTCTCTCTCTAATGGAAAGAGGTGACCCAACAATGCTGCTAGCCCCGTCTATGCATGCCTGAAGGGCGCTGCTCTAACACTCTAATGTGCCCTCTAGCTATACCATTAGGGAATCCAGCCATTCCCCAATGTGGGCCAACTTGGTCGCTGACTCAGCACAAACCACTCTCATGCCCTCTAGCTCCTCATTCTGTAACAAAATAGCCTCTCATACTGATGTGGCCTTCCCTTTCAAAACTAGAAGGTCGGATCGAAGCTGATGACACCTTTGTGGGCGAGCATCGTCCAATATCTCTATATCTCCTAGTGTCTCGTCAAAGGTGGATACATCTCCTAGGACCTCACCCATCTACCATGTGCAGCTATCACTCGAAGAATCAGACACTACCTCAGTCATCACCTCAATGGATGACACCACTGGGGTAAGCTCTACTCTCTCTACTAAGATGTCAACCGATAAGGTTAAAGTAGTCTCCAACACAGGTGACCCCTGCGTCATATTGGGTGTAACCACATGCTCCCCATGATCTTGTGTGCCCTCATCCTCCAAGTCCGAGTTAGCCATTTTGATGGCTTCCCCTTCCGTTATTCGGTCAAGCTGGAAAGAGGTATCCAACTCTTCCACCTGATCTCGAACCGTGAAATCAGTGGATCCATCATACGTGGGAAAAGGTGACCTCCTAGTGGTACACTGCAACTCTGAACTCTAAGTGCTAGATCCCCCACTGTTACTTCCTTCTTCATCCCGCCTGAGATGATAGTAATCACTGAAGGGCAAAGCTGCTTTGAAGTTTTCCCCCATGGAATGCCATTCGTGGAAATAATCTCCAAAGGGCATATGATCATGCCGCCTCCCTTTCTCACTCGGTACTGGAGGTAAGAATAGGCATTGTGATCCTGGTTGGCCTACTGAAGGCTGGTAAATGCTGGTCACACTGTACCCCCATATTTTCCACCTCTACTACGTTTGGTGGGTAAGATTCTGCCTACTCTCTTTGTTCATAGAAAAATATCCCCACGGCTGAGCCAAAATGTTGCTCTGATACCACTGTAATATCCCTTTTTAGGAATATCTCTCAAACACAAGCAAACTCCAACCAGAGAAGGACTGGGAGGGCGTTTACCAGATATGTCACCTCTGAAAAGAGGGTGAGATCTGGAGGCTACCTGGCCCTTTCCAAACTCTGTCTAAGAGTATGGGAAACACACACCAAATGGTATACTATCTGGAATGCTCAAAGAGAGAAATAACAATAGTGCAAGCATACAATAGCATATGTAGAACATGTAACAGATACTCAAAAATATAGAGAGAAAGCTAAGCCATTTTATTATACTGAGAAATAGCAATGAGTACAAGAGGTGATCAGAGTGATGGCACCTTGACTTGCACTAGGCAAGTGTAGGAATACTCTCAGAATATCGATGGAATGGCTGCTCTCTGATCTACGTCCAAACTACTGGAAAACTACCGTGTAGTTGCTACTGCTGGAACCAAATGAGTAGTTGGGGCTGCTCCCCTACTCGGAATGAGTTGAATCTCTGGAATCTGCCTCTCCTCACAATACCCAGAAAAGCCCAGAGAGCATTTTGGAATGGTCGACCCCCGAAAATACCTCCCTTGGGAATCTACGCTATCCTCCAAGGCTCTGCGCTGAGACTGAATGGAATACTCCAAAATATGACCTCTCGCTCAACCAAAAGTCTCCAATAGGCAAGGGCTAGCCCCTTGCTCAATCTCCTGACCAAAATCCTCCGAAAGAATGCCACACCGGAGCTCCCTCAATATGAACTGCGTCCTCCCTCTCAAGACTGCGCAGTCTATGGATGCACTGCTCCTCCACAAATGCCAAACACCAATCCTCCCGCAAAATACTGATGGGACAACCTCACCCGAGCAAGCACTCGAAGTCTCTCGGGGCTAACGGTGAGATCTCTGAACGGAGACACTCAATGCATTAAACAGTGCTGCAGACAAGCTAAATAGCCAGCGTGCTCAAATTCGTAGTGACCAGCTCAATATGCATAAACTCGAATGACCAAAATGAGGAGGCTCTCCTCCTTTTATAACATTGGCCTCTCTCTCAAACCCTAGGCCCATCATCTCCAACGTAGCCTCTCTTGGCCCCACGCTACCAACTCAACCTGCGCAGTCCCTCCACGTGCTTTAGTGGGTCCCCTCTCTACGTGGTCTCTTTGCCCCCCTTGGCCCACTTAAGTTACAACGTTGTGTCTACTAGGGAGTGAACTTTATGTTTAGAGTGAGTTATGTTCTCCTTTCACCCACTTTATTTTTATTTTAACTTTATAAAGGCAAAATTAATCAAAATTAATATTTCCAATTAGTTGCTACTAATTGGGAATATTACAGCCCTCCTTTCAGATCTCCTCCAACCAAACCAAATCAAGAGTCAAAGCTGGTCAACCTTCTTCAAGACAAGAATTTCAAACTTGCAACTTCTCAGAGTTGCCCCAACACCTTCACAGATCGAATTTCAGCCTGTAATTTGTAGAGTAACCCTAGCAACTTTGCACATGCGGTCAAAGACAAGAAAAATTCAAACTTTTTTTTTCCTTTTTCGATTCTTCTCTCTTGCTTAGAAATCGAATTGTGTGTGAGTGACCAAATGAGGTTCTTATATTCAAGGCCAGCTTGACAAGGCAGGGCCAAAATAAAACTTTTTGACTCAAAAATAAAATTTTCTTTTTGTTACAATTTGTCCAACTGGGACATTGACACATGACATTTTCTTTTTGACTCAATAAACCCTGGAAGCATGAAGAATGTGCTTTGACTAGAAATAATAATAATAATAAAATTTCGTTTTCCCCTTTTTGTTTTTTACTTGAAATACTTATTGATACAAGTACAACGATAATTATGAAGACCGAACCTAGTTACATTTTTTAACACTCCCTTTTAACTAGGGAGGTATTCATAATTACACAACATGATACAAGGATACTTAAATTGAAATATTCTCATAAGAAGAGTTTGGATTGATAAGCCATGTTTAAGAATCAATATTATAACCGACATTGTCAAATTGCAATATAGCAAGGCCTTAACTAACAAGCAATTGGCTTATAAGGCTGAAATCAGGTAGAATTGGAAGTTGATTTCTTTTTTGTTGTGGAAATCGAGATTATTTTCATTAGAGCGTGAATATATTTTGAATAAACTATTTCAGGGGATGTGTTTGCTATTACGAGTTATTAGAATCTGCATTTGGAGGCTGGTTCGTTATCATTAAAGGCTAATCTTAGAGTTGGAAGTTGAATTTTTGGTAACTATTTGGAGGCCAAATAACAAAAGACGAGTTCATTGTAAAGGGGCAAAATCATCTCTTAATTTCGAGACTTAATTCTTGTGGGTCGAGTATATTTCTAGTTAGTTGAAACCGTTGTATTAAGGTTGATTTTGTGTGTTACCTTGAGGCTTGGATTGATGTGTCTGCTGTCACCTTGGCTGCCTAGTTAGGGCTTCCTAACAATCCATGCTAGGCTCCTCCAAACAGCTCCTAAGGCCTCCTACAACTACTTATCAACCAATCCAACCCTGGTCACTACAATGACCCAACACTTAGCAAGAGTAAAGGAGAAACATACCTTTGTAAATTGTGGTTCATGAACTGAAGATTGTTCAATAGTTAGGGAATTCCTGTAGCTTACGCCAGTCCTCCAATTTTGACCAAATCACCTACAAAACACTGTGGCCCTCTCCCATCTATCAGTTTGGAAACTCATTGCTCAATTTGACTTCTTCAACACCCTGAAATAGGCTTGTTTAGCCTTCCAAACAACCACCACAGGATTGCAGCCAAGTCATTACTCAACAACCACCCTCTTGGTCTGTTTAGAGAAGAGAAATTATGTAAAAACTGGATTAGGATAGCTCCCTTTCCACTCGGCCTTCCTCTAGATTGCCTCGCTCCTCAAGACAGTCACAAGAGAGCCCAAGCGGCTCATTTCTCCTTCGCTCAAGCAGCTACTAACCTGCGACCTAAAATATAATGGTTCTCCTCCTTATGCAAGCTCCTATCTCTCACATTTGCTTGCTCATGTGCTGCCTCAATGGATGCTCTAAGTCCTCCACTCCACCTTGTATTAATACCATACATAATGGCTTCTTCCAACGTCATGTTTAGGGGCTACCAACTTGTCACAAGCCTAAAAACATTTTAGGCCGACCTTGACACATATGTGCAAAGCCATACATAACTTTCAAAAATTCATAACTCTTCAACGACAAGTTGGAATTGGATGATTTTCAATGCGTCAGATTCGTCTCGACGATCACTATAGTCCTCATCCCGTGAAAATTCCACAATGGGAATCCCTACTGCAACAATCTGATGTTATTTCTCCTATTTTTTGATTCTGATACAAGTTATTTACGGTGTTACACAGTAAACATCAAAATAAATACGACTGCAGCCTTGACAACATAAATAATACTGCGGAAACAAGTATTGAACAAGAAAGAAATAAACACACACATATACACCGTTATTTTTGGACAATGTCCTCGGAAAAGCCCAATGCAGGAAAACCGGTACAACAGCCGAGGGTTTGTATTATTATGCAGTAGTTTCTAAATACAAATCCTTGGATGCCTTATTGGCTATCTGATATAGAGAATCTAACTGGCAGAATGTTATTGAGAAATAACCTCACACTATCACTGGTGATCCGACACTGATCCAACCTATGAATGGCTAGCCCCAAGCTGCCTCTGCACAGTCACTGCACTGCCTCTACGTCACAACTCGTAGGGACTGCGTCACTCCCTTGGTTGATCGATTTGCTGGTTGGATTCTCTGATCTCTGTCCCTTCGGTCTCACACCCCGGCTCCCAACACTAGATCTGGACTGCTCCTCAACAGAACTATGGATCCCCTCTCAGGCTCTGCGCTGCCTCAGCATGGCTTTGCGCTGCCCTACGTGGCTCTGTGCTACCTCTCTGGATCTCTCTCCTCTACGTTGTATTCAGCGCATCAAGAAAATCTTCCACCGACCACTATTCCTGCCCCTCACTGCAAGAAATCACCTCGATCACTCTCCGACAACTGTTGCACTGCTCTCCTGAGAATTCGATCTCTAAATCTCTCACTCGATGTGTTCTCCAAGTGCCCATTGAGCTTTTTCTTATAATCTTCTTGTTGAAAATTCAACGTCCCAGATTAGATCCTAATCAATGGCTCAGATCATTTTGACTCGATCTCTGCCTTTTTCTAGAAGATTCACAAGGAGTTTAATTAATACCCTTTAATTATTTTAATTCCCAAGTTTAGACTTAGCCATCCATTAAAAATAATTAATTATTTTAATTAAAATTTCTCTAGGTGGAATTTCCTAAAACGATTTTTGGGTCTTGGACAATGCATGTGTCCTAGCCTCCCTGCAAATTTTTGAGGCTAGAGCACAACTGATGCTACCAGAAATAAACAATCCATCTTAGTGAGAAATGTGCTCTAGCAATGCAACCTGCTGAAGCATTACTCTGACTTTGTATCATCTCCCTTTGTGTTGCTAATGTCTGACATCACTACCCACCAACTACTGCGTAAGTGTTGCATTTGCGTTGTTGTCTACTCTGCATGTTGTTGTGAATTGCATCTGCACTGCAACTTTGTTGTTGTTGCAACATAAAAACATCCAAATCACTGAACCAACTGTGTTCAGTATAATGCATCTGTTACTGGAGTCTTGACTGCTACTAGTCTCTGCGCTGACCCTCTAAAGCCTTTGCACTGATGTTGACTCTACACTGCACTACTGTTGACTCTGCATTGCACTGTTGCCAACTCTTTTCTGTGTTGCTCAGTCTCTGGCGCTCCTAGCTACTACAACTGTCACTTCGACACTCCTCTGCACCAACTAACACTATCCCATCTTGCTACTTCTGTCATTGGTTCTCGTAGCAATGTATTGATCCAAGGGGTGGACTCCTCAAGGATCCTGCCCAATATGGTACACTGGAGTCTTATACTCCTCCTCCTCCTGGATCTGGTGCCCCACTATCTCCTTTCAAGCCTAGTCCTTAGTTGGGACCCTTCTTCTCTTTGCAACTCGCACTAGACAAATCACACTTCCTTCGGCAACTAGAAGTCGATCTGTTGCCCAAATCTGCATTCTAGCTAACTCACACGGCCTCCTCTGGCAATCTTGTATGATCATCCCTGTAGAGCTGCAAAATTTGGAAACTCAAAGCTGGAGGAAAAAACGATCTCGCGAAAATGTCAAATGCCTCCTCTCTCCTCTGCACAACTGCTCACTGGCTCTATGCACTCCCTGCTGGAGTAAGTAGATCCACTCCCGACTACTGTTTCTTTGCAGTGATAAATCAAATTCCTTGGCTTGGAATTCTTTGAGGAAGAAATTCCCTTAGTGTGCTCTTTCTTCCCTCTTATGACGCTTTTATGTCCCAACCAACTGCTGCGCTTCCCGGCCAATGGATTGTGTAGCCCCTCTGGGGTTTGATCTGTTGCTTACACAGTCCTTTGAACTCCTCCTTCTACTCAATGTTGGGCTCTTCCAAATCTGCTCTCTTGCTTCACCTGCTCTCCGATACCATGTGAAAATTCCACAATGGGAATCCCTACTGGAGCAATATGATGTTATTTCTCCTACTTGTTAATTTTGATACAAGTTATTTACGGTGTTACACAATAAACATCGAAATAAATATGATTGCAGCCTTCACAACGTAAATAATACTGCGGAAACAAGTACTGAGCAAGGAAGAAATAAACACACACATATATGTCCCCGGAAAAACTCAATGGGGGAAAATTGGGCAGCAGCTCATGGTTTGTATTATTATGAAATTGTTTTTGAATACAAATATCTAGATGCCTTACTAGGTATCCGATACATAGAATCTAACTAGCTGAAATTTAGTGAGAAATAACCTCACACTATCACTGGTGATCCGACACTGATCCAGCCTCTGAATGGCTAGCCCTAAGATGCCTCTACGTAGTCACTGTGCTACCTTTGTGTCACAACCCATAGGGACTGCGTCACTCCCTTGGCTGATTGATCTGCTAGCTGGATGCTCCGATCTCTGAACCTCTAGTCTCACACCTTGTCTCCTAGCACTAGATCTGGACTGTTCCTCAATAGAACTGCGGATCTCCTCTCAGGCTCTGCACTGCTCAGCGTGGTTCTGCGCTGCCCAACATGGCTTTGCACTGCCTCTCTGGATCTCTCTTTGCCTCCTCTACATTGTATTCACTGGATCAGGAAAATCTTCCACCGACCACTCTCGCTGCCCCTCACTGCAAGAAATCACCTCGATCACTCTCTGCAACTACTGCGTTGCTCTCTTGAGAATTCGATATCCATATCTTTCACTCGATGTGTTATCCAAGTGCCCATCGAGCTTCTTCTGATAATATTCTCGTTGAACATTCAACGACCCAGATTAGATCCTAATCAATGGCTCAAATCATCTTGACTCGATGTATGTCTTTTTCTAGAAGATTCACACCCAATTTAATTAATACCCTTTAATTATTTTAATTCCCTTTTTAGACTTAGGCATTCATTAAAGATAATTGATTATTTTAATTAAAATTTCTCCGGGTGGAACTTCCTAAAACAATTTCTGGGTCTTGGAGAATGCATGTGTCCTAACCTCCCTCCAAATTGTTGAGCCTGAGCACATCCGATGCTACCAGAAATCAAAACATCCATCACATGTCGAAAAATCATCACTGTTTTGGCCCAAACATTGATGAGTGCAAAACCCTAGGCTTGGGTTCCAAGCCCACAAGTGACTCTTGTGGCGCTTTTCCCTCCAATCTCTGAACCCTAGGGCTTGGAGTACCTCCCAAGCTACACAAAAATCAACACTATGCATTGGATCTGCACCCTTTCATTAATGAATGCCTTCAAAGACTAATGCAATCTCTCAGCAACATGAAACAAATCTGCATAGTAGTTGAATGTTGCAATGGATCTGTTGATCACTCTTCTGCTAAATGAGAACTACGTGAAGCAACAACTAAAACTAACAAAAATTACCCCAATGGTGTCAAGTTCTAGTCATTGCCCTTTTTTGTGTAGGCATTTGGCATGTAAGTTGTAGCAGTGATTGTGTCACTGCAAGGTCATTTGCATGTTCTTGCTCCTTTGAGAAAGCTCAAGGGTCTCTCTCTCTCTCTCTCTTTAATCCTAGCAATTCCTATTTCCTTTTTTCATGAATTTAACCTATTTCATAGAGTTTAGTGAACTCGAACCTTGAGGTTCGAAATTCATCAAACCCCAAAACAAAATCATTCAAGTTTGTTGAACTTAAATGAATTCGAACTAGTGTGAATTCAAATCCCAACACCATATTTTAAGGCAAATTTTTCTGATTTTTTATGTGTTGAGGTAAAAAATCATTAGGGTTTTGAGGAGATATTCAACCACATATTCCCACCACACTACATAGCATTACACCCTTGGCCCACTGCTTTTGCTTTTCATTCTTTCACGCTCAAAGCTTGAACCCTCGCAACTGTAAGGATGTAACTGTTGTTGTGCCCTCTCCCACTTGATCTTGAACCCTCGAGCCTTGTATCTTTACATGACTATACAATAATGTAATTGGTTTGTTTGGAAGCATAACCCTACTTGACGAACTGTATAGATTCTAGATGTGCCCTTACTATATCAAGTAACAATTCTTGAAAGATGAATCATTGAACCCTTGGCCTCATATTGCTAGTCTGCTATGGTGTAATATTCCCAATTAGCAATGGCTAATTGGAATATTCGATTTTGGTCAATTTTTCCTTATGTAGTTATATTATCAATAAAAGTGAGTAGAGGGGGACATAACTCACTCAAAAATAAAAAGTGCACTCCCTAGTAGACACACGTTGTAACTTAAGTGAGCCAAGGGGGCCAAGAGACCACGTAGAGAGGGGGCCCACGTAGACCACATGGAGGGACTGCGCAGGCCAAGATGGAGCATGTGGCAAAGGGAGGCAACGTTGGAGGAGGTGAGCCTTAGGGTTTGAGAGAGGCTAATGCTATATAGAGAGGTGAGCCTCCTCATTTTGATCATTCGATGTTTATGATATTGAGCTGGTCATTTCGACTTCTTGAGCACGCTGGTTGTTTAGCTAGTCTGCAGCACTGTTTAGTGCACCGAGTGTCTCCGTTCGGAGATCTCACCGTCAGCCCCAGGGGACTTCGAGTGCCTGCTCGGGTGAGGTTGTCCCATCAGTGTTTTGCAGGAGGATTGGTGTTTGGCTTTTGTGGAGGAGAAATGCATCCATAGACTGCGCAGTCTTGAGAGGGAGGACGCAAACTATTTCTTGGAGCTTCGGGTTGGGTTTCTTTTGGAGGTTTAGAACTGTGAGATTGAGCAAGGGGCCAGCCCTTGCCTATTGGAGGATTTTGGCAGAGTTTGAGGCAGTATTTTGGTGGATTCTCTTCAGTGTCAACACAGAGCCTTGGAGGATAGCGTAGATCCTCAAGGGGGTGATTTTCAGGGGTTGGCCATTCCAGAAATGCTTTCTGGGCTTTTCTGGGTTTGGTGAGCAGAGGCTGATTCCAGAGTTTTAGCTTATTCCGAGTAGGGGAGCAGCCCCAGTTACTTAGCTTGTTTCAGCGGTAGCAGTTACACGACAGTTTTCCAGCAGCTTGGACGTAGATCAGAGAGCAGCCATTCTTTTGTCATCTTGAAAGTATTTCTTCACTTGCCTGGTGCAAGTCGAGGTGCCATCACTCTGATCACCTCTTGTACTCATTGTTATTTCTCAGTATAATAAAATGGCTCAACATTCTCTCGATATTTCTTGAGTATTTGTTACATGTTCCATATATGCTATTGTATGCTTGCACCACTATTATTTTTCTCTCTGAGCATTCCAGTTACTATACCACTTGGTGTGTTTTCCCCATACTCTTAAATAGAGTCTAGAAAGGGCCAGGTAGCCTCCAGATCTCACCCTCTCTTCAGAGGTGAAATATCTGGTAAATGCCCTCCTAGTCCATCTCTGGTTGGAGTTTGCTTGAGTTTGAGAGATATCCCTGAAAAGGGATATTACAGTGGTATCAGAGCATAGATCTAGCTCAGCCTGTGGAGCTAGTTGTCTATGACACCAGGGGAGAAACCCTACATTTGCTACAGAGGTAGGAAGTACAGAGATATTGAGTGTAGGTTGGACAAAACCTACGGAGAGGGTGATTGCGTTTGGATGGTGGACGCAAAAAGGATCCTGTGAGAGACACAGAACAGGAGGAGCCTGTGATAGACGCAGAACAGGAGGGGCTTGTGGTAGATTCAGAGTAGGAAGTACCGATGGCAGATGATAGTGAGGCAAAACAGTTTGGGGAGGCACTCCTCAAATCAGTGCAGGATCTGGCGAGACAGATTGAGGTGATGGGTCAAAGATTCACTGCTGTGGAGGCTAGACAGCGCGAAACCCCAAGGGGTTTCCATGTTGGTGAGGGGTCGGGCACATCCCATCATTTGCCGAAGCGGGATACCACTTTGCACCAGGCATCACATGCACCCACACGTTCCACTATGCCCACTTTTCTGGGTGCAGACACAAGGACAGGAGCACAGCATGAGCCAGAGCCTGGCCACATGGGTGACTATTTTGCTGAGTATCAGGCATATGGGTAGGAGTTCAGCGATGCCCTTTCATTCAGAGATTTTGTTCAGCTCCAGCGAGACAGCAGAGCCCGCGACCATCATAGAGGGCACCGACATTATCATGATGGGGACACCCAACGTACAGTGAGCCGATTCCATTTGCCAACATTTGATGGCTCATCAAACAATTCAGCAAAGTCTTGGGTGGAGAAGCTGGATATATGTTTCCAGATTAACCAGATGGCAGAGTCGGAGGCCATCAAGGTGGATACGCTGCAATTGGATGGTGAGGCCCAGGACTGGTGGTTCCATGGGATGGTGACACTTGGGCATTCGACAGTGATCACATATGTCGAGTTCACCCAGAGACTGATAGAGAGATTTGACCGGAGGGATCTGGAGGAGCCTTTTGTTGAGCCAACGAGGCTCAAACAGACCGAGAGCCCGGAGACGTATATTGCAGATTTCCTGAGGGTTTCAGTGATGGTGCCAGATCTATCCGCAGCACGGATGATCTACATGTTTGTTGAGGGGTTAGCAGAGCCACTTCGAGTTCTAGTCAGATCCACTAGACCAGCCAGACTCCAGGACGCCATTGGCAGGACTCGGGATTTGTAGGATGCCTTACCCAGGACCAGGACAGCTTACCCCCAGAGACAGGCTTTCTAGCCAAAGGGGAAGGATGTAAGGATTTCGCCTCCAAAGGGGAATCAGGGTAGGGTACAGCTAGATGATAATGCCAGGAGGGAGTTGAAGAAGAAGAGGTTGTGCTTTACCTGTCAGGAGTCGTGGGCACCAGGACACAGATGTGCTGCGAGCAAAGCACGTTTTATCGAGGTCTTCTCCGAGAGCAGCGGGGAAGAGGATGAGTATGAGGATGGAGAGGCAAGAGACAGTCAGACAGCGCACGACCATTTGCCACCTCCACCTGCAAGAGCAGGAGGTGCAGCTTTTGCACCCACAGGGGGGACCCTTGCAGCATTACGAGGAGTACCCAAGTACTTGACGCTGTGTGTCCGAGGGACAGTACGTGGGCAACGAGTTTCAGTTTTGGTAGACAGCGGGGCAACCCACAACTTCATCAATGCACAGATAGTTTATCGGAGAGGCATACCGACAGAGAGCTTCGATGGATTTTCAGTGTTGGTCCCAGGAGATCAGACGATGCAGTGTGCCAGATATGTTCCAAAACTAGCTGTGACGATGGGTACCTACACAGTGACCGACCAATTTTTCGTGGTCAACATACCAGATACCAATGTGGTACTGGGTGTACAGTGGCTGATTACTCTAGGGAAGTTCACCACAGATTGGGAGGCCTTGGAGATGGAGTGGGATGATAAGAAGACCGGGAAGCATGAGAAGATCCGTGGGATCCACACTTACCCACCCCAGACTGTTTCAGCTCATCGAATGGAGGCAGACTTCCGGAAGGGAGACATAGAGTGGGTGGTTGAGTTGCGGGCATCAGAGGTAGGGACTACTGCGCAGAAAGTTCATTCGGATATACAGGCCATCCTTAATAGGTATGACACGGTGTTTGGGGAGATACCGCCAAGGTAGCCACCAGATTGGGGGTTTGAGCACACTATTGAGTTAGAGCAAGGCATCCAGGCCTTTATTACCACACCCTATAGGCACCCCAAGGCCTATTGGGATGAGATTGAGCGGGCCATCCAGGAGTTGCTGGCTCTTGGACATATTCGGCCTAGCACTAGTCCTTTTGCTTCTTCGGTGGTGTTGGTGAAGAAGAAGGACGACACATTGAGAATGTGCATTGATTACAGGGCCCTAAATAAGAACATGAAGAACAGGTACCCCATACCGCAGATAGATGAGCTGATGGATGAGTTGAGAGGAGCACAGTTCTTTTCAAAGATCGACTTGAGATCCGAGTACCACCAGGTTCGCGTGAGGGAACGAGATATTCCCAAGGCCGCTTTCAGGTGCCATTACGACCACTTTGAGTTCTTGGTTATGCCTTTTGGGCTAACCAATGCCACAGCTACTTTCTAGTCATGCATGAACCATATCTTCCGCAGTCATCTGAGGAAGTTTGTGTTGGTCTTTTTCGATGATATACTCATATATAGCAGGACTTGGGAGGAGCATCTCCAGCATATAGAGGCAGTGTTGCATATCTTGGAGGAGCAACAGTTCTATGCTAAGCTCTCCAAGTGTGAGTTTGGGTTGACGGAGATGTTGTATTAGGTCACATCATAGGAGTGGACGGAGTGAGGATCCACAAGGAGAAGATCAGGGCCATCAGAGATTGGCCAGAGCCAAGGAACGTGACGGAACTTCGAGGATTTGTTGGTATCTGCACTTATTACAAGAAGTTCGTCAAGAGTTTCTCTTAGCTTGCTGCACCCCTTACAGATTTGACGAAAAAGGGGGCATTCAGTTGGTTAGATACAACGTAGCGGGCCTTTGACAGGCTCAAGGAGGTTATGAGCAGCTGCGCAGTGCTTGCGTTGCCAGATTTTACGCAGCCTTTTGTTTTGGAGTGTGATGCATCGGGAGAGGGGATCGGTGTAGTCTTGATGCAGGGAGGCCGCCCTATAGCCTATGAGAGCTGGAAGCTCCTTCCTCATGAGCGGTTGTATCCTATATACGACAAGGAGATGCTGGCCATTATGCATGCATTGGCAAAATTCCGGCAGTACTTGGTGGGTAACAGGTTAAGGGTGAGGACTGATCACAACAGCCTCAAGTTCTTTTTGGAGCAGAAACAACTACAGGAGAGGCAGCAGAAGTGGATCAGCAAGATCCAGGCTTATGACTTTGACATTGAGTATGTTAAGGGGAAGAACAACGTGGTAGCTTATGCACTTTCACGTAGACCAGCCACGTTGTCTCTGATGAGTTTGGATACAGATTGGAGGGCTTGACTCTTGGTGGAGTACTCCAAGGACAGATTTGCCTGTGAGGTTCTGGATGGTCAGGTAACAGATGACATGTACAGGGTGATAGATGAGATCATCTACTACAGAGATAGGATCTTCTTGACTGAGGGCTCCCAGCTCAAGAAGAAGATACTCCAGGCATCACATGACTCACCATTGTCCGGCCATCAGGGGTTTACCAAAACCTACCAGACCATCAGAGAGAGGTTCTCCTGGAAGGGCCTCAAGGAGGACGTGCTCCAGCATATCAGGGAGTGCGAGGTTTGCCAGAGGAACAAGGGAGAGATGAGCCATCTCGCAGGTTTATTGCAGCCTCCTCCCATTCCGTTGGGAAAATGGGAGAGCATTTCGATGGATTTCATCACAGGATTGCCCATGGTGCAGGGCAAGGACTGTATATACGTCGTCATTGATCGGCTGACGAAGTACGCACATTTTTTCGCCATATCTGCACACTATTCAGCAGCACTGGTGGCGGAACTGTTCTTCAGAGAGATCTTCAGGTTACATGGTCTTCCCAAGACCATCATCAGTGATAGGGACAGCCGCTTTATGGGCAGATTCTGGCAGGAGCTTTTCCGGCTAGTGGGGACAGAGTTGACACCGAGCACCAGCTACCACCCACAGACAGAGATAGTTAACAAGTGGCTGGAGGGCTCCTTGCATAACTATGTTAGTGGGCAGCAGAGAGCGTGGCAGAATTGGTTGCATCTAGGGGAGTACTGCTACAACAACACACATCACATGTCCATCGATATGTCTCTGTTTTATGCTTTGTATGGATACCATTCTTTATCTTTTGCTGATGTGATGTTTGGTGCTAGCAAGGCTCCGAGAGCCAAAGATTGGATCCAAGAGAGTCAGGTCATTCTCCGAGCTCTCAAGGATAACATGGCTATAGCGCAGAACCAGCAGAAGTTGTATGCCAACAGGGGTCGGATGGAGAGACAGTTCGAGGTAGGGGACTTGGTCTACCTACGTTTGTAGCCGTACCGACAGTCGTCACTGAAGAAGGGAGTTGAGAAGCTCAAGCCCCGTTTTTATGGGCCATATAGGGTGATATGCAGGGTTGGACAGGTTACTTATGAGTTGGAGTTGCCCCAAGGCAGCAAGATTCATAACATTTTCCATGTATCATGCCTGAAGAAGGCATTGGGGCAGCAGGTGACAGTGACAGAGGAGCTACTGCCAACAGATGATGAGGGGCATTTGGTGTTACAGCCAGAGGCCATTATTGATACCAGGGAGAGGCAGTTGTGGAACAGGACAATCCGGGAGTTCTTGGTGAGGTGGAAGAATTTGCCAGATGAGGATGCCACTTGGGCAAGTGAGAAGATCTTGCAGCATCCATCACTATAGTTGCTTGGGGTCAAGCAACATTTTTCCGGGGAAGACTGTAATATTCCCAATTAGCAATGGCTAATTGGAATATTTGATTTTGGTCAATTTTGCCTTATGTAGTTATATTATAAATAAAAGTGAGTAGAGGGGGACATAACTCACTCAAAAATAAAAAGTGCACTCCCTAGTAGACACACGTTGTAACTTAAGTGAGCCAAGGGGGCCAAGAGACCACGTAGAGAGGGGGCCCACGTAGACCACATGGAGGGACTGCGCAGGCCAAGATGGAGCACGTGGCAAAGGGAGGCAACGTTGGAGGAGGTGAGCCTTAGGGTTTGAGAGAGGCTAACGCTATATAGAGAGGTGAGCTTCCTCATTTTGATCATTCGATGTTTATGATATTGAGCTGGTCATTTCGACTTCTTGAGCACGTTGGTTGTTTAGCTAGTCTGCAACACTGTTTAGTGCACTGAGTGTCTTCGTTCGGAGATCTCACCCTTAGCCTCGGGGGACTTCAAGTGCCTGCTCGGGTGAGGTTGTCCCATCAGTATTTTGCAGGAGGATTGGTGTTTGGCTTTTGCGGAGGAGCAATGCATCCATAGACTGCGCAGTCTTGAAAGGGAGGACGCAGTCTATTTCTTGGAGCTCCGGGCTGGGTTTCTTTTGGAGGTTTTGAGCTGTGAGATTGAGCAAGGGGCCAGGCCTTACCTATTGGAGGATTTTGGCAGAGTTTGAGTCAGTATTTTGGTGGATTCTCTTCAGTGTCAGCGCAGAGCCTTGGAGGATAGCGTAGATCCTCAAGGGGGTGATTTTCGGGGGTTGGCCGTTCTAGAAATGCTTTCTGGGCTTTTTTGGGTTTGGTGAGCAGAGGCTGATTCCAGAGTTTTAGCTTATTCCGAGTAGGGGAGCAGCCCCAGTTACTCAGCTTGTTTCAGCAGTAGCAGCTACACAACAGTTTTCCAGCAGCTTGGACGTAGATCAGAGAGCAACCATTCTTTTGTCATCCTGAGAGTATTTCTTCACTTGCCTGGTGCAAGTCGAGGTGCCATCACTCTGATCACCTCTTGCACTCATTGTTATTTCTTAGTATAATAAAATGGCTCAGCATTCTCTCTATATTTCTTGAGTATCTGTTACATGTTCCATATATGCTATTGTATGCTTGCACCACTATTATTTTTCTCTCCGAGCATTCCAGTTACTATACCACTTGGTGTGTTTTCCCCCTACTCTTAGATAGAGTCTGGAAAGGGCCAGGTAGCCTCCAGATCTCACCCTCTCTTCAGAGGTGAAATATCTGGTAAATGCCCTCGTAGTCCATCTCTGGTTGGAGTTTGCTTGTGTTTCCCTGAAAAGGGATATTACATATGGCTACAGGCTTAGGCTTGGACTTGCTAATTAATGTCATTCATTCATATATATATATATATATATGGACATAGAGGTTAGAGATCTCGGAGGTCCATGAACCACATAGAATATATATATATATATATATATATATATATATATTGGTTCATAGAATATATATATGAACCAATATATATATATATATATATATATATATATATATATTCTATGTGGTTCATATATATATATATATATATTCTATGTGGTTCATGGACCTCCGAGATCTCTAACCTCTATTGCCATGGAATATTTTTACCAGGTAGATCCACCCGAAGGGATCACTTCTTTCCGGCTTAACCGCAGAGCCTAACCCAAAGAGTGTTGAGAGAATTGAACCCGTGACCTCTCAATAGCAAAGGTGCTTTAACGACAGGGTCTTGACCAACCTAATGGCGAACCTCATATGAACTTCATCGAAAAGTTCGAATTCGAATTGAACTTAATTGTTGCCAAGTTCGAATTTGAGCTTGAACCTTGTGACATAGAATTTAACTTTCTAGATTTTCACTACCTGCTTGGATACCTTCAAGTTCTCACTAGTTGGGTTCATTTTTATGTTTTATCCTTACATGTTTGATTATGCCACAGGTTGATTGCATGATCTGAAAGGATTGTATTAGTTTTGCTGTGCTAAGTGTCTTTTCAGTTATAAAACATGTGCATACTTGTCTCCATAGTTTGCTTAAGGATTAGTTATTTTAACCATGAAATATAGATGATTTTAGTGAATTAGAAGCATGAAATAAGTGAAAATAACACTGAACAACATTGTATAACAGAGAAATGAAACACCACATAACATTTACACAGCAGACATGATGAAGAAGTTCACCCCTCCTGGGCTACATTTGCTGGTCCATCTCCCAATGGCATGTCCATCTTTAATTATGCTCAAAAATTTTCAAATACATGTAGTTACAGGCCTCTAATGGCTATTTTCTTTGCACCAATGGCTCCAGCATGCTCCAATTAGTCTAGATTGACTCTTCATTCACTCAAAATAGGCGAAAATTGAGCCTCCAACTCATTTTCCCAGTAACACCTAGAAAAACTCCACCAATTGTGGAGAACTCCACTTAACTGGAGTTATTTTAGTGAAAATCCGCTAAATTTTAGGGCACGCTCTAAACTCTGCCAGCGCTAACCGTTAGAATTAAATATTATGGTTGGGTGGCCACATGCCAACCCAAACCATACGGTTTAACCGCAACCACAGGCGGAACTGTAGGCTTGAACCATGGTGATAGTTGTTTGAACCAGAGTTAAACACGGAGTTATGACCTGTCGACAGATAAGGCTTTAACCGCGCAGAGAGATTGCATGTGACAAGGCGTAACATTTGCAAATATGCTGGCGGGTTTGTTGACATTTATTGTGACGTTTGTTTTAACATCCACCATGTGAATGCTCCATGGGACCGTTGGCGGGTTGGGACCGCCCCAATGCCAAATGCATTACTCTTCAAATAGAACTTGTCCACTAGTATGGTTAAGAAACATTGTAGCGCAGGCGTTTAAGTTGTGTGGATGCTCTGCTGGAGATCGCGGGGTAGAGTGCTGCGGACCTCCATAAAATTTTAGTATACCACTAAGGGGATACGTGGCGGCCTCAGGGCTGGGCACGTGTCACCCTCCCATTGGTTCATCAAATATAACGTACAACCCATCAACAAACCATTAGCGCCACTGGTTGGCCTAGAGAAAAGGAATATTCTTTGAAATATTCCTTTTTGCTGACTGTGCATCCTCCATGTTGACTGGGCATCCCAGTCAACCCTGTCGCAAAATTTCGCTGTATGGGAATTCGATTAGAACGTGATATCTCCCTCATACGACATTAGTTTTTCGAACCATTCACGACGCCGGAATCAGGAAGAAGAGATCTACACAACCATCTTGATTTCAACCCCATCCTGTAACTTTCAATTTTGAGCAAGATTTATGAACTCCTGATCATTGCATAGCTTTTTGAGGGGTTTCTTGTCTTATGAACTCCATTGGTGCATTCTGTGAAGCTATTTTTGCTCGCTTCCATGATTTCTTTGCATATTTGGCTCCTACACATAGTTGTGCTTATAAATTTTGGTTATGACATGATCCTTGTTTCCTACCTCTTGAAGATTTCATGTTTTGATTGTTATTTCCACTATAGGGTGCTTTGGTGCCTCTTTTGTTCGAGTTGCTTGCTGCCACAACCTTCTTTTATCCTCTCCATTCAATCTCGACATAAAGTGCAGCATGATTTAATGATATAAGTTCATGACAGTCCATCTTCAACTCGTGAGTTTCCTCCAAATCGCCTATTGACATCTTAGGGCATATTGTTGCACTTCATTGTGGGTGAAGCAAGTGTGGTGTATCACCAAGTTGTGAAAGTTACATAGGTCAAGATTTCCTCCCAGAAGAAAAATCCTCCTTGTTCTTGTTTGCGAAATATCTTTTTATATTTTCACTTCTTTCTTGTGCCACAACTGGTGATTTCTTTCGACTAGTGTTCCACAGGGACGCGCCCCCCAAGGTGGGGGGCGTGCTTACTTGCTCCCCTATGCTCCCGGGACAGGGAAACTCTTGGGGAAACGTTTCCCCCACGTCCCCTATTTTGGGGAAACTCAAGTAAACTCCAGGGGGGCTTTTTCCTAGTGACGAAAAGCGTCCCCCCATGTCCCCCCAAATTTGTTTGCTAATAACTATTAAAAACATAAAAAATTACAAATTTCAATACAATTAAAAGAACGAAAATAACCACTGAAGGATAAATTAAAATTTTAAAACATAATAATTCACATTTCTCATTCATTTCTCATTAACAATACGATTTTACCTTGTTGCCCAACATTTTCCTTCTACTGTTGCTCGACATTTTACCTTGCCACCCGTGATTTTCTGGTTATTGACGCTCGACATTCTCCATATGTAATTTGTTGTGATTCAGATTTACCATCGATCGGTGGCCTGAGACATTTGGAGCTGCAATTTTCATTTTGTGACTTGGAGCTGTCAGATTGGAGTTGTGATTTTCATTTTCAAACTTGGAGCCACCGGATTGGAGTTTGATTTATTAGTACTTTTTGAGAAATTTACTAGTATTTCACTGCTTTATACGTTTACTTTTAGTTTAGTATTCTATGGCTATTTTAGACTTCATAATAATGTCATTGTCATATGATGAATTTACTTTCAATGTGCATTGTGTAATTACTAATTTCAATTGTCAAAATTTAATTTAGATGTGTGCATATTACATAATATTAATGCCCATTGCCAAATGATGGATTCAATTTAGTAATTTACTTTTAGATTTACAATTTTACATTGATAATTGCAAAAATGCTAAATGATAATTATGATTCATAATAGTCCCATACGAAATTATGATCATATTTAGATGCACATTTCATAATTATTAAGATTTACTATTTACTAACTTAGTTATTGACATATTGTTGGGATTTTGTTTTTTATTGTTATATGTTAATTTTTTAATAACTTTATAGTTTTTATGACTCTAATGTCCCCCCATTTCCTTGAAATTTCCCTAAATTTTGGGGTTGCTTATATACGTCCCCCTTGTGCATATCCCTACTCCCGCGTTTCCCTATCCTGGAAACTCGATGGAACATTGCTTTCCACATAATGTAATAGTTGTGTGTTGCATGTTTTTCTATCTGAAATTTTGCCCAAAAGCAGGATGTTTCCCTTCTTATTGAATTTTCTTATGTCATTGTTGAGGTGTTGCATCCATGGCCACAGTTCAACGGAGGCTGTGGATTACCAGAATGGCTTTAGGGCCAAACTATTGTTGGGATCTAGGTGGGATTCTCCATCACATCATAGAGTTGGTAGGTGATGGTAGTTGTTGCGTGATGGACTTGGTGCTTGGGCGCACACACCTTTTCATATTCCCTTCAGAGTTCCTAACAACACTTGTGATAGGACGGGTTGACAGGGGAGCAGGCAAATTTCATGAGTTGTCATGGCATGTTGGGTGTACATGGGATTGTACGATGATTAGACTACTCTGGCAGGAGTTGGTAGGAGGAGGTGGCTATGGTGTGACTCTTGGTTTCACATTCCAAGGTCACTTGGACTCCATTGTGACTTCTCGCATTCCACACCTACCCATGGAGGATTAGGTGTTCCAACATTCCCCCCTTTAATCCGAAGGGGTATGTGTGAGTCCAAGAAGAGAGTTGTAATACAAATCTACAAAGTATACATGGCAGCACTTGGGTTGAATCAACTCTCTGAAATGTTGGCAAAAATAGGTGGTTTAAGGATGACCACCAACACTAGAACGCAATATTTGTTGCAGTTCCTGGAACTCTTCCAAAACTGGCAAGAAGTTGAAAGCTTCTGCTAGAGGAATTGTCCCTCATAAAAAAGGGAGACCTTCAACCTAAAAGAAGGGAGGTCTACAACCTGTGATGGTTTAAGGATTACCAACAACTCTGGAATGCTTGAAGCATTTCCTGGAACTCAACCAAAGCTGGCAAGAAGCTGAAGGCTTCTGCTAGAGGAAGTGTTCCTCATATATGAAAGGGAGACCTTCGACCTAAAAGAAGGGAGGTCTACTACCTGTGATGGTTTTAGGTTATCCACCAACCAAAGATGATGGTTTTAGGTTATCCACCAACTGAAGGCATGCTCATGGGCATCCGTGTCTCTGGCTACATCTCTGAATCCGGAATGACGAATTGTGGCTCAGGCTCGCTTGAACTGCTGGCTACAACTCTGAACATGGAATGAGAGATTGTGGCTCAGGCTCGCTTGATCTGTCGTCGAAGCTTGTACATGACCACCATTTCCCCCCTGTCAGGGACAAGGTGAGATGATGGCGAAAACTCAACTGCAAGTTTGCTCAATATCCGTGAACATGTTCTGACATGCGACTTAAACATCTTCTTGGCTGCTGATGCCCATTGCCAAGAAGCAATCCATCCAAGATGAATCTTGGTTCTTGCAGGAGGCTTGTTTCTAAAGCATCTGTGTGAAGAATGGGTGTGCCAACCATAGTGATTGCATGGATGAAGATCAAAACAGTGATCTTTCATATGACCAACTCAATCACAGTGTTGGAATTTTACAATCTATTGTTGTTGTTGAAGTGGAGCAGGATCTGGAACAGCTGCAGTTGAACTTTCATACAAGAATTCGGCACTCTAAAATATGATGGGCTTGGTGTAGTCTGGAATATGAAAGGACACATCCTTGTCATATCCAAGACCAGTTCTGTGCTTGTTGTGGACAAGCTCTTCCCAAGGTCTGATGATGGGCTTGAGAAGTGCAGGCTGAGCTGATGCATCTGCATGTAAATCTTCTCTTGTGCAAGGAACTGAATGGGAATTGACTTCAACTTTACTGACTTGTTGCTGATGGGAGTCCTTCTTAATCTTCTGAATAGAGACATGTTTAGAATGGTGACTCTTTTTCTGAAGTTCATCTTGTTGAAGATGAGATTCCAACTGCAAAAACTCAATCTTTTCTTGTGCATTTTGCAAACAACTTTGAATGTTACAAAGAGAATTCTTGCTCATTTTTATCATATCATCAACATTGGAATGAATGAGGTTATTCAACAACTCCAATGCCTCATTGATTTTAGCCATTTTTCAACAACTTAGGCTCAAAATAAAGAGTGTCGGCTTCAACCAAAAATTCACCCATTTACAATGTGATTCAACTTAATTTCAAGAAATACAAATGACTCAAGAGAACTTTCAACTATGGAAATCTCAAAGTACAAAATCTGCGCCTCAAATGATGGAGGACAATCAACAATTTTTCCAACAACTCAAATTTACTGATTGCAACTATGAAGAAGCAATATCCACTCATAATACAATGTCAGTTCAATAAAATATCTCTGCAAAATGTGCAGCAAAAACATTATGCAAGAAGCCTTTAAGGTAGCTGAATTTTTTCTTCAAATAACTGTTTTGCAATGATGGCAAACTCGTCTTCTTTCAAAAAATCACCCTTATATCAATGCCACAAATCATATAATGTAATCTGCACTTTTCTCTATGTATTCAATCCATCTGCTCACATGCCATTTCTTTATTTTCTGCTGTTCATTTCCTCTCTTCCTCTCTCTGCTATTTTTTATTTTTATTTTTATTTTTTTGTTAAATAAAAAATAAAAAAAAAACAGAGGTAGAACTGGGGAAGGTTTTAACTAAGGAGGTCTGAGGAAGGTAGTATCTGAGGTAGGTAAAAAAAAGGTATTTTCTGTAAAAAAAAATTAATATAAAATCATTTACAGATTTTAAAAAGGAAGGGGAATTATCTATATATAAAAAAAAAATTAAAAATAAAAGGCTGAGATTTTTAAAAATTTTAGAATGCTGGGGAAATCGCTGGGAAGGCCGAGCGGCCAAGGAGGAGGAAGTGGGTTCTGTGCGTTGGAGAGGGGCGGGATGAGCGTATGAGGCCGATGAGGTATGAGCGTATGTGAGGCGTATGAGCGTCGGAGAGGGGTGGGATTGTGTGAGGAGGGGCAAGGGTAGTCGAAAGGCTGTGGGGAGGGGGCGGATTAAACAGGGCCGAGTGGGAGCGAGTAATTAGTAGTGTAGGCAGGAAGGACGAGAGGTTGGTGAGGGGTTTGTGTGTGGAGAGCACAGTGCGTAAGGAGTGGTGAATGGGGGTAGCGGGGTTAGGGAGGGCGTAGAGCGAGGGGGGGCCGTGAGGCCTAGGTGAGAGCGTGAATGTAGTGAGGTATGGAGGGATAGCGTAGGTTGAGGGAGCGTAGTGAGGTATGGAGGGTTGAGTAGCAATCGTGAGTTCGGGTTGCGTTAGTTGGAGCGAGGGTGTGAGATTGTAGGGAGGCGAGTGTGGATGCGTGAAGGGTTTAAGCCGAGCGGGGGTGCTGTAGAGCAGCAGGGAGCGGCAAGTGGGTGCAAGTTGTGGTGAGTGAACGCAGGGGGTATGTGATTGAGCGTAGGCCGAGTGTGTGTTGGGTAGGGTGCTGTGTATTGCAATGAGGCCTAGAAATGTATGCGAGGAGGAAGGGAGGGCCATAAGGCCTGGGGAGTGATAATGTATAGGGGGTAAGGGTATGGGTTGGAGTGTAGAATAGTGCAGAGGGTGCAGTTACAGGTCGAGTTGCAGGGGAGGCCGAAAGGTTTGAAATAATTTTTGAATTTTTATTTTTTTTATTTTTTTTAAATTAAAATAGTAGAGAAGTAAAATCTGAGAGCATTAACACGACAACAGTGGATTTTAGTCTTCAAAACAGCAAAATTTTCCAAATATACAGCATAATGGACAAACAGTAGAATAATTTGCAGAGATTGTTCCACCATAAATTTGCAGAATTTTTTCAATGAAAAACTCAAAAAATTTCCTTTCAGAAACCCACTTTGAAACACTATTCCAGCAGCTCTTCAAAATGCAGAATTTAATAGGCAGAAATTGCAGGAAGAAATCAGAATGAAAACTTGCAGAATTTGATATGTACAACGCTGCTTTTCTTCAACACCAATTTCTGAATGCTGCCAAGGATTTTGAATGCGGCAAAAATGATTGCCGCAACAATCTCTAAATGTTGCAAAAAAGATAAGAATTTTTGCAAATATGCACAGGCCATAAACACAAATGGCTCACTCAAGGTTGAGCTGGTTATGAACGTATCAGCTTTGATACCATGTGAAACACACACATGGTGTATGAGAAAGATAAACACACACAACAACAGACTCAACACACAATGAAGGATAAGTGTGCAGCTCTTTTTTTTCCATTATACATGACGTACATTTATAATACAATGGTGTGATTCTTGGTTTCACATTCCAAGGTCACTCGGACTCCATTATGACTTTTCGCATTCCACACCTACCCATGGAGGATTAGGTGTTCCAACACAGATGTTTAGACTCCAAGTAGTATTGGGGAGCGCTTTCAGGAGGCAGAATGACAGATCCCATTGTGTGGTATGGTCAGCGCAGGGTAATTTCACACACACCAAATTGGTTCATGATGTAGGGAGCCCATATATTGATTGCACGTAGGGACTTGAGACGTGGTATAGGTTGGTGCCAACAGTTGTCAGGAGCCACAGTCATTCTGGTTGTGGGATCTGGGGAGTTGGTTGGTTGATGGGACATTGTGTTTTGTGATGAGTGGGATCAGGACAGAGGATGACCCAACTCACACTTGGTTTGACAGGTGGGAGAGCGTTGAGGCCTTTGTCGCATGGCAAGGTTTGTTTTCCTTGTTGATGTTATGGATCAGGGTGAGTGTTAGATGGGTAGGTCGTGACATCATGAGGATGCCTGGTCCAGATGCATTGGGGCTTTATAGATATTTTTATATCAGGTCCCAGGAGAGGAGGATACAACTTACACATTATGGGCAGACTATCATGGTCAGATTTGTGCAACGACAACATGGTGGCACCCTTTTTTGGCTACCATGGGATTCGAGCATCACAGGATTTGGCAGTACAACTACCCTTGGGGATGAGTCGATTTCTACAATGGGAAATCATTCATATCTTCCATTGGGCTTTAGTGATTCGCCGATGGCATGGGGTACTTAATTAGCATGGCAAGGGCATCAACAAGAAGATATTAGGGGAAGCTCATGCGAACAAGACTTTATCTCTACAGGGATTGGGTGGTATGTTCAGGAGTTTACTTTTGGAGTGTATGAGATGGACCACTGACTAGGGAAGCTTCATGAGGAGTTGGACAAAGTGCTAAATTATCATAATCATGATGCCCTACTCATTTATGGTATGCAAAGGGCTTCTGGTAAATATACCTGGGAGGATAGTGTGTAATATCCGGTTCGGGGATATCTCTAAAACACGGCAAACTCCAACCAGAGATGGACTGGGAGAGCATTTACCGGATATTCCGCCTCTGAAAAGAGGACGAGATCTGGAGGCTACCTGGCCCTTTCTAGACTCTATCTAAGAGTGAAAGATAAACACACCAAGTGGTATAGAACTAGAATGCTCAAGAATATATAAAAATAACAGTGCAGCAGACATATAATAGCAGAGAAAGAAAATACGGCAACTCATCCAAAAACATAGAGAGGAAATGCTAAGCCATTTTATTAATCTGAGAAATATAATGAAGTACAATAGGTGATCAGAGTGATGGCACCTAATCTTGCTCAAAGCAAGTGAAGAAATACTCTCAGAATATACAGGAAATGGCTGCTCTCTGGACTGTGTCCCAGCTGTTGGAAAACTGCCATGTAACTGCTACTGCTGGAATGAACTGAAGACTAGGGGTTGATCCCCTTGTCGGAATGAGCTGAAAATCTGCAATCCTCCTCTACTCACCAATCCCGACAAAACCCAAAAACCATATCAAAAATGGCCGACCCTCGAAAACCTCCAGAAAACACCCCCTTGGGGAATTACACTGGCCTCCAAGGCTCTGCACAGAGGCTAAATGAAAATGACTAAAACACCGCCTCAAACTCCACCAAAATCCTCCCGTAGGCAAAGGCTGATCCTCTGCTCAAAATCTCAACTCAATCTCCTACACAAATCCCGATCCGGAGCACCTCCAATATGGACTACGTCCTCTCTCCCAGTGACTGTGCAGTCTCTATGAAAGCCCAGCTCCGCAGCAAACCCAAACAACAAAACCTATCACAAAACACTGAAGAAATAACCTTGCCCGAGCAGGCACTCGAAGTCCCCCAGGGCTAAGGGCGAGATCTCCAACTGGAGACACTCAAGCACTAAACAGTGTTGCAGACAGGCTAAACAGCCAGCGTGCTCAAGAAGACAAAACGTCTAGCTCAATATCATCAACAACAGAATGAATCAAATGAGAAGGCTCCTCCCTCTTTTATAACGTCGGCCTTCCTCCAATCCCAAGGCCATCTCCTCAACGTAGCCTCCATCTCTTGCCACGTGTCCAACCTCTCCTGCACAGAAGCTTCTAGAGCTAACATGGGCCTCCTCTCTATGTGGTGCTTGGCCCCCTTGGCTCCCCCTTAAGTCACAACGTTGTGCTACTAGGAGGTTGTTTTATTTCACTTAAGTGAGTTAGACCCTCTCCACTCACTTTTTATTTATTTATAAACTATAGACGGCAAAACTAAACAAAATCGAATATTCCAATTAGTTGTCGCTAATTAGGAATATTATAGTCTCCCTCGGCAAAATGTTGCTTGTCCTCAAGCAACTGAAGTGTTGGATGCTGCAAAATCTTCTCACTCTCCCAAGTGGCATCCTCATCCGGCAAATTCTTCCACCTCACCAAGAATTCCCGGACTGTCCTGCTCCATAGCTGCCTCTCCTTGGTATCAATAATAGCCTCTGGCTGCAACACCAAGTGCCCCTCATCATTCGTGGGTGGTAGCTCCTCCGTCACTGTCACCTACTGCCCCAATGCCTTTTTCAGGCATGATACATGAAAAATGTTGTGGATCTTGCTGCCTTGGGGCAGCTCCAACTCATATGCAACCTGCCCATCTTGTGTATCACCTTGTATGGCCCGTAAAAGCGAGGCTTGAGCTTCTCAGCTCCTTTCTGCTTCAGCGACGACTGTCGGTATGGTTGTAATCGTAGGTAGACCAAGTCCCCTACCTCAAACTGTCTCTCCACCCGACCTCTGTAAGCATACAGCTTTTGTTGGTTTTGTGCTATAGCCATATTGTCCTTGAGAGCTCGGAGGATGTCCTGACTCTCTTGGATCCAAATCTTAGCTCTAGGAGCCTTGCTAGCACTGAACATCACATCAGCAAAAGATAAGGAATGATACCCATACAAAGCATAAAATGGTGACATACCAATGGACATGTGATGTGTCGTGTTGTAGCAGTACTCCCCCAAATGCAACCATCTCAACCATGCTCGCTGCTGCCCACTGACATAGTTACGCAAGTAGCCCTCCAGCCACTTGTTAACTATCTCCGTCTGTCCATCCGTCTGTGGGTGATAACTGGTACTCGGTGTCAACTCCGTCCCCACCAACCGGAAAAGCTCCTGCCAAAATCCGCCCATGAAGCGGCTGTCCCTGTCACTGATGATGGTCTTAGGAAGACCATGCAGCCTAAAAACCTCTCTAAAGAACAGCTCGGCTACCTATGCTGCTGTATAATGCGCGGATATGGCGAAAAAGTGCGCATACTTTGTCAGCCGATCAACGACGACAAAGATACAATCCTTGCCCTGCACCATGGGCAACCCTGTGATGAAGTCCATCGATATGCTCTCCCATTTCCCCTCCGGAATGGGAAGAGACTGCAACAATCCTGCGGGATGGCTCATCTCCCCCTTGTTCCTCTGACAAACATCGCACTCCTTGATGTGCTGGAGTACGTCCTCCTTGAGGCCCTTCCATAAGAACCTCTCTCTAATGGCCCTATAGGTTTTGGTAAACCCCTGATGGCCTGCCAATGGAGAATCATGTGATGCCTGGAGTATCTTCTTCTTAAGCTGAGATCCCTTAGTCAAGAAGATCCTGTCCCTGTAGTAGATGATCTCATCAACCACCCTGTACCTGTCATCCGCCACCTGTCCATCCAGCACCTCAGATGCAAATCTGTCCTTGGAGTACTCCACTAAAAGTCGAGTCCTCCAATCTGTATCCAAGCTCATAAGAGATAACGTGGCTGGTCTACATGAAAGGTCATCAGCTACCATGTTATTCTTACCCTTGACATACTCAATGTCAAAGTCATATGCTTGGATCTTACTGATCCACTTCTGCTGCCTCTCCTGTAGTTGATTCTGCTCCAAAAAGAACTGGAGGCTGTTGTGATCAGTCCTCACCCTGAATCTGTTCCCTGCCAAATACTGCCGGAATTTGGCCAAGGCATGCGTGATGGCGAACATCTCCTTGTTGTATATACTCTCGTGCGGAAGGAGCTTCCGGCTCTCAAAGGCTATAGGGTGTCCCCCTTGCATCAATACTGCGCCGATCCCCTCTCCGGACGCATCACACTCCAAGACAAATGGCTGCGTAAAATCCGGCAATGCAAGCACTGGGCAACTACTCATCACCTTCTTGAGCCTATCAAAGGCTCGCTGTGCTGTATCAGACCAACTGAATGCCCCCTTCCTCATCAAATCTGTAAGGGGTGCAGCAAGCTGTGAGAAACCTCTGACGAACTTTCTGTAATAGGTACATATCCCAATGAACCCTCGAAGTTCCATCACGTTCCTCGGCTCCAGCCAATCCCTGATGGCTCTAATCTTCTCCTCATGGACCCTCACTCCGTCCACTCCAATAATGTGACCCAAATACAACATCTCCATCATCCCAAACTCACACTTGGAGAGCTTAGCATAGAACTGTTGCTCTTCCAAGATGCGTAGTACTGCCTCTATATGCTGGAGATGCTCCTCCCAAGTCCTACTATATATGAGTATGTCATCGAAGAAGACCAATACAAACTTCCTCAGATGACTGCGGAAGATATGGTTCATGCAAGACTGAAAGGTGGCTGGTGCATTGGTCAGCCCAAAAGGCATAACCAAAAACTTAAAGTGCCCATAATGACACCTGAAGGCGGTCTTGGGAATGTCCTGTTCCCTCACGCGGATCTGATGGTACCCTGATCTCAAATCAATCTTCGAGAAGAACTTGGCTCCTCTCAACTCATCCATCAACTCATCGATCCTAGGTATAGGATACCTGTTCTTCAAGGTCTTCTTGTTCAAGGCCTTGTAGTCAATGCACATCCTCAAGGTGCCGTCTTTCTTCTTCACCAACACCACGGAAGAAGCAAACAGAATCGTGCTCAATTTGATGTGCCCAAGAGCCAGCAACTCCTGGATGGCCCGCTCAATCTCATCCCGATAGGCTTTGGGATGCCTATAGGGGGTAGTGATCACCGCCTGAATACCCTGCTCAAGCTCAATGGTGTGCTCAAACCCTCGGTCCAGTGGCCGACCTGGTGGTATATCCCCAAACACGACATCATGCCTGTCAAGGATGGCCTGTATATCCGGATGAACTGCTCGACCGGTGGTCTCTACCTCTGATGCTCGCAACTCAACCGCCCACTCTATGTCTCCCTTCCGGAAGTCTGCCTCCATCCGGTGTGCCGAAACTGTCTGAGGTGGGTAAGTGTACATCCCGCGGATCTTCTCATGCTTCCCGGTCTTCTTGTCATCCCACTCCATCTCTAAGGCCTCCCAATCCGTGGTGACCTTCCCCAGAGTAATCAACCACTGAACACCCAATACTACATTGGTATCTGGTATGTTGACCACGAAAAAGTGATCGGTCACAGTGTAGGCACCCATCGTCATTGCCAACTCTGGAACATACCGGGCACACTGCATCGTCTGGGCTCCTGGGACCAAGATTGAAAATCCATCAAAGCTCTCGGTCGGTATACCCCTCCGCTCGACCATCTGTGCATCAATGAAGTTGTGGGTCGCCCCATTGTCAACCAAAACTGATACTCGCTCGCCACATACTTTCCCTCGTACGCGCAGCGTCAAATACTTAGGAACTCCTCGAAAGGCTGCAAGGGTCCCTCCTGTGGGTGCAAAAGCTGCACCTCCTGTCCCTGGAGGTGGAGGCGGCAACTGATCTTGGGTCGTCTGACTATCTCCTGCCTCCTCCTCATCCTCCTCATCCTCTTCCCCGCTATCATCGAAGAAGACCTCAATGAAGTGTGCTTTGCCAGCAGCACACCTATACCCTGGTGCCCACGGCTCTTGACAAGTGAAGCACAGCCGCTTCTTCCTCAACTCCCTCCTGGCATCATTATCTATCTGTGCCCGTCCCGGATTCCCCTTTGGAGGCGGAATCCTCACATCCTTCCCCTTGGGCTGGAAACCTTGTCTCTGGGGGTAAGGTGCCGGAGTCTTGGGCAATGCATCCTGTAAGTCTTGGGTCCTGCTGATAGCATCTTGAAGTGTCGCTGGTCTAGTAGACCTGACTAAACCCCAAAGTGGCTCTGCTAACCCCTCTACAAACATATAGATCATCCAAGCTGCGGATAGATCCGGCACCATCACTGAAACCCTCAAGAAATCCACAATGTAGGTCTCGGGGCTCCCAGTCTGCTTGAGCCTCGTCAGCTCAACAAAATGCCATTCCGAATCCCTCCGGTCAAATCGCTCCATCAGCCTCCTGGTAAACTCGGCATATGTCGTCACAGTAGAATGTCCGAGTGTAACCATCCCATGGAACCACCAGTCTTGGGCCTCACCATCCAAGTGTAACGTCGCCACCTTGATGGCCTCCGTTTCTGACATCTGGTTAAGCTGGAAATAGATGTATAGTTTCTCCACCCAAGACTTTGCTGAACTGTTTGATGATCCATCAAACATAGGCAAATGGAATCTACTAGAGGCACGGTGGGAATCTCCATCATGATAATGCTGGTGCCCTCTATAATGGTCGCGAGGTCTACTGTCCCGCTGGAGCTGCACAAAATCTCTGAACGAGAGAGCATTCTTGAACTCCTGTCCATAGGCCTGATACTCTGCAAAATACTCACCCATGTGTTCGGGCTCTGCCTCCTGCTGGGCTCCTGCCCTTGTGTCTGCTCCCAAGAAAGTGGGCATGGTAGAGCGTGTAGGTGCATGTGAAGCCATCGACTGAATAGTATCACGCTGAGCAGTACCATGCCCCGAAAAATGGGGGGATGTACTTGATCCCTCAGCAACCTGGAAAACTCGTGGGGTCTCACGCTGTCTAGCCTCCACAGCTGTGAATCTCTGCCCCATCACCTCAATCTGCCTTGATAGATCCTGTATTGATTTGAGGAGCTGATTCGCAAATCTCTTCTCGTCCTCGTCTGCCATCGGAATCCCCAACTCTGAATCTGTCACAGGCTCCTCCTGCTCTGCGTCTGTCACAGGCTCCTCCTGCTTCGTATCCACTACCTGAACACAGTCTCCCTCTCCTTAGGTGTTCTCCAACCTACGCTCACGATCTCTGTACTTCCTGCCTCTGTAACAAATATATGGTCTCTTCCTAGGTGTCATAGACCACAGGCTGAGCCAGAACTATGCTCTAATACCACTGTAATATCCCGTTTCAGGGATATCTCTAAAACACGGAAAACTCCAACCAGAGATGGATTGGGAGGGCATTTACCGGATATTCCGCCTCTGAAAAGAGGACGAGATCTGGAGGCTACTTGGCCCTTTCTAGACTCTGTCTAAGAGTGAAAGATAAACACACCAAGTGGTATAGAACTAGAATGCTCGAGAATATATAAAAATAACAGTGCAGCAGACATATAATAGCAGAGAAAGAAAATACGGCAACTCATCCAGAAACATAGAGAGGAAATGCTAAGCCATTTTATTATTCTGAGAAATATAATGAAGTACAATAGGTGATTAGAGTGATGGCACCTAATCTTGCTCAAAGAAAGTGAAGAAACACTCTCAGAATATACAGGAAATGGCTGCTCTCTGGACTATGTCCCAGCTGCTGGAAAACTGTCATGTAGCTACTACTGTTGGAATGAACTGAAGACTAGGGGCTGATCCCCTTGCCTGAATGAGCTGAAAATCTGCAATCCTCCTCTACTCACCAATCCCGACAAAACCCAAAAACCATATCAAAAATGGCCGACCCCCGAAAACCTCCAGAAAACACCCCCTTGGGGAATTACGCTGGCCTCCAAGGCTCTGCGCAGAGGCTAAATGAGAATGACTAAAACACCGCCTCAAACTCCACCAAAATCCTCCCGTAGGCAAAGGCTGATCCTCTGCTCAAAATCTCGGCTCAATCTCCTGCAGAAATCCCGATCCGGAGCACCTCCAAAATGCACTGTGTCCTCTCTCCCAGTGACTGCGCAGTCTCTATGAAAGCCCAACTCCGCAACAAACCCAAACAACAAAACCTCTCACAAAATACTGAAGAAATAACCTTGCCCGAGCAGGCACTCAAAGTCCCTCGGGGCTAAGGGCGAGGTCTCCGACCAGAGACACTCAATGCACTAAACAGTGCTGCAGACAGGCTAAACAGCCAGCGTGCTCAAGAAGACAAAACGTCTAGCTCAATATCATCAACAACAGAATGAATCAAATGAGAAGGCTCCTCCCTCTTTTATAACGTCGGCTTTCCTCCAATCCCAAGGCCATCTCCTCAACGTAGCCTCCATCTCTTGCCACGTGTCCAATCTCTCCTGCGCAGAAGCTTCTAGAGCTAACATGGGCCTCCTCTCTACGTGGTGCTTGGCCCCCTTGGCTCCCCCTTAAGTCACAACGTTGTGCTACTAGGAGGTTGTTTTATTTCACTTAAGTGAGTTAGACCCTCTCCACTCACTTTTTATTTATTTATAAACTATAGGCGGCAAAACTAAACAAAATCGAATATTCCAATTAGCTGTCGCTAATTAGGAATATTACATAGTGAGTGGAGCAAGGGGAGCTTCACGTTGGACATGATGGCTTGGGATTCTGGTATTGAGGGATTCTTTCATGACAGGACAATGCAGAGGTCAGGGATGATTCAGTGGTGTATTTGGTGTTGAGAAATTAGGGCTTTCATTACAATTTTTCTTTCATGATAAGTACTGGTGATTTTGTTATGCTTCTTTCACTTAGATCTTATCTTCGTTAGATTATTATGTTCTTCATCAAGTCAATTATCAAATGTACAAGAGACACAAACATTTAGACTTTCAAGCCAAGGCCAAAACCTCTCACCCTTGGAGAGGAAAATCCGATAATAATTCTTCTTATAGATCTTCAATTGACGAGTACCACGACCATGACACGAATCTTTGACACTAGAATGGCTCCAAGATCCTTGTCACTTGCTCTTCTAAGCTCATTATGTTGATCATCCTTTCTCTGCACTGCATTGCACCAATACTAGGAAAGCTCGGTTCCTAGCTCTACACAGTGAACTCCTTTTTTGTCCTTTCTTAAACTAGCGTCGGCCTCCTAGAGACATATTCCCTGCCTATCTTCCTGCACCTTTGATGCCCTAGCCCAAGATCCTTTTCTCTGTTGTGATGCCTTCTCTTCTCACGTTGTGTATAGCACTAAGCTTATGCGGGAGTGAGAGATCAATGAGAGAGGCAGTGCATTTCTTTTCAGCCTTCTCCTTTGTTGTATCTCCTCTCTTCACACTGTATTACAAATTTATCCTTTGCTAAGGTAGCCCTCGGTCTACCTTATTCTCTACACTGGTTATATTCCTTATCTCGCACTATAATTGCAGACTCCAAGACCGAGATAAGATAGCCCTTCCTCTTTGCTAAATTGCCTCCTTACGCACCCAAAACACAGACCTTTTCTTGCACTTGACTTCGGATATTGTCCGAATTGTTGGTATCCAAATGAGGCCGCAGTCCCTCCTTTATATAGGGATTGTCTCTCCTCTTCTAGGTTGACATCGTCTAGCATGTAGGTCGACATGAACAAGGATGGATCTTCAATGTATTTGAGTCGGCTTCTTGGAGCATAGTGACAAGGGTTTGGAGCATATCTTTAGATCAATAATTGTCCTTTACAAGTGTAATATCACTTCATATACATGACTCTAAATTAGATATTTATGACAAGATGACAAACCCCTAAAGACATCAAGAAGAAGTCTTTGACTATAATAAAAACTCCTTGCTCAGGAAACCCATGAGGCAAGCATTGCAAAATACATTTTATTATCTTTGTCTTCTTCGTTACATAAATTCATAATTACAAGTCATTATGAAGACCAAACCTAGTTACACTCTATGTTGCCAGGAAACGTGGGTGCGGGTGTGGGGACGGGGACGGGGACGGCATTTTTTGAAACAGGGTGCGTGGGTTCGTCTGGGTATTTTTATATTAATATATATTATAAATTATAAATTATAATTTATATATCATATATAATACTATATTTTATAAATTAAATTTATAAATTATAAATTTAATGAAAATTAAGACTAAACAAACTCTAAGAAAATGGCTACCATCAGAATTCTTATCAGAATTGCATCAGTCAAACATCTGGGTGTTTTTCCCACTCAGTGTTCTTAAGCTTGTCATGCCTGCCACGCAGACACAAATTTGGTAACGTTAGAAAACAATCATTCATTAACTGAAAAATGATGCAACAGAAAAATTGCTCCAATATCCACACAAGTTTCGTGCGGCAGTAAAAAACAACTGTTTCAAAATCTACACATAAATTTGATGAAGATCCTAACCATAAATTTAATGAGGAATGTGATTTTTGAAATCTACACATACACTTGATGAAGTAGGCCTATTAGTATTGTAATTCAGATACTCAAATGATTGATTTTTGCTAACTATGAAAACTCAGGTAGACAAGCTGTTTTGCACGCTGTCTACTAATCAAACTTCCTTTTATTGAAAGTCCCACAAAGGCAAGTAAAATTTTGGATAGGTATATTGTCAGTACATTAAAACAACTCCAAAATCTCAAAGCATGCATTCATGCCCTTGTCCACTACAAATTGCTGGTTGTGGAGTAAGCAGATAACTTTTTTTTGGTAATGAATAATTAAAACCCCTTCTAAAAGCAACTATTTACAAAAACATCTTATAAAGTGCTAGCATACTGGATTTCAAATAACTTGACAGGATTCAAGCCTCCTAGCATACAAGTTGCTTCTTCCATTGTGTAACTGTATCGAGAAGGGTCAAAACACCATATCAGTTTCTTGTTCTTTATACAAAAGAGCAAAGGAAATGCATAGCAAATATGGAAGCATTCAAAATTAATTTGCATGGTTATGGATACACCCCAAATATTTGACTGAAAAACGATGGGTTCTTCATACCAAAAGAACCCAAGAACCCGAATTTTTTTTTTGAAGAACCCGGTTCTTCTGAGAAGAACCTGGTTCTTCTGAGAAGAACTCGGTTCGTTTGGGTTCTTCAGGGTACTTGGGTGCGGAGAATCCGGTACTTGGGTGCGGGAACCCGGTGCGGGTTCGGGAACACCACCCCCGGGTGCGGGAACCCGTGCAACGTAGGTTACACTTTTCAACACACCCTCTTAACTAGGGAGGTATTCATAATGGTATATGGTCACTCTCAATCTAAAGAATCTCATAAGAAGAATCGGATTGGTAATCCCATTTGTATAGCATCATATCAACCAGTGTTGTCATAGTGCAAGGCCTTGAATAATAGCTCCATCTCTCCATGAGACCATGAGCCACAATGCTGGTGAGACCAATGATCTATAGACACCTTTATCATTGTCTCTCTTGGATCATACCCCACTTGGGTTCACTCAGGATATGTCCACTAGGACTATTCTTATCTTGGATTCCTTGTACTTAAAGAATACTGGTCCTCTACGACTACTCTTATCTTGGATGCCCTAATACATCCCTAAAGAGTATCGGATGCCAGATGATTACCCAATCCTCAATTTTGTCTTTGCAGGTGAAGACCAAAATGATGTGTCTAACCATTCTCTCCTCATGGCCTTCACCAAGACTTACGGTTGTTAGTCGTGGTCTAGTGCATGACACATGAATTAGGGAATCATATCCATCACTTCCTTTTAGTTTCAGATGGGCATACCCATTCCTATACAAGGAATGTACCTAAGCTCCCTCTTGGCTTAGGAATTACCAAGTTTCTTCCAAGTAAGATGTTGAGATTTTGTGTATTTGGGGTAGCATCAGTTGTGCTCTAGGTCCCAAATTTTGAGGAAGGACTAGAGTTCACCTAATCTACAAGACCCAGAAATGGATTTGGGAAATTTCATCTAGTTTAGGAGATATTAAATTAATTAATTATTTTAATGTATTTCCTAAGTTAAAACTCAGGAAAATAAAATAATTAAAGTTAATTTAATTAAACATGTGATGAAATTGTCTCAAGTCACACGAATCAAGCTTTCTTTTAATCTTCGCCATTGATTAAAGATTTAATCTTGGCCGATGATTTGTCAACGAGAAAAGTATAAAGGAAAGGCTTGGGTCATTTGTAAGACACACAGAGGCAGAGCACTGAAGCTAAGCTGAGATTCTAGGGCGGGGTTGCTAAGAATTCTCAAAAGTGTTTTAGTTGCAAAGAGGGGAATTTAGACCAAGGGGATGATCTGATCCCGGGGTCTAGAATACACAAGAGACAGAGAAGAGATTAGGAAAGACATCGCAGAGGAAGGCAGCAGCAACAGCAGACGGCAGTAGCAGCAATAGCAGATGGCAGCAGCAACAAGGACAGTGTGATTTTCAGGAAGCCCTTCAGGGGTTACGCAGAGACCCTTAGGGGCAGCGTAGTGACTACGTCACCCAGTCTAGGGTAACGCAGTCCCTTCCATTGACAACGCTGAGCATTTGGAGGCCTTCAGAGGCTGATGCAATGTCTTTCAGGGACAGATCTGGGGTTTCTAGGCATAGATCTGGCTGAGTTCTGTAAATCCCGTTTGAGGGTGTGGATTAGTCAGTATCATTGGTCTTAGATCAGCCAGGTGCTGCAAATCTAGAGTTTTCTCTGTAGGGTTTTCCAGATCTAGAACCCAGAGTTGTGTATTTAGAAATATTCTTAATAATAGAGCCCTCCAGCAGCTAGAGATCGATTTTTCCACATTGGTTTTTTTCGGGGATACTTTGTCCAGAAATAACTGTGTCACTTTGTCTATGTGTGCATGTGCTTATTCTAGATCTGAATTGGTAGAGATTTGTTATGTGTTTTGCTTTGATGTTAACTTGAATTTGTTCAATTGATAACTTGTATAAGTAGGAGAAGCTTAACCGAGTTAATAGAAATAATTTCTGCATAAGAATTAAGATTCAGGAATTTCTACATGGTATCAGAGCAATTGCAGAGCTAGAAGGGTCACCAGTTGAAGCATCTGAAGGACCTAGCTGCAGAAAAAAACTGGAAAGGCAGCAGAAAAGTAGATCTGAAGGGACAGCGCAGTTTTCAGGAGGAGATTCACGCAGAGGGAAGGGTGACGTTGTCCAGCGTTGTGTCCATGCAAGCCCATGAAATTACTGTGCAGAGGCAACTCAAAAACAACGATGGTTGGGTCTGAAGCCAGCCATTGTGATTCAGATATGAATTTGTCAGATCTAAAAAAAGTCTGCAGAAAAGTTGCAGAAATTTAGAAGAGCTGGTGGGGTTAAACTTCTGAAGTTTTCAAATTTTTAACCTTAGCACAAGTGACAAAGTTTGGGAGAGATCAGCTTCTCAGAGAGTTTCTTGCTAAAGGAAACTTGCAGTTTGGTCAGAGGATCAAAGAAGAAGTTGAATCATAATTGATTTGGTAGATTTCCAAGGAGGGCAATCAAGTGTCAGAGGGAGCAGAGGGTTCCTAGTTCGAAAAGGACCTTAGATCCAAGATCTCTAGCATAGAGAAGGGGAGCTCCGACACATTCTGAGCAGATGGCTCCTCATGAACTACGTGATCAGGATAGGTTAGAGGGCCTCTCAAACTTTTCGGTGTGGAAAGCTAGGATTCTGATTGTCCTTGAGGCATACGGTCTAAGAGACCATGCAGAGCAGACCCTGGCCACACCGACAGATGCAGATCTCCTATGGAAGCATAGAGACGCTGCTGGGCATGCCGAGCGGTTGATAATGGATAGTATTAAGGACCATATTTTACCACACATAGCTGAGAAGAAGATAGCTAATGAGATGTGGAAGGCCTTGACTTCCCTATATGAAGGAAAATCAATCCAAAGAAAGATGTTGTTGGAGGCCCAAATGAGGTCATTCATGATGACCAAGGGAGAAGACATTTCAGATAAGACATTCTAATCTTGCTGATTCTTGCAAGAATACAAAGGTATTTCTGCAAGGAGGCTGGCCATTTTTGAAGCATCTCCGCGTCAGCCTAATCATTTCACTGTTCTTGTTCGTGACATCCCATTGACAAATGAACATAGCTTGAGTGAGACAGTCCAGCTCTTTTTCACTCAGTATAATGAATTAATCAATATTAGACATTTCGATTAATCGTTTCACTTACCTATATAATTCTTAACCAAGATTAAATTGTTTGGTTAAGCTATTCACTAACCTAAGAGACATAAATTCAAATTTTCTTGATCATGATTAAACTGTATGATTCAAACAAGGGTCTTTAATTGTGGCATTTAAACAAGCTACACACAAAAACCCTAATTTATTCTTCAATGTAAAATTTGTTATTTATTTCTAGTGGTATTTGGACTTGCTCACTTTTATACTTATTTTATTTTCATGGAGTTCTTCTCATTTTTTATTGAGGATTTCCTCTTCAAATTGCAGTCAATCAGGGATCAGCTGACTGCAACGGGTGCAACTGTAGATGATGTAGTGATAGTCAGGACTGCCCTCAATGCAGTCACAGATGAGTGGGAAACCTTCGTCCAAAGTATCTTGGGCAGAGCGAACCTCCCAGATTGGGACAACTTGTGGTCAATCTTGCGACAAGAAGAACTACAGAGATTCACCAGGAAGTAGCACAACCCTGGGTTGAGCAAAGTAAAGAAGGAAGAGGAGGAAGATGCAGCCTTGGCATCGAAGAAGCAGCCAAAGAAGAAGAAGGATCTTTCTAAGATCAAGTGCTTCCAGTGTGGCGAAATGGGACATTTTGCAAGCCATTGTCCAGAAAAGAAGAAGGACAAGGAAGCATCTTCTTCCAAAGCAGCAGTGGCAGATTATGGGTCAGCAGATGATGTAGCCATGAGTGCTCATGAACCACGAAGGTGGGGTGACATGGACATGTAGAGGAGCTACATGGAAGTAAGGCGAGATCCTTGAGTAGCTCATCTCTTAGATCACAAGCGAGCTACGACAGCGTTAAGACAGTGGCGGGACAAGTGGAGTAGTGGGTGTATAGATCACAGATGAGGTAGAAGCAGAGGCAGATCTGAAGATTGGGAGGAGCAACACAGAGCAAAGCAACAACAGCGTAGAACCAGTAGCAGCGCAGAGGCTAATGTGACTTTAGCACCATAGAGCAGTGCTGCTTATGCAGTGCAGAGCTGCAGCAGCGCAAAGAGCTTTAGAGGGACAATGCAGTGCAGCAGCAGCGTGATAGATTTCAGCACAAGGAGCTGATGTGACTTCAATAGTGCAGAGGGAGTTTGATTACGCTAGCAGAGCTGTAGCTGTGCATCGTTCTTTAGATGTCGGCACAGATCTGTAGTCTATGGAGCTTCAGTGATGAGGATGCAGCCCATCTGACTTGTCTGTCAAAGATTGGGCAGGAGATTCAGATGTTACTCTCAAGAACTAAAGTTGCAGTGCAGTAGATCAGCAGTGGCAGTGTTATGAGTAGCACAAATGTAGCATATTGAGACAGAGCTACAGTGCAGTGGTTGCAGTGGCAGTGACAGAGTCATGGGCAACAATACAGAATGGCAGCAACAGTGCAGAGTTGAGTGGCAGGAGGCCAAGCTTCAATAGCACAGAACTAGTGCCCAAAATCATGTAATGCATAAGTGTGATGTATTGCTAGAGCACACCTTTGATTCTAAGAGGGAGTGTTGAGATTTTGTGTATTTGGGGTAGCATCAGTTCTGCTCTAGGTCCCAAATTTTGAGGAAGGACTAGAGTTCACCTGATCTACAAGACCCAGAAATGGAATTGGGAAATTTCATTTGGTTTAGGAGATATTAAGCTAATTAATTATTTTAATGTATTTCCTAAGTTAAAACTTAAGAAAATAAAATAATTAAAGTGAATTTAATTAAACATGTGATGAAATTGTCTTAAGTCACACGGATCAAGCTTTCTTTTAAATTTAGCCATTGATTAAAGATTTAATCTTGGTCGTTGATTTGTCAACGAGAAAATTATAAAGGAAAGGCTTGGGGTCATTTGTAAGACACACAGAGGTAGAGCATTGAATTTAAGCTGAGATTCTAGGGCGGGGTTGCTAAGAATTCTCAGAAGTGTTTTAGTTGCAGAGAGGGGAATTTAGACCAAGGGGATGATCTGATCTCGAGGTCTAGAATACACAAGAGACAGAGAAGAGATCAGGAAAGACAGTGCAGAGGAAGGCAACAGCAGTAGCAGACAGTAGCAGCAGCAGCAACAGATGGCAGTAACAGCAACAACAGTAGCAAGGACAGTGTGATTTTCAGGGAGCCCTTCAGGGGTTACGCCGAGACTCTTAGGGGCAGCGTAGTGACTGCGTCACCTAGTCTGGGGTAACGCAGTCCCTTCCAGTGACAACAGTGAGCAATTGGAGGCCTTTAGAGGCTGATGCAGTGTCAGCGGAAGATCTGGGGTTTCTAGGGCTAGATCTGGCTGAGTTCTGTAAATCCCATTTGAGGATGTGGATCAGTCAGTATTGTTGGTCTTAGATCAGCCAGGTGCTGCAGATCTAGAGTTTTCTTTGTAGGGTTTTCTAGATCTGGAACCCAAAGTTGTGTATACAGAAATATTCTTAATAATAGAGCCCTCCAGCAGCCAAAGACTGGTTTTCCCACATTGGGTTTTTCGGAGGAAAGTTTGTCCATAAATAACTGTCACTTTGTCTATGCGTGCATGTGCTTATTCTAGATCTGAATTGGTAGAGATTTGTTATGTGTTTTGCTTTGATGTTAACTTGAATTTATTCAGTTGATAACTTGTATAAGTAGGAGAAGCTTAACCGGGTTAACAGAAATAATTTCTGCATAAGAATTAAGATTCAGAAATTTCTACATAAGAAACTTATTACCAGGCTCCCTCTTAATCAGGGACCTATAACAGCTCTTTAGGAAAACAATGGGACATCCAACTGCTCTGAAGAACTCCTTCCTTCGATGTCATGAATTTCTTCTTCGTTTGAGAAATCTTCATCTTTGGGATCTCTTCATATGGCATATATCATCCATCACTTTCATCCACGAGTCATGTCTTCGTTTTGTCAGAAAGTGATCCATGAATCTTCTCATCTGTTCTAGCTTCATGTCATGCTGCTATCCTTTGAACCATATTTCTTCGATGGATCTTTTATCTTGCTATATGGTTCTCTTGTGGAAGACATATACTTCCCTTTGGCAGCCCTGCAAAAGCTCATCCAGATATTATTCAATTATAAATATGAATACTTAAATTAAAATGTTACCTTAGTGATGATCTTTCATCATGACATCTTCTTTTAGGCATCGACATCCTTTGTACAAATTGACACGTCTCTCTAAAGATATGTATTTTCAAGGGTCTCCATCTTTTTCCGGACTTCTATCAGAGTTTACATATCTTCCTAGGAGATTTCCTAGTCAAGTATTATTGGTTTCCTTGGATGTTGATTTCCTCTTACCATGGTTACACTTCTCACGATCTCTTCCTTTTATTTCTACACAGTTTTATTTTATTCCCAGTAACTTCCAATGAGAAGTTCCATGATAATGTACAAACAACTCATATTCCATATGAAGACATATTATGTCGATTTCATCAGGTGTGGTTCATGCCCGTTGGCAACTTGTGCATCACAAGAGTTTCTACTTTCTTTTGATCATTGATCCAAGTGGATATTGGTGGCCGCCCACCTATTCCACTTGAGGTCCCACCATTGCTTCTTTAAATTTGTCAGTTCCTTAATTGTACCACAGTTTACTATTTTTAGCAGTTTTTCAGGACCTGAACTTCTGGAGCCGTTTTGAGGCCCTAAACGATGTTTTTTGGAAAAAAACAAGAGCAGCAAAGAAGGAAAGTTGTTGTCTTCGGATAGATCTTTCTAACGAGGTATTGTGCGCGTCAAACAGAGATCGTATGCCAAAGTTACGTCCCGAGGAAGATTGATATGCCAATTTACCCAAACGGGGCCCATAGTTTCGGCGCCTCATCTCCTAGGGTTAGGTTTTTGGATGTTTAGGGTTTTCTATTGTTTCTCAATAATTAATAGGCCCTCAAACCTCATTGTAACACAGTTCAGAGGCCTATAGCCGCCACATGGCTTCTCAAAGATAAGCTACCAATGTCTTAGCTAGTTTATTTCCATTCTATCTGCAAGCATATTTAAGTTATTTGTTATTAATGAAGTCTTATTTCTGCTGCGTCTCTGTTTTTGTGTATTTTTGTAATTCATTGTGTTCTTGCATAAATTCGGATCAGTGGTATCAGAGTGGTCTGCTCTTTCTCGATCCTTCTTTGCATGTTCCCAACAAAGTCGCAATATAAGGAGTTAAGGCTCGATTTGGTTGAACCTTTGCAAGATCAGCCTCACAAACCTCGACGACCGCCCATGGGTGAAGAAAAGAAAGATGAGGGAGCAGGAGATCTTATCAAAATATCGCTCAAGGAGGCCCTCGAGAAACAAAGGAACGTGATGATGGATAACTTTGCCCAGATCCTTCAACGACTGCCCACCGACGGTGCATCTACATCTAGTAGTCACTCTGGAGGCGCCACTCATTTAAGGTACAAGTAAACTTTGACATTCCCATATTTGAGGGCCAATTAGATGCACACGCCGTAGATAGATGGTTGAAACTATTAGAAGGATATTTGTCGGTTCATGGCTTTTCCAACCAGGAGAAGATTATTTTTGCACTCAAAGTTGTCCCCCATGTGAAGGACTGGTGGGAAACCTATTGTGAGAAAAAGGACGAGGGGAACCTTCTCTGTTTTCGGCCATACGCACTTGGAATTTTTTTCAAGACACCATCAAAGAACAATATTATCCTGTGGGGAGCTATGAGGACAAATACATACAATGGACTACGCTGCAGCAGCAAAGAGATTAAGATGTGCATCAGATGACGAATCTATTTCATACCCTGCGCACAAAGTTGGGTATCAAAGATCCAGAGAAACATTTGGTGTTGAAGTACCACAGTTGTCTGCACAGATACATTCAGGAGGAATTGGAGTTCCTCGACATCTCCTCTCTTGGTACGACATATCGATATGTTGCCAAGATTGAACGGAAATTCAAACAGAAGAATCAAAAGCAAGGGAAAGGTGCCCCCAAACCGCAGAACAAAGGACAAAGCCAAGGCATGGCAGCCTAAGACAACCTGCCAAAGCCGCAAGAAAAGAACAACACCGCGAAGCCAAAGAAGGACATGGGGAAGTGGAGTGAGTTCCATAAGAGCTCCACTCTCAAAACAAGTGAGTGTTGGGCCAAGCAGTCATTGGTGGCCGAGATGAAGGTTTCTGAATTAGATGCATGCTCCGACTCTGAATCAGAAACCGACAAGGGGAATGACGAAGGGAAGCAGATTATCGATGTAAAGCCACCCGCCACCGTTTACACCATTAAGATCAAGAAGGAGGAACTAGAAGATCCAAAGGAGGAGGAGCGTCTCTTCCACTCCTAGATGTGGGTAAAGGGTTCCTCACTACACTTCATTGTCCACAGTGGGAGCCAAAGAACCTCATTTCAGTAGAGGTCGTGAAGTGGTTGACTTTGCCGACCACAGGTCACCACAACCGTACACCATCGGTTGGCTTCCCCAAGGACGAGATCTCCACGTTAGCCAACAGTGTCGCCTTCCCTACAGCATCAAGCCCTTCACGGACAAGGTATTTTGTGACATTGCTCCTCTTGAATTTTGTGATGTATTATTAGGCCAACCATACTTGTGGAAACGACATGTTGTGTATGAGTCCCGACCTCGTGCTGTTATTGTTACTTTGGGCAATAACTTGTATAGGATACCAGAGGTATCACCACTTGCTGCTATCTCTTTGGTTACTACAAAACAATGCAGTAAGATAATTTCCAATACCATGAAATTTGTTTACTTGATGATCCGCCCTCAGGGCAAGAAGAAGACTATGGCCACGGCCTCCAGACAAGGCTCCTCCACACGACAACAACAAATGAACAAGGTCGTGGAGGAGTACGGGGACATCTTCACCTCACCTATCGGGGTTCCTTTGTACTTTCAAGTCAAGCACCCCATTGATTTGACCCTAGGTGCACTGCTGCCCAATGGACCGATCTATCGACACTTTGTTCTCGAGAACGATGAAATCAAGAGGCAAATTTAGGAGTTGTTGCAGAAAGGTCACATCCGGCCGAGTTCATCTCTCTATGGGAGCCTGATCATGTTGATGCAGAAGAAGGATGGAACTTGGAGACTCTGTATTGACTATCGGGTGCTAAACAAGATCATTGTCCTGAATAGGTACCCAATCCCACGGATTGGTGACCTTCTAGACCAACTCAAAGGGGCAAAATATTTCAGCAAGATCGACTTGAACTCTGGTTATCACCAAGTACCAATCGAACCCTCCAATGTGTGGAAGACATCCTTCAAAGCCAAGGAGGCTTTTTTCGAATGGTTGGTCATGCCTTTCGGGTTGACGAATGCTCCTGCAACCTTCATGAGGTTGATGGACGACATCTTGAGGCCATTCACCAACTCATTTGTAGTAATGTACTTGGATGACATCCTGATATTTAGCCAGACTTCGGAAGAGCACCTCCACCACATCCGACAGGTCCTCCAAACACTACGACAACACAAGTTGTGTGCCAATTAGGAGAAGTGCACTTTTGGCATGACCAAGGTTCAGTATCTGGGACACATTATTGATGAGTGGGGGGTGCATGTGGATCCAACCAAGATCCAAGTAAATCGGGATTGGCAATCGCCAACAACTCTAACAGAGTTTCGTAGCTTTCTGGGTTTTGCTAATTTCTACCGCAGGTTCATGTTGGGATTCTCTCATATCACTTGGCCCTTGAGTCATGTCACCAAGGGAGGATCAAAAGCAAAATTCTTTTGGTCAGAATCTCAACAGAAGGCGTTCATAAAATTGAAACATCGTCTCTACTCTGCCCCAGTGCTCACATTACCAGACTTGCAACAACCATTTGAGATCGAGACAAATGCCTTTGACTATGATATTGGGGCAGTTCTTACTCAACAGGGGCACCTAGTGGCATATCACAACGAGACACTATGCGACATAGTTTGCAAGTATCGTACTTATGAAAAAGAAATGTATTCCATTGTGCAGGCTTGCTGACAATGGAAGCGTTAAATTTTGGGGAATGAAACGGTCACCCACACAAACCACTGACCCCTACAGTTCATACAGACGCAAGGTATGTTGAAGAACGATTGCCATCAAAAGTGGTCCACATATCTACAACAGTTTCATTTGAACATCAAGTACAAGAAGGGCAACAACAATAATGTTGCAAACTACCTCTGTCAACCACCGATTGTGGCACTAACCATCGTTCTCAACTCTTGTGGGCATGAGAGTTTTGATTGGCCGCTTCTCTACAAGAGCGATCCAGAATTCAGCTACACATACAAGACACTCTTGGAGGGTATGCAAGTTCCAAATTTTCACCTCCAGGATGTACTAATATGTCATCGGGGACACCTTTGTGTTCCTGTAAGCGAGCGTGCCAAGATCATTTGGGAAGCACACTACAGTGAGGTCGCTGGGCATTTCGAGGTCGTTAAAACTGTGGCAGTACTGCAGTAGTATTTCTATTGGTCGAACCTTTGACAGGATGTTAGGAAGTACATCAGATTCTGCACTACTTGCTTTATTGCCAAATCGACCATCAAGAAGAAAGGCCTCTATACTCTGCAACCTACCCTGATTGGACCTTGGGAATCCATCTCCATGGATTACATGTCAGACCTTCCTTCTACTAAGCATGGAAATGACTGTGTTTTCATGGTTGTCGACAGATTCTCAAAGATGGCTATTTTGGCAGTCTTCAAGAAGAATATCACAGCAGAAGCCACTGCTAAACTCTTCTTTGAACGAGTGTGGGTGCACTTTGGGAGCCCACGATCGATCATCTCAGATCGGGACAACAGATTGCTCAACACATTTTGGTCCAGCCTCTGGTCAATGCTGGACACCGAACTCACCAAGTCCACAACATTCCATCTCCAAACTAGGCCAAATAGAGGTCGTCAACAAGATGATTGTACACATTCTATGCATGTATAATTCAAAGCATCCACGCACATGGGATGAGAACCTTCCCTATGTACAACACATTTATAACTGGGCTCTCCATAGCTCAACTAGCCACAGTCCCTTTCAGGTGGGCATGGGATTCTAGGCGCTATGTCCCATTAACGTAGCCATGCCATTTACGGCTACTCGGGCCAATTCGGCTTATGCGTAATGTGAAATTGACAAGGCGAACAACTTTATTGAGCGCATTAAACTCATTCGCCAACAGGTTCATGACATATTGGACAAAGCCAATGATAAGTACAAGCAACAACCTGATCAACATCGGGTGCCACACAACTTCCAAGAGGGCGACAAATTATGGCTACATTTGCAAAAGGAACCCCTCGCTGGACCACACCACAAGCTTCACCTGCTCCGATATGGGTTGTAGACCATCACCAAGGCTGTAGGGGCCAATTCCTTCTTGCATAGTACTCCACCATTCCTTGGTCTGCACCCAGTGTTCAATGTGGATGACCTTCGTTCCTACTTCCCACCTCTACTAGCCACCTCCGACATTGCAAAGCAACTCACACCAACATAGTTAAACCCAGACTACATGGAACATGCCACCACTGATCATATCATGGACATGCAAATCAAGAACACTCGCCAGCAGTAGATCCAACTGTATTGGGTTGTCAAAGCTAGCCAACTCCTGCACCAAGGCAAATGGTTCACTAGGGACCAAGTTCAGCAGAAGTTTCCTCATCTCATGGAGGAACTCAACGCAATGGGGACCATTGCTTCCTAAGGGGCGAGGAATGATCCTGGTGGATATTGGTGGTCACCCGCATATTCCACTTGGGGCCCCACCATTGCTTCTTTCAATTTTTCGGTTTCATTAATTGTAGCACAGTTTACTATTTTTAGCAGTTTTTCGAGTCTTGAACTTTCGAAGTCGTTTTGAGGCCCTAAACGATGTTTTTTGGAAAAAACGGGAGCAACATGGAAGTTTCTTTGATGTTGTTCACATCAAAAGTTGTATTCTTCGGATAGATCTTTCTAACGAGGTATTGTGTGCGTCAAACAGAGAACGTATGCCAAAGTTACGTCCTCGGGAATATTGATGTACCAATTTACCCAAACAGGGCCCGTAGTTTTGGCGCTTTATCTCTTAGGGTTAGGGTATTCAGATGCTTAGGGTTTTCCATTATTTCTCAATAATAAATAAGTCCTCGAGCTTTATTGTAACACAGTTAAGAGGCTTGTAGCCACCACATCTCTTCTCAGAGATAAGCTACCAGCGCCCTAACTAGTTTATTTCCATTCAGTCTATAAGCATATTTCACTTATTTTTATTATGAAGTCTTATTTCTGTTGCATCTTTGTTTTTGAATATTTCTGTATTTCATTGTGTTCTTGCATAAATTCGGATCAATGGTATCAGAGTAGTCTGCTCTTTATCGATCCTTCTTTGCATGTCCCCAACGAGGTCATGGTATAAGGAGTTAGGGCTCAATCTGGTTGAACCTTTGCAAGATCAGCCTCGCAAACCCCGACGGTCGGCCATGGGAGAAGAAAAGAAAGTTGAGGATGCAGGAGATCCTAACAAAATATTGCTCGAGGAGGCCCTCGAGAAACAAAGGAACGAAATGATGGATAACTTTTCCCAGTTTCTTCAGCGGCTGCCCACCAACGATGCATCTACATCCAGCAGTCACTCTAGAGGTGCCACTCCTTTTAAGGTACAAGTAAACTTTGACATTCCCATATTTGAGGGCCAAATAGATGCAGATGTCGTAGATAGATGGTCGAATGTATTAGAAGGATATTTCTCGGTTCATGACTTTTCCGACCAAGAGAAGATTATTTTTGCACTCCTCAAAGCCGTCCCCCATGTCAAGGATTAGTGGGAAACATACTGTGAGAAAAATGACAAGGGGAATCCTCTCTGTTCTCGGCCATACCCACTTGGAATTCTTTCCAAGACACCATCAAGGAACAATATTATCCCGTGGTGAGCTATGAGGAGAAATACATACAATGGACTACGCTACGGCAACAAAGGGATCAAGATGTGCATGAGATGACGAATCTATTCCATACCTTGTGCACAAAGTTGGGTATCAAAGATTCGGAGAAATATTTGGTGCTGAAGTACCACAGTTGTCTGAATAGATACATTCAGGAGGAAATGGAGTTCCTCAACATCTCCTCTCTTGGTACGACATACTGATATGTTGCCAAGATTGAGCAGAAATTCAAACAGAAGAAGCGAGACTTTGGATCTGCGAATCAAAAGCAAGGGAATGGTGCCCCCAAACCGCAGAACAAAGGACAAAGCCAAGGCATGGCAGCCCAAGACAACCTGCCAAAGCTGCAAGCAAAGAGCAACATTGCGAAGCTGAAGGACACGGGGAAGTGGTGTGAGTTCCATAAGAGCTCCACTCACAACACAAGTGAGTGTCGGGCCAAGCAGTCACTGGTGGCCGAGATGAAGACTTCTGAATCAGAAATCGACAAGGGGAATGACAAAGGGAAGCAAATTATTGATGCGGAGCCCAATGCCATTGTTGCCACCATGAAGATCCAGAAGGAGGAACCGAAAGATCCAGAGGAGGAGTAGCATCTCTTCCACTCTCAGATGTGGGTAAAGGGTTCCCCACTACAGTTCATTGTCGACGGTGGGAGCCAAAAGAACCTCATTTCAAAAGAGGTCGTGAAGCGATTGGGCTTGCCGACCACAATGCACACACAACAGTACACCATTGGTTGGCTTCACCAAGGACAAGATCTTCGCGTCAGCCAACAGTGCCACCTTCCTTACAACATCAAGCCCTTCTGATGTTGTATCATGTGACATTGCTCCTCTTGATGTTTGTGAGGTATTATTAGGCCAACCATACGTGTGGAAGCGACATGTTGTATATAAGTCCCGACCTCGCGCTATTATTGTTACTTTGGGCAATAAGTTGTACAAGATACCAAAGGTACCACCGTTTGCCACTATCTCTTTGGTTACTGCAAAACAATGCAGTAAGCTTATTTCCAAAACCGGGAAATTTGTTTTCTTGATGATCTGCCCATAGGGTAAGAAGAAGACTATGGCCACGACCTCCAAACAAGGCTCCTTCACACGACAACAACAAATGAACAAGGTCGTGGAGGAGTACAGGGACATCTTCACCTCACCCGTCGAGGTTCCTTTGCACTGTCAGGTCAAGCACCCCATCAATCTGACCCCAGATGCACCGCTGCCCAATGGACTGATCTATCCATGCTCTGTTCTCGAGAACGATGAAATCAAGAGGCAGATTCAGGAGCTATTGCAGAAAGGTCACATCCGGCCGAGTTCATCACCCTATGGAAGCCCGATCGTGTTGGTGCAGAAGAAGGATGGGACTTGGAGACTCTGTATTGACTATCGAGCGCTAAATAAGATCATTGTCTTGAATAGGTACCCAATCCCACGGATTGATGACCTTTTGGACCAGCTCAAAGAGGTGAAATATTTCAGCAAGATCGACTTGAAGTCTGGTTATCTCTGAGTACCAATCAAAGCCTTTAATATGTGGAAGATCGCCTTCAAAGCCAAGGAGGGCCTTTTCGAATGGTCGGCCATGTCTTTTGGGTTGACGAATGCTCCTACAACCTTCATGAGGTTGATGGATGACATCTTGCGGCCATTCACCAACTCATTTGTAGTAGTGTACTTGGATGACAACCTAATCTTTAGCCAGACTTGGGAAAAACACCTCCACCACATCTGACAAGTTCTCCAAACACTACGACAACACAAGTTGTGTGCCAATTAAGAGAAGTGCACTTTTGGCATGATCGAGGTTCTGCATCTAGGATACATTATTGATGAGCGGGTGCATGTGGATCCAACCAAGATCCAAGTCATTCGGGATTTTCCAGCCCCAACCACTCTAACAGAGCTTCGCAGCTTTTTGTGTCTTGCTAATTTCTACCGTAGGTTCGTGTTGGAATTCTCTCATATCACTTGGCCCTTGAGTCAAGTCACCAAGGGAGGAGCGAAAGCAAAATTCTTTTGGTTGGAATCTCAACAGAAGGCGTTCGTAGAATTGAAACATTGTCTTTGCTTTGCCCCAGTGCTCACATTACCAGACTTGCAACAACCATTTGGGATTGAGACAGATGCCTCTAACTATGCTATTGGGGCAGTTCTTACTCAACAGGGGCACCCAGTGGCATATCAAAGTGAGACACTGTCCAACTGTAACAACCCACACCCTAAGTTCCTACTTCCTAATATTTAACTAATAGTTTAAATATAATATACAAACATAAAGAAAACAAACTTTAAAGAATAATTAGAAAAATTTATTAAATATTCAAAGCACCATGATTAAATCCATTCGAATTTGAATTTCATCTCATTAATACAACCATATCCTCTGACATTGGAAATGACAGCTCTTTAACACCACCTTATCATCTTACATTTCGAATTACACCTCATTAATGCAAACCTTATCCTCTTACATTTGAATAGCAACTCTTTAAATACAACCTTATCATCTATCATTCGAATGACATCTCTTTCAAAACATTCATTTCTACATTTATGGAGGTATTAGCTGGATGGTGTTGTGGCGGTGGGGCAGATTGCTATTTAAGCAAGAAGATATGAAGGAGGAAGGGGTCCTTTTGTTCGGGGGGAGGAAAGGGGAGAAAGGTTGTTGTGATGAAATTGAGAAGGTTGCTGTGGTAAAATTTATCAAGAGTGGAAAGGAGACTCACTGTTCTCGGGATTCTGGGCACGGGGGCAGAGGAGGCGTCCTCTGGATTTGGGATTAAATCCTAAATTGGCAGGGAGGAACATTTTGGTTGTATAATCTGTCCCATAAGATGGAGAGGAGGATCACGGTTCCAGCAGTTATCAGCTTGAAAAGTTCATCCAACAATCATCGATTAAACCCTGGTTTGCAGCTCACCGTTTCCAGGTATTTCTCTGAGCATCAGTTACTTATAAGTTATCATGTCTTAGCATCAGCTGGTTAGTGGGTTTGTGAACTTAGGAATATTCTGAAACCGTGAATCTGTTATTAGAGTTTAAGTTTAAATCCTCCTGCAATTATTTTCTGCTTAAATTTTATGCTTAAATATAAAGATCAGATAAGTGTTTTATAGCAAATGTTGAATAGAGACCTTACACCGACACAGTCCGCAAGTATCCCACTTATGAAAAATAAATGTATTCCATTGTGCAGACTTGCCCACAATGGAAGCGTTACATTTTGGGGAAGGAAATGGTCACTGACATAGACCACTGACCCCTGCAATTCATATAGACGCAAGGGAAGTTGAAGAACGATCACCATTAGAAGTGGTCCACATATCTGCAACAGTTTCATTTGAACATCAAGCACAAGAAGGGCAACACCAATAATGTTGCAAACTACCTCAGCCGACCACCGATCGTGGCGCTAACCATCGTTTTCAACTCTTGTGGGCATGAGACTTCTGATTGGCCGCTTCTCTACAATAGCAATTCAGAATTCGGCCACACATACAAGACACTCTTGGATGGTACGCAAGTTCCAAATTTTCACCTCCAGGATGCACTGTTATGTCACCTAGGACACCTTTGTGTTCTTGTAAGCAAGCGTGCCAAGATGATTTTGGAAGCGCACTACAGTCGAGTTGTTGGGCATTTCAGGGTCAAGAAAATAGTGGTTGTACTGCAGATGTATTTCTATTGGTTGAACCTTCGAAAAGATGTCGAGAAGTAGATCAGATCTTGCACTGCTTGCGTTATTGCCAATCCGACCATCAAGAAGAAAGGCCTCTATACTCTGCTACCTACCTCGAGTCAACCTTGGGAATCCATCTCCATGGATTACAGGTCGGGCCTTCCTTCTACTAAGCATGGAAACCACTGTGTTTTCGTGGTCGTCGACAGATTCTCAAAGATGGCCATCATGGCAGCCTGCAAGAGGAATATCACAGCAAAAGCCACTGCTAAACTTCTTTTAACGAGTGTGGGTGCACTTTGGGATCCCATAGTTGATCATCTCAAATCAGGATAGCAGGTTCCTCAACACATTTTGGTCCAGCCTTTGGTCAATGCTGGACACCAAGCTCACTAAGTCCACAACTTTCCATCTCCAAACTGATGGCTAGAGAAAGGTTGTCAACAAGATGATCGCACACATTCTATGCATGTACAATTCAAAGCATCCACACACATGGGATGAGAGCCTTCCCTATGTACAAGAAAGTTATTACTGGGCTCTCCACAACGCAACTCACCACAGCCCCTTTCAGGTGGGCTTGGGATTCTAGCCACTATGTCCTATTGACATAACCATGCCATTTGCGGCTACTCAGATTGATTTGGTTCATGCCCAGTGTAAAGCTGACAATGCAAACAACTTCATTGAGTGCATTCAACGCATCCGCCAACAGGTTCATGACATATTGGACAAAGCTAATGATAAGTACAAGCAACAACATGATCAACATCGAGTGCCACACAACTTCCAGGATGGCGACAAAGTATGGCTACATTTGCAGAAGGAGCGTCTCGCTGGACCACACCACAAGCTTCGCCTGCTCTGATATGGGTCGTAGACCATCACCAAGGCTGTAGGGGAATATGCCTTCGAGCTCAGTATTCCACCATTCCTTGGTATGCACCCAATGTTCAATGTGTACTGCCTTTGGCCCTACTGCCTACCTCTACTGGACACCTTTGAAATTGCAAAATAAATCACACCAACAGAGTTAAACCCATACTGCATGGAACATGCCACCACGAATCGTATCATGGACATTCAAGAACACTCGCCAGCAGAAGATCCAACTGTATTGGGTTGTCAAAGCTAGCCAACTCCTGCACCAAGGCAAATGGTTTAGTAGACGTTTCCTCATCTCATGGAGGAACTCAACGCAATGGGGACCATTGCTTCCTATGGGGGGAGGAATAATCCAGGTGGATATTGGTGGCCACTCGCCTATTCCAATTGGGGCCCCACCATTGTTTCTTTCAGTTTTTCAGTTTCCTTAATTGTAGCACAATTTACTATTTTTAGCAGTCTTTCAGGTTCTGAACTTCCATATCTGTTTTGAGTCCCTGAACAATGTTTTTGGAAAAACTAGGAGCAACATGGAAGTTTCTTCCCTATTGCTCACATCAAAAGTTGTATTCCTCAAATAGATCTTTCTAACGGGATATTGTGGGCGTCAAACGGATATCGTATGCCAAAGTTACGTCCCTGGGAAGATTGATGTACCAATTTACCCAAACAAGGCCCATAGTTTTGGCGCTTCATCTTCTAGGGTTAGGTTTTTGGATGTTTAGGGTTTTCCATTGTTTCTCAATAATAAATAGGCCCTTGAGCCTCATTGTAACACAGTTCAAAGGCCTTTTAGCCGTCACATCTCTTCTTAGAGATAAGCTACCCACGTCCTAGCTAGTGTATTTCCATTTTGTCTGTAAGCATATTTCAGTCATTTTCTATTAATGAAAGTCTTATTTCCGCTGCATCTTTGTTTTTATGTATATTTATGTATTTCATTGTGTTCTAGCATAAATTCGGATCAATCATACTTCTAAAGATAGAAATATACTACCTGCAACCATATGACATGACTTCATAATATCTTGTGTAAGCATATATATAGATGTACCTCATCTTATTTTCTTTTGAGTCATCTTGCAACAGTTTTCCTTGGAGTGAAGAGTTCCATTCCCTCGACCTGCTTCATCAATAAGTCATCATATCTTAATCCCAAAATTCTGCAAGTTAGATTTCTCGATGAAACCTTTTGCTTTCTTTCTAACTAGTGAATCCAAAGAGGACTCCATTAGAAAATGTCAGCACCTATTTCCATATTGCTTTTTGAATGATGACCCTTGATCTAGATGACTGCCTTCCGTAAGTTTTGTTTTCAGTGAGGTTCCCATGAGCCACTTATTTCATACCATAGTTCTCACATAAATGTATTTCAGATATCCTCCTATAACAAGTGCTCTTACTTCAATGCTTCTATCATGATGCTAGTTCTAAAGAGATGCATCTATATAATATACATTGCTTCCTAGCATACTATTTTATAATCGACAAATACCTCTTAAAGAGGAAGATGATCTCAATTATAATAGAGATCTTTCACTTCTTCTTTCTTAGGTTTCTTTGAATTTGGTTTTTCCATTTCTCTAGTGACATGGGCTTCTTCCTTTTTCCTCTTGTTCTTATTAGACTTGGGACAATTCTTTTTATAGCGCCCAAGTTCATTACATCCATAGCATCGTATCTTATCCATGTTCCTTCTTTTCTTCTGAGGACCAAACTTACCAAATTTTCCCTTTCTTCTTGGCATGGTAACATATGCTTGATTTTCTTCATTTGATCTTGTATCAAATTTAGCTTTCAATCTTGTCTCTTCTATCTTACATAGAGACCATATATCCTGGAATGGTGTTGCTTCTTTCTTCCCGTAGATGCTTGAAGCGAAGTTTCCCCATCCCTCCAATAGAGCATTCAACGCCACTTTAGTCATTTCTCTATCAAACATTACTTCTCCTAATTTCTGTAGTTGATCTCGTATCTCAGAAATATTCATAAAATATGAAGTTATTCCTTCCTCTTTTGATAACTTCAATTGTATAGTTCTTGTCTCAAAGATATTACTTCTTCTGCAGTACTCATCAAGAATATCTCCACCAATTTGTCATATATATCTTTTGAAGTTTCTAGTTTTGATACAAAGGGGATGAGAGAGTCCTTTATGGATTCTATAAGAATCCTTTGGGCTCTTATGTCTCCCTTCATGTATTTAGCATAAGCTTGAGTATATTCTTTTGAAGGTTCAGCTACTAAACCTTTGATATAGTCCATGACTTCATTTTCAATCAAATATAGATCTGTCCTTTTCTTCCATGCAAGAAAACTTGAAGTCCCGGACAATTTGTTACTTTGACATTTTGACAGATCCAAATGAATTCATCAAGGTAATTACTTGAGTAGATGCTTTCTTCTTCTATCAGCTTCCTTGTTGATGATGACGTAGATAGTATCAGGAGCTCCCTCTTAGATAGACTTCTTCAAGAGTGGTGAAGAGAGGTCGATCTCCTTGGATCCTTGATGATGATGATCAAGGATGGCTTGATGATAGCTTCAACAAAATGATGCTTTGGCTTCAATCACAAGATAGATTTAGATTCCTCGAAGATAAAGATCACCTCCTTAATCTTACTTTTCCTGTTGAAAGGATCTTGATGTATAGATGCTTTGAGTGATGTTTGGGGTCTAGAGATGGCTTGAGGGTTTCACCAATTCCCTAGAAACTGCTCCTTGAATGAATGAAGATCTTCTTAGATCTATAGATTGAATTTGCAATTGAGATCCCTCTTTTTATCTTGATGTTTTTCTTGAAAATTTATCCTCGAGTGTCTTCTTGCAAAACTGCCCTTTCTTGTCTTCAGTGCCTTAGCTCTGATACCATGTTGAGAAATTAGGGCTTTTATTACAATTTCTCTTTCATGATAATTACTCGTGATTTCGTTATGCTTCTTTCACTTACATCTTTTCTTCGTTAGATTATTATGTTCTTCATCAAGTCAATTATCAAATGTATAAGAGACACAAATATTTAGGATTTCAAGCCAGGGCCAAAATCTCTCCCTCTTGGAGAGGAAAACCCGATAATAATGTGAAAATTCCTTAATACAGTTATGCAGAAATCCTACTGTAGTATCATGGTTTACTTCTACTTTTGATTAAGTTATACACGTTATTTTCAGAAAAAGATTCAGAAAGTACCGAAGTAAAGACAACTAACAACCTACACACATGCGGATCATTTACTAAATATTATGCTCATTCAAACAAAGTGACACACTGATTTTTGGACAAAAGTCCCTGGAAAAACCCAATGCGAGAAAACTGGTGCAACAGATATGAGGGTTTATTATTATTAAGTAGATTCCGAGTACAATAAATCTGGGCACCAAATCTGGTCAACCTGACATAGAAAAAAGTAGATCTACAGCTAACATGTTGTTCTGAGACCAAGATTCTCACTGATCCACACCCTCAAATGGGATTTACAAGACTCGGCCTGATTTTGGCCCTAGAAACCCCAGTGCTGCCCCTGAAGCCCCAGTGTCAGCCTTGCTAGGCTTTGTGTGCCTCTGCATTGCTTAGAAGGGGACTGTGTAACCCTAGAGTGGGTGACGCAGTCCTTACACTGCCTCTGGAGGCCTTTGCGTAACTCTAGAAGCCCTCTGAAGCTGCAACGCTGCCCCTCCTAGGCCTGCATAGTGGTTGAAGTTGTGTTGCGTAGTTGCTGCATAACTGTTGCTGTTGTTGCCCTTGCTCCTATGCGTTGTCCCTGAAATTTGCTCCTCTGCCTCTTGCTGACTCTTAGCTCTAGGATCAAATCATCCCCTCGGCCAATATTACCCCTCGCTGCAGAAGACTCCTCTGGAAATTCTTAGCAAACCCTGCCCTAGAATTCCAACTTAGTTTCTCAGCTCTGCCTCCATGTGTGTGTGTCCAACTGATGCTCAAGCCTTTCTCTTATACTTTTTCGTTGAACACATCAACGACTGTGATTAAATCACTCATCAACGACTGATATTAAAAGATTGCTTGATCCGCGTCACTTAGAAGTTAGAACATTTCAGCACGTGTTAATTAATTCACTTTAATTATTTAATTTCTCTAAGTTTAGACTTAGGGAATACATTAAAATAATTAATTATTTGAATAACTTGAACACCAGATGAAATTTCTACAAACGCTTTCTGGGTTTTGGAGGTGATGTGTTTCTTAGCCCCTCCACAAAGTTTCAGGGCTAGAGCACACCCTATGCTACCCCAACTACACAAAATCTCAAAACTCCCTCTTAGCACGGAGTGTGCTCTAGCAATACATCCACACCATGTATCGCAAGATCTTGGTATTGGTTTTTGTGTTGTTGATGCTTGGCCTACTGCACTGCTCTTTTCTGTAATGCTGCCCATGTCACTACCCCTGACACTCCCACATCTGTACTGCAACTCCCTCTCAAATTAATGCATCATGCTGCCAATAGCACTGCCACTGCTAACTGTAACTCAGTTGCTAAGAAGTAAGCCACTGAAAGACTCATGCCCAATCATTAACAAGCATGTCATGTTGCATCCCATCACTAAAGCTCCCTTGGCTGCTAATTTACACTGACCTTTTGAATTGTTGATCTGCTACAGCTATGCACTGCGTAAGCACTGCATCTCTGCGTTGCTGAAGTCCAATCAACCTCTATGCTGCTACTGCCTTTGCATTATGCTGCTCCCTCTTCAGCTCTTCAGCACTCTCCTCTGCTTTATTGTGACCTTCTGCAACCATCTCCCGACTCATCTCGCTATCGTCTTAAGGCTCTCGTAGCTCGTATGTGATCCAAGAGTAGGGTTGACTCAAGGATCCCGCAACCTGATCTGTAGTTGCTCTACAGATCCATGTCACCCCACCTCTTCTCTCGAGGGACATGACCACTCACGGCTGCATCATCCTTTATTGTTGCAGCCTTGGATTCAGAAGATCCTTTGACCTTCTGTATAAGACAAGTGTTGGCGAAGTGTCCAAGTTTGCCACAGTTCAAGCACTGGACCTTGGAAAGATCCCTCTTCTTCTTCCGTTGCTGCTTTTGTTCCTTTAATGCAAGTGTTGCATCATCCTCCTCATCTTTCTTCACTCTGGCTGATCCGCTTTTGCTGCTTTGCCTCTTGGTGAATCTCCTGATTTCCTCCTGATGGAGGATTGCCCACATGTCTGCCCATGATGGTAACGCTGCCCTGCCCAAAATTCTTTAGACAAATGTTTCCCATTCTTCAAAGACTGCATTTAGGGCAGTCCTCACTAGGAGCCCCTCATCTAGATTTGTACCCATGGCAATCAGTTGATCCCGAATAGTCTAAAGTCTGAAGAGGAATGGATCTATCTCCTCACCCTTCTGCATCTGGAACAACCGCATTTGATTCTCTAGAAGCATCCTTCTTTGTACAGAGCCTCCTTGATACATCGTGTACAATGCTACCCACATCTCATTTGTCATATTTTTTCCGGCAATATAAGGCACAGCGTGGTCTTTGACTCCATCCATGATCAAACGCTTAGTTTGCACTTGATTTTCTTCGTACTTCTTTAGAGGATCTGCATCGGTTGGCACAGCTAGGACTTTCTCTGCATGATCCTTGAGGCCATACTCATCTAGGCCTGGTAGGATCTTGGCCCTCCAGATAACGAGGTTGGACATGCTCCAGATAACGAAGTTGGACATCCTGTCCAACCTATCCTGATCTCTCAGTCCAGATGGCGCCATTTGATCAGATCTGTCAGAACAAATATTCTTCTCCCTCTTTTTGTTGCAATACTCAACAGAAAACGTTGGATTTGGGTTTCTTGGTGATTAGAAGCCCTCTATAGTAGCTGCTCCCTCCGACAACTGATTTCCTTCCTAGAAATCTTCAGCCAAACACAATCGGACAATATTGTCCGATCCCCCTGATCGAATCTCAGATTTGTTTGGGTCAGATCTGCTGAGCAACTGTCTTCCTCCCACTCTTTGTTGACTTAGCTAGCCACAATTCTACACCGATAGAATCTCCATCACACCAACACTATTGAAGATCTAAAGCACTGCTTCCAGATCTTGGTAAAACTTCTCTGCAACAGGAAGAATGACTAGACTGGCCCAGTGTAGCCTCAACGCTGCTTAGAAGTGGACTGGGTGACGGAGTACTTACAATGGCTTGGAAAGGCTCTGCTTAAGCCTGATGGCCTTCTGTAACTATAGTGCTGCCCCTTCCTAGGTCCACGTCCTCTTGCTGCCAAGCTGCCCTTTCCAGATCTCTACTGCTTCTGCTGTTGTCCTGCAGAAAAATATTCTTCAGCGAATTTGTTGGAGATTAAGCATGACCTGCTATCGCTCTGATACCATGTGAAAATTCCTGAATACAGTTATGCAGTAATCCTACTGTAGTATCATGGTTTACTTCTCCTACTTGTGATTAAGTTATACAAGTTATTTTTTCAGAAAAATATTCAGAAAATACCAAAGTAAACACAACTAACAGCCTACACACATGCAAATCATTTAATGAATATTATGTTCGTTCAAACAAAGTGACACACTGATTTTTGGACATAAGTCTCCAGAAAAGCCCAATGCAGGAAAACCGGTGCAACAAATATGAGGGTTTATTACTACGTTGCATGGGTTCCCGCACCCGGGGGTGGGGTTCCCGAACCCGCACCGGGTTCCCGCACCCAAGTACCCTGAAGAACCCAAACGAACCGGGTTCTTCTCAGAAAAACCGGGTTCTTCAAAAAAAAAAATCGGGTTCTTGGGTTCTTTTGGTATGAAGAACCCATCTTTTTTCAGTCAAACATCTGGGGTGTATCCATAACCATGCAAATTAATTTTGAATGCTTCCATATTTGCTATGCATTTCCTTTGCTCTTTTGTATAAAGAACAAGAAAAACCGATATGGTGTTTTGACCCTTCTCGATACAGTTACACAATGGAAGAAGCAACGTGTATGCTAGGAGGCTTGAATCCTGTCAAGTTATTTGAAATCCAGTATGTTGGCACTTTATAAGATGCTTTTGTAAATAGTTGCTTTTAGAAGGGGTTTTAATTATTCATTACCAAAAAAAAGTTATCTGCTTACTCCACAACCAGCAATTTGTAGTGGACAAGAGCATGAATGCATGCTTTAAGATTTTGGAGTTGTTTTAATGTACTGACAATATACCTATCCAAAATTTTACTTGCCTTTGTGGGACTTTCAATAAAAGGAAGTTTGATCAGTAGACACCGTGCAAAACAGCCTGTCTCCCTGAGTTTTCATAGTTAGCAAAAATCAATCATCTGAGTATCTGAATTACAATACTAATAGGCCTACTTCATCAAGTGTATGTGTAGATTTCAAAAATCACATTCCTCATTAAATTTATGGGTAGGATCTTCATCAAATTTATGTGTAGATTTTGAAACAGTTGTTTTTGACTGCCGCAGGAAACTTGTGTGGATATTGCAACAATTTTTCTGTTGCATCATTTTTCAGTTAATGAATGATTGTTTTCTAACGTTACCAAATCTGTGTCTGCATGGCAGGCATGACAAGCTTAAGAACATTGAGTGGGAAAAACACCCCAGATGTTTGACTAATGCAATTCTGATAAGAATTCTGATGGTAGCCGTTTTCTTAGAGTTTGTTTAGTCTTAATTTTCATTAAATTTATAATTTATAAATTTAATTTATAAAATATAGTATTATATATGATATATAAATTATAATTTATAATTTATAATATATATTAATATAAAAATACCCAGACGAACCCACGCACCCTGTTTCAAAAAATGTCGTCCTCGTCCCCGTCCCCGCACCCGCACCCACGTTTCCTGGCAACATAGGTTTATTATTATTAAGTAGATACTGAGTACAACAAATCTGGCACCAAATCTGGTCAACTCGACAGAGAAAAAATAGATCTGCAGCTAACTTGTTGTTCTCAGACCAAGATTCTGATTGATCCACACCCTCAAACAGGATTTACAAGACTCAACCTGATTCTGGCCCTAGAAACCCCAACGCTGCCCCTGAAGCCCCAACATCAGCCCTGCTAGGCTCCGCCTGCCTCTGCGCTGCTCAGAAGAGGATTGCGTAACCCCAGAGTGGGTGACGCAGTCCTTATGCTACCTATGGAGGCCTCTGTGTAACTTTGGAAGCCCTCTGAAGCTGCAGTGCTGCCCCTCCTAGGCCTGCGTAGCAGTTGAAGCTTTGTTGCGTAACTGTTGTTGTTGCTGCCCTACTCCTCTGTGTTGTCCCTGAAAGTTGCTCCTCTGCCTCTTATTGACTCTTGGCTCTGGGATCAGATCATCCCCTCAACCAATACTACCCCTCACTACAGAAAACTCCTCTGGAAATTCTTAGCAAACCCTGCCCTAGAATTCTAGTTTAGTTTCACAACTCTGCCTCCGTGTGTGTGTGTCCAACTGACCCTCAAGCCTTTCTCTTATACTTTTCCGTTGAACACATCAACGGTCGTGATTAAATCACTCATCAAAGGCTGAGATTAAAAGACTGCTTGATCCGCGTCACTTAGAACATTTCAGCAGATGTGTTAATTAATTTACTTTAATTAGTTAATTTCCCTAAGTTTAGACTTACGGAATACATTAAAATAATTAATTATTTGAATAACTTGAACACCAGATGAAATTTCTCTAAACGCTTTCTGGGTTTTGGAGGTGATGTGTTTCTTAGCCCCTCTACAAAGTTTCAGGGCTAGAGCACACCTAATGCTACCCAACTACACAAAATCTCAACAAATAATGCTTCTTATAGATCTTCAATTGACGAGTACCACGACCATGACATAGACCCTTGACACTAGAATTCCTCAAAGATCCTTGTCACTTGCTCTTCTAGGTTCCTTATGTTGATCTTCCTTTCTCTGCATTGCACTACACCAATACTAGGAAAGCTCAATTCCTAGCTCTACACAGTGAGCTCCTTTTTTGTCCTTCCTTGAACTAGCCTTAGCCTCCTAGAGTCTTATTCTCGACCTACCTTCCTGCACCTTTGATGCCCTAGCCCGAGATCCTTTTCTCTGTTGTGATGCCTTCTCTTTTCACACTGTGTTTATCACTGAGCTCATGCGAGAGTGAGAGATCAATGACAGAGGCTAGCACTGCCTCTCCTCTGCATTGATCTTCCTCGCATGCATTTCTTCTCAGCCTTCTTCATTGTATCTCCTTCTCTCTTGGCATTGTACTACAGTTTTATCCTTTGCTAAGGTAGCCATAGGTTTACCTTATTCTTTGAACTGGTTATAGTCCTTGTCTCACATTATAATTGCCAACTCCAAGACCGGGATAAGATAGCTCTTCCTCTTTGTTGAATTGCCTCCTTATGCACCCAAAACATAGACCTTTTCTCACACTTGACTTCAGATCTTGTCTGAACTGTTGGTATCCAAATGAGGCTGCAGTCCCTCCTTTATATAGTCGTTGTTTGTCCTCTTCTACGTCGACATGATCTAATGTGTAGGTCGACATGAACAAGGGTGGATCTTCAATGTATTTAAGCTGACTTCTTGGAGCATAGTGACAAGGGTTTGGAGCATATCTTTACATCAATAAATTGTCCTTTACAAGTGTAACATCACTTCATATACATGACTCTAAATTATATATTTATGACAAGATGACAAACCCCTAAAGACATCAAGAAGAAGCCTTTGACCTATAATAAAAACTCCTTGCTCATGAAACCTGTTGTCGCACAGAATGTCTAGGCACCGCAACAATGGCTCAGATTGGGGGTTGTCACCTTTATCCCCAATATCTCTATCTAAGTTGTCTCCTTGCAAGCTAAGGGAGGTAGACCCTAACAGAAATGAAGGACAAGAATTGGTTGCAAATCAACCAATCTAGGAGACACAACTAAAACATCAAATACTTGATAAGATTAACGAGATTTCACAGATCAATTATATTAAAACCAGTGCCTTATGGAGTTAAAAGATCCCGTTATGCAATTAAAGCCAAGTAATAAATGTATAACTGCTGCTATGAAAATATAAATGACCACAATGATATTCAATAAAAAATTACCACAATCATTCATTAAGATACTTAAGCCAACAGCAATCAATCATGAGATGACCATTAAATATAAATGCCAGTTGCTTGAAATATTTCCGAATTTATGATATTCTGAATGACCCAATCCAGAAATTAATATGTTTAGATAGTCAAACTTAGGATACAAAATTAAAAGCTCATTTGACAATAGGATTTAGAATTTTTTAAATTTTTTAAATTTTTTATTTTATTATTATTATTATTATTTTTTTAAATCTAAAAAAAATAAATTAAAACAAAAAATTACAACTAACACTAAAACAAAAGAAACTTAAAAAATTAAAACTTTAAAACTAAGTCTAAAACAAACTAAATTTAAAATCTAAGCTAAAAATCAAAACCTAACTAAAACTATAAGTCAAAACTAAAGCTAACATCACAAAAATTTAAAATCTAAAAAATTTAAACATTAAAAACCAACTCCTAAAACTAAAATTTAAAATAAAAATTAAACTGAAGCTAAAAACTAAATGAAAGTTAAAAAAACTAACGCTAAATAACAAAATCGAACTTTAAAAAAAATCTGAAACCTAAGGCATATACACAAAAACATGAATCCACATTAAAATATACAACGCATATACATAAGGTTTAACAAATACATGTGTGCGTTTTGCTTGAGTGTTTGCAGGTGAGCTGGACGGAGAAGAAGCCGACCACGTGAAAAGTTGGTTTGAACGGACGGCAAATAAGGAGAGCTCGACGGATACAAGAGGACGACAGCTGCAGCAAAGTGAAGGCAAGCGGTTGAGGAGCTGAGTGTGAAGTCGAGGGCAAAGGAGATGGGATTTGCAGCTGGACTAGATGCGAGCTCGAGGGCAGGAGAGGTTATACAGCATGAGGAGGATATGAGCGATGAAGTGAAAACGGCTTTGCAGATCAATGGGAATGGGAACAGCGTGATGAGGGTCGATGGAGGGCAAAGATGAGTCTGGACAGCGAAGCAAAGGGACGGCAAGGAGATGGATAGCAGAGGAATAATTCAAGTCGAAGGATTCGTATGCAGATTGGATGGTAGAGGAGAAAGGAGGTCGATACAGTGTTAAGGAAATCGAAGGGCAAGGGAGGTATGAGCGATGAAGGGAAAGCGGAATCAAGAAGCTGTAAAGACAATGATAAGGAAGGGCATTGACAGCATAGAGGAAAAGAGCGTATGCAGAGTGAAGAGATGGATTTTTTATATCTATGCAGTAAACAAAGGTAGAAAAATTTCAAATAAACCCAGTACACACAAATTTCGCCAAGCAAACTTAAATTTCTTCCCGTCAAAACTGAGATTTTTTATGCTCTTTAAATCGAATATTATGCAGATTTGCCAACAGTAGAGATTCTGAGGCCAGATCTGGCCCTTGGGGGCTAGATCTGGTTCAGATCTTTAAAAAAAATTCTGAGTAAACCCTGCAACCTGCAAAACCAGTCAGATTCTGAAAATATACACACCAAAAAATTTATTAAACCCTTACAGCCCTAATAAAAATACAAATTTACAAGCTAATTTACAGATCTGAGGCCCTCATCGCCAGATTTAAACCCATTTCAGCACAATTTTTAGAATTTTGAAGTTTTAAAGAGAGGCACAAGCCTTAAAAGACCCTGTAAAAACACACATTCGTAAGATAGATTCAGGAAATTAGAAACAATGGGATTTTTCAGATTTACGAATCTGAGAGTCGGCTGGTCCAACTGAAGACTTCCCCAGACGCTCAAATCTTAAAAAATAAAACTTCCCTGCACACTTAGATCTGAACTTTAGACTAATAGAAATTTAAGAAAACAACATGAGATTCTTCAGAAAAAACCAAAATGTCATTTTATGAACCCAGAAAACTGCACAAGATACCTGTATGCAGATTAATCCATGAAGGCCATCAACCATAAAAATATTAGACAAAGTAGCAGAGTTTAGAAATGAATCACCACATAGATCTGGAAAAGGAACACCAAAATTTGTAACCCCATAGTCTTTATGCTTTATTCATCAAAAGAAATTACAAGAGCTTCCAAGACAAGTGCACCATCCTAAGATCAGATGATTCAAGACTGACAAAGACCTTTAATTTATAGGACGAAATCTCCAACGGCTAGTTCGGTTGATCCATGTCAAAGTAATCTCGACTGTCGATAAGATTTGATTATCTTTTAATCTGGACCGTCGAAATTATAAATTTGGGGAAAAAAACGAATTTATCATATAAATCCATTTTAATTAACTAAAAAATACTATTTTTGAGTTAATTACCCCAAAATTTTGACTTTGACTTAACCATCTAGGCCCAAGGGTCCAAAATTTCTTAAAATTCTCAATATTCCCTTGGTCTAGGGCTTTTAAAAATCCATTTTTTAAGGACCAACAAATTTTGCCTTTGAAGGATTTTATCTCACCTAGGACCTAAAATTAATTAAATTTATGGCTTAAGATTTTTTTTATTAATTTGACCAGAAAATTTAATTAATTTATTGAGAGGGGATTTTAATTATTTTTTCCAACCCTCTTTACATAAGATAAAACATTCAGACACATGAAGGGGGAATACCCATTCGTATAGACCCTCAAATAGGTACCCAATTCTGCAACTCAAAACATGATCTAGTAGACCAAGTAGTTTGTAATAAAATAATCTAGCCGAATACCTAGGATTATTCCCAAACTACTTTTACAAGGACTCGATAGAAAACACTAGGACTCACTTAGCATGCTGATGACAAAATCCACCCTAGCTTTGGGGTGAGGTTGGAGGGAAAAACTCTGCCGATAACTTGTGTCGAAAAACACAAGTAAATCAGTGAGACAAAAAACCTCCTAAGATAGAAATCGTCACCAACATACTAGGCTTACCTAGGTTGTTACATACATTAACTGTCTTATTTAGATCATTTACATCATAAATATGCAGAATGGGTTTACATCATTTATAAAAATGTCGCCTGATGATGGAATCTAAATGGCGCGACCACGTCGAACATGATAAAACCCATTTGAAAAAATGGGGGTGTACTGCTATGGGGTTGTTAAAAAAGTGTGGTCAACATCTAGCTCTACTTGGAGACACATTGCTTCACTGGAGGAATGTGAGAATCTAGAATCTGTATCCAAGCAACACACAAAATTACATAAGTAGCGTCCATCCAAATATCATCATATAATATTAAGCACATGAAAAATAGAAACTCTTATATTATTTATTGTTCTACTTAACATGAAAAGTAAATCTACTCTAACTGCAAAATGAAATGCTAAAATAACAAGGTGTAGGGTTAGAGATACGATACAAAGGATGCCCTGTGGCATCAGATGTGCACAATATGGTGCATGCTGAGCATTTGCCTGCTTTCTGGCAAGTCTGTAGGCTGCTTTTTAGATGTGCCATGTCCAATCTTGCTAATTGTAGGACTCTGTCTTATCCGAATGTCAAGCTGCTCTCAGCCATCAGACAAATTAAACCTCTTACTTCTTTTCTGCTTTTTTCTCTTCATCTGAGGGGGTTGTGATGTCAGCAATGAGACTACTGTAGATTTCTTGTCCTTATCTTGAAAATGCTTGTACAAAACATCTGATGAACCTGTAGTGTGACCAATCTTATTCTGGATATACTCTGTCAAAGGTGACACATAAGCTTGATCGTCCTTTGTAGCCATAGTTAACTCTTCCTTAAATGGGAAAAGTGACCTCTGTGTGATGAGATGGAAATTGCTTCAGCAAAATTGGAGGCCTATGATCTGTTGACAAATCTGACTTGGCTTGGAAATTGTGCATGTGTGATCTTTCCATTTTTTCCAACTTATTTTGAATATCAGTTATTTGATTAGAATGCTTAACATTAACAACAGTCATTTCCTTCACATAACTTTCTTCAATCATCAACAATTTGTGTTGAAGATACATCTAATTAGAATGATTAACTTCCATCATCTTTAATCTGTTTTCCATGACATTTATTTCCTGTGCATGACTCTCTTCAATCATCAACAATTTGCGTTCCATGTTTTTTTGTTGGTTCATCATTATTCGCTTTCATGACCATGAAGAAATTTTGCATACAATTCATCTTTCTCATGATTTGTTTCCATGATCGTCATTTCCTTGATATGTTTTTCTTCTAAGGCCAATAACTTGCTCTGTATAGAACCAATTTCCCTGGAGTGATCCGCTATTATTTTTTCTTGATTAAGTTCCATATTCTTAATGATTTGAGCCTAGTTGGCCTCCATATTCTTGATTACCTGAGCTTGATTTAGCTGTATATGCTTAACCATCTGAATCAATTCGTTAACAAGATGCTTATCGTTGTCAACACTAGCTTGACAACTTGTTTCTGTTTCACCACTATCATGGATTTGTGCTTTCATGGTACAAGTGGATTCATCTTGAGAATTGTCTGGAAATCTCCTGCTGATAGTTGAATCTTTTAAAAGATCAATTTCATTATTTTTCATAATACTGGGAGCACAAGGCGAGTCATCTTGTTTTATATATTTATCTGTAAAAGCATTGATGATGTCTTGTAAACAATGCTCTTCAGGACAATTTTGAAACCAATCGATAGCATCACCTTTTAAGGAATAGCCAAAGACATGTATCTTGACATCTTCATGATTATATTGTGAAGGATGACAATATTTATATATAAAAAAGGTGACCGTCTTTAGATGTATTATAGCAATGGCTGGATGACCTCCTGAGAAAAAAGGCAATTTAGAAATGACCTCTTCTGGCATGTCATGAAAGGTGTCATCCATGATGACCTGCCTAAAATTTAAGAAATAGATCCGTGTTCAAGAATAATCAGAAGGTCCTCAAGAAGCGAACTTCTTAGCAGGAACTCTTGTAAGAAATGAAAGAATTGGAGTTGCCACTTGAACATGAAACTAATTCTGAAAATAGAAGAAATAATCGAGAATAACAGATGGATATCCAGGGGGGGATTCTTGTCTGGGAGTAAATAGATGGATAAGTGGAGTCGCCACCCAAACAAGAAGCCAACCGAAATGTCCAGGTGCTAAAGATACGATGATGAAATGATTAGTGAGATGATGAAAAGAAGAAGAGATAAAGAGATGAAATGATGCCAGAAAATGCTATGCCTTGTGACAGGCTAATGAATGGCGAGGAAAGATTAGAAGATTAGAAAATGTCGCTAAGACAAAGGACAGAAAAAACTATCCCCGGCAACAGTGCCAAAAAATGTTGTCCCACAGAATGTCTAGGCACCGCGACAACGGCTCAGATCGAGGGCTGTCACCTTTATCTTCAATCTCTCTATTTAAGTTGTCTCCTTGCAAGGTAAGGGAGGTAGACCCTAACAGAAATGAAGAACAAGAATTGGTTGCAAATCAACCAATCTAGGAGACACAGCTAAAACATCAAATACTTGATAAGATTAACGAGATTTCATAGATCAATTATATTAAAACCAGTGCCTTATGGAGTTAAAAGATCCCGTTATGCAATTAAAGCCAAGTAATAGATGTATAACTGCTGCTATGAAAATATAAATGACCACAATGATATTCAATAAAAAATTACCACAATCATTCATTAAGATACTTAAGCCAACAACGATCAATCATGAGACGACCATTAAATATAAATGCCAGATGCTTGAAATATTTCCGAATTTATGATATTTTGAATGACCCAATCCAGAAATTAATATGTTTAGATAGTCAAACTTAGGATAAAAAACTAAAAGCTCATTTGACCATAGGATTTAGAATTTTTTAAATTTTTTATTTTTTATTATATTTTTTTTTTAAATCTAAAAAAAATAAATTAAAACAAAAGTTTACAACTAACACTAAAACAAAAAAACTTAAAAAATTAAAACTTTAAAACTAAGTCTAAAACAAAATAAATTTAAAATCTAAGCTAAAAATCAAAAACATAACTAAAACTATAAGTCAAAACTAAAGCTAACATCACAAAAATTTAAAATCTAAAAAATTTAAACATTAAAAACCAACACCTAAAACTAAAATTTAAAATAAAAATTAAACTGAAGCTAAAACCTAAACGAAAGTTTAAAAAACTAACGCTAAATAACAAAATCGAACTTTAAAAAAAAAAATCTAAAACCTAAGGCTAACTTACGCTATCACAAAAATATGAATCCACATTAAAATATACAACGCATATACATAAGGTTTAACAAACACGTGTGTGCGTTTTTCTTGAGTGTTTGCAGGTGAGCTGGACGGAGAAGAAGCCGACCACATGAAGAGTTGGTTTGAATGGACGGCGAAGAAGTCACGACAGACGGCAAATAAGGAGAGCTCGACGGATACAAGAGGACGACAGCTGCGGCAAAGTGAAGGCAAGCAGATGAGGAGCTGAGTGTGAAGTCAAGTGCAAAGGAGATGGGATTTGCGGCTGGACTGGATGCGAGCTCGAGGGTAGGAGAGGTTATACAGCGTGGGGAGGATATGAGCGATGAAGTGAAAACGGCTTTGCAAATCGATGGGAATGGGAACGGCGTGATGAGGGTCGATGGAAGGCAGAGATGAGTCTAGACAATGGAGCAAAGGGACGGCGAGGAGATGGATAGTAAAAGAATAATTCAAGTCGAAGGATTCGTATGCAGATTGGACGGCAGAGGATAAAGGAGGTCAATACAGCATTAAGGAAATCGAAGGGCAAGGGAGGTATGAGCGATGAAGGGAAAGCGGAATCAAGGAGCTGTGAAGACAATGATAAGGAAGGACATTGACAGCAGAGAGGCAAAGAGCGTATGTAGAGTGAAGAGACGGATTTTTTATATTTATGCAGTAAACAAAGGCAGAAAAATTTCAAATAAACCCAGTACACACAAATTTCGCCCAACAAACTTAAATTTCTTCCCATTAAAACTCAGATTTTTTATGCTCTTTAAATCGAATATTATGCAGATCTGCCAACAGTAGAGATTTTGAGGCCAAATCTAGCCCTTGGGGGCTGGATCTGGCTCAGATCTTTAAAAAAAAATCTGAGTAAACCCTGCAACCTGCAAAACCAGTCAAATCCTGAAAATATACACACCAAAAAATTTATTAAACCCTTACAGCCCTAATAAAAATACAAATTTACAAGCTAATTTACAGATCTGAGGCCCTCATCGCCATATTTAAACCCATTTCAGCACAATTTTTAGAATTTTGAAGTTTTAAAGAGAGGCACAAGCCTTAAAAGACCCTGTAAAAACACACATTCGTAAGATAGATTCAGGAAATTAGAAACAATGGGCTTTTTTAGATTTACGAATCTGAGAGTTGTCTGGTCCAACTGAAAACTTCCCCAGACGCTCAAATCTTAAAAAATAAAATTTCTCTACACACTTAGATCTAAACTTTAGACTGATAGAGATTTAAGAAAACAACATGAGATCCTTCAGAAAAAATCAAAATGTCATTTTATGAGCCCAGAAAACTACACAAGATACCTGTATGCAGATTAATCTATGAAGGCCATCAACCATAAAAATATCAGACAGAGTAGTAGAGTTTAGAAATGAATCACCACATAGATCTGGAAAAAGAACACCAAAATTTGTAACTCCAAAGTCTTTATGCTTTATTCATCAAAATAAATTACAAGAGCTTCCAAGACAAGTGCACCATCCTAAGATCGGATGATTCAAGATTGACAAAGACCTTTAATTTATAGGACAAAATCTCCAACGGCTAGTTCGGTTGATCCATGTCAAAATAATCTCGACCATCAATAAGATTTGATTATCTTTTAATCTGGACCGTCGAAATTATAAATTTGGGGAAAAAAACGAATTTATCATTTAAATCCATTTTAATTAACTCAAAAATACTATTTTTGAGTTAGTTATCTCAAAATTTTGACTTTGACTTAACTACCTAGGCCCAAGGGTTCAAAATTTCTTAAAATTCTCAATATTCCCTTGGTCTGGGGCCTTTAAAAATCCATTTTTTAAAGACCAACGAATTTTGCCTTTGAAGGATTTTATCTCACCTAGGACCTAAAATTAATTAAATTTTTGGCTTAAGATTTTTTTTATTAATTTGACCAGAAAATTTAATTAATTGACTGAGAGGGGATTTTAATTATTTTTTCCAACCCTCTATACATAAGATAAAACATTTAGACACATGAAGTGGGAATACCCATTCGTATAGACTCTCAAATAGGTATCCAATTCTGCGGCTCAAAACATGATTTAGTAGACCAAGTAGTTTGTAATAAAATAATCTAACCAAATTGCTAGGATTATTCCCAAACTACTTTTACAAGGACTCGATAGAAAACACTAGGATTCACTTAGCATGCTGATGACAAAATCCACCCTAGCTTTTGGGTGAGGCTGGAGGGAAAAACTCTGCTGATAACTTGTGTCAAAAAACACAAGTAAATCAGTGAGACAAAAAACCTCCTAGGATAGAAATCGTTACCAACATACTAGGCTTACCTAGGTAGTTACATACATTCACGGTCTTACTTAGATCATTTACATCATAAACATGCAGAATGGGTTTACATCATTTATAAAAATGTTGTCTGATGATAGAATCTGAATGGCGCGACCACGTCGAACATGATAAAACCCATTTGAAAAAATAGGGGTGTACTGCTATGGGGTCGTTGACAAAGTGTGGTCAACAAAACCCATGAGGCAAACATTACAAAATACATTTTATTATCTTTGTCTTCTTCATTACATAAATTCTACAAGTCATTATGAAGACCAAACCTAGTTACACTTTTCAACATCTAGGACCCTGGCATAGTTTATAGTAACAGTGGGGATCAACAGCTAGAGAGGGTGTTTGTTCAGGCATTGTTTGAGGACAAACAATTTTTGGCAGGGAGGACTGTAATATCCCCAATTCTGATTTTTCATTTGAAGAGATTAACGAGGTTTATTGGGGAGGTGCTAGACATAACACAATCTTGTAGTTCGAGTTTTGGAGATGATTTTGGCTTGAGGAGCTTGGGTGTAAAGGCAAGATTGCAGCTCATTGGAAGGTGGGGGCCAAAGAGAGAGAGAAAAAGGGAATGCGCACTTGTGGAGCAAGAGAGAGGAAAGAAAGTGGCTGAATTAGTGGAAACTGGGGGCCACCAAGGGAGAGAGATGCCAACAATTATAACTAGAGCAAGGAGGCTCTCATTTGGGACATCTTTGATCATTTGACAATTTAGCATTAGTTCTCTTGAGTTGCTTAGCCAAGACAACCATGTTGTTCAGCAAAAGGAATTTCCGAGCAGGAATTCCGACCTCATTTTGGAGAACTTCGAGTGTCTCCCTAGTAAGGCAATTTGGGAAGCTCAATCCAAAGTTTCGATTGGGAGTATTTGCAGGTTATTTGAGCTGATACATTTTTCTTCCAGGGCACAGAAGTGGTTCAAATTGCTTGTGGGAAGATCATTTACGGAGGAGTAGAACACTAGAGGATTTGTAGAGGTTTTCCCCTAATTTAGTCAGATATTTTCTGGTGATTAGTAGGGATGAGTTTGAGAGAATTCTTGGTGCTGAAATTCTACCTTTCCAGAAGTGCGCAGGGGTCTCCAACCAGGTTTGCATAGGGGTTGGAGGAATAGAGTTTGAGGAGAGATAAGGGCAAGAGATTGGAGGTATTCCTCAGGGGAGAATTTAGCCAAAGTTGGGAGAGATTTCTAGTGGGGGATTTGGGCTTAATTCAATAGTATAAGTTTTGTGGGACGTTTTCTGGCCAAATTGGGAAATTTGCTCTTGTTGAGGGTCACCGGGGTCAGTGGATTCAGCCAAAACCCTTTCTGGGGTTTTTGTGGGTTTAATGAGTGGAGTCTCCAACTAATTTTACAATTTTTTTCCAGCGATATTCTGGCCTGAAATCCTCATTCTTATGGCAGGGCAAATTGGTGGTTAGCCGGGGAATTTGCACCATTTTGTGCGTTTGCCTTTGGGTTGGAGATAGGCCAAACCTTTTCTGGATATTTTTGGATTTGAGGAGAGAAGCTTGCGACTGCAATTTCAGAGCATTCTGGGGATCATTTTGAGCAAGACGACCAGTTCCATTCAGCAAATAGTATTGGAGTTTCTGGGCAAGTTCAAGCTACATATCTGGGCCAATTCCAACACCTGATCCTACACATTCTCACCTGGGGTTTGCATTATTTGTTGTAGCTAGCCTAGGTTCTATGGATTTCATCTTGTTGTACTTTATTTTCCATGCATAATTAATAAAATGGCTTAAGACTATTGCCCAGATTTTGTGGTTTTCTGATTTGTGCTCTTGTTCAGATTTTTATTTTGTAGTTTAGTTCATGCATATGTTATTTGCTGTATTTTCCTAGTTTGGGAATATTACAGACAGTCCCTGAAATTTCCATTCCTCTTTGTTAAGCTCTTGCTTCATGGGAAAAAATAAAGTTTGCAACATCTCATTTATAACTTCTCCAGGCTGAGAAGAGGAGGGAGACCATAAACAAGAGGATGTAAGAGGGCATTTTAGGAGGAGGTAGCTGAGAAGAAGACGAAGGTTATGTACCATACATTGAGGACAACTGAGAGACAGGTGATTGGCAAGATAAGGAGAATTTTAAGACTAAAGGTTAAAGGGGAGCTCTCAAAGAGTTTTTTTCAAAGTGCAAATGTTGGATGCCACAAGACTGGCTGCTATACTGAACACATTGTTTTAGGGAGTTGCAATCGCTAGAATGGCTTAGGAAATGGAAACACACTGAAAAAATAAAAGATGTAACCATATTATCGTTGTAGGCACTCTACTTGTTTATGTCCAATGTTTCAATTATTTCATCCCTTAAAATCATTTAGGTTGAGAACATTATGGCTGTATAAATGCTGATTCAGTTCTCTCAAATAGTTATTCATCCAAATTTCCAACCAGACTCTGCATCACCAGTTGTTCCTGATGTTGAGTTGCTAAATCTCAATTAAAAAACCTACTTTTCTATTTTTTTTTGTAGTAATCCCGTCACAAATACGAATATATAATTTATCCTGCTTTCACAAATGAAATCGATGGATGTCAACAAAGCAAACAGAAATATGCATTTACAAGGGTTTTGAAGCTTCAGCCTGGGATTTTTGCTCTGATCTTTTTCATTTTTGTTCCTTGTAGCCGAAGTAAGAAAACATTCTGACATTCTGGATTCGTATGAGTATAACAAAGTTGATTTTGATTCAATTTTGATAATGCCCATTTTTGTTCCTTGTAGCTGAAGTAAGAAAACATTCTGACATTCTGGATTCATAAGAGTATAACAAAGTTGATTTTGATTCAATTTTGATAATGCCCATTTTTGTTCCTTGTAGCCGAAGTAAGAAAACATTCTGACATTCTGGATTCGTATGAGTATAACAAAGTTGATTTTGATTCAATTTTGACAATGCCCAACTTGGAGACCAAGATACTTTCAATTTCAACTTCAGATTTGACTTGATTCCCTTGTTGAAGTACGACCCAGGTTGATTTATTTTTTAGATTTGACTCGTGAACATTTGTTATTTCATGCTTTACATACAAGCACCGGTGAATATTTTTTGTCTATATTCCTGTATATTATAGTTGGAAAGTGTGAAATATGGATGACGAAGATCTTTTATAGATGCACGTGGCTTGGACATAGACATATAAACTGGAAAAATTATCTAATACAGTTCTTCTTGGTAAATGCCAAATGAAGATGATTCATTCTCTGAGCACTGTACTGCTCCAATTCAGTACATTTGCTCTGTTTTTGTTGGGGTACATTCTACAGAGCATGGTCCTAATCTGTTATAATTTAATTGGGGTACACTGCAATGCAAAGATTGTAGTTTTGTGGGAGTTGTAGTCTTTGGCACTGACTGTCAGCTGGTTGCTTTGCTTTCAGATATGCTCGGTGTACTCGCTCCGTTTCAATCGGTAAGCCTCTAACATGAGATAGTTTAACTTAAGCATGCCTTGTTGCTGTTGTTGACATTCATGTTCATTTATAATATGCAGTTCCTCCAGCATATTATGCGCATCTGGCTGCATTTCGAGCTCGCTTCTACATGGAGCCAGAAACATCGGACCGCGGATCTTTACATAGTCGACTTTCTGGTAGTAGTGATAATCCTAGTAGTTCGGGTACCCGCAGCACTCGTCCTGGGACTGGAATTGCTGCTGTTCGGCCTTTACCAGCTATTAAGGAAAATGTGAAGAGAGTTATGTTCTACTGCTAGTGTATTCTGTGATTCATGTTTCTTACGAGTTTAAAGATTGTCGTTTGTATAAAATAAACTTCATTCATCAGACTTCAAAGTACGGTTTTTACGTTATTGATCCTTGACTGATAAACAAATCAGAAACGTGAATGTCCTTGGGACTGAGTGCACTTAAAATTTAATGTTGATTTTATGTTGTGTTGTCTCCTGTCATAATATCCTGTGAACAGATGATTCGTACAAGAAAGCATATAATGATATTATGGCTTTGGTGCTTTGACGATTTTTCCTGTTTTTCTTTAGTTGTATTTACTATCTAGTGGTTGTTCAGGCATATATGTCACTGTAACAATGTGATAGTGATCTTTTGGCATTGGTGCTTTTACGATTTTTCTTCTGTTTTTCTTTAGTTGTATATGCTATGGAGTGGTTGTTCAGGCATATACGTCACTGGGACAATGTAATAAATGGTTATCTTAAGTTCCAGTCCCAAATTGTTCGTAGATAAGGCCAATTTCATTAAACATTCCAATCTATGGCACTGAATCGAATCTTCAACTTAAGTTCCAGTCTCAAATTGTTCGTGGATAGGGCTAATTTCATCAAACGTGCCAATCTAGGGTACTGAATCGAATGTGCCACATCATTGGGTCCTCACTCCATCAATGATTGGGATTTGGGGTTATTAATGTACATAATTGCAATGATTGGTATCTCGATGCTTATTTATCACTGGAAACCTAAGTAGCACGAATTTCCGAAATGGAAATGTGGAAGTTTTTGGAAGTTTCCGAAATGAGAATGTCAAAAGAAAGAAAGAAAGATATTATTTTAATGTTCACGAGGTTAATGATAGCCTATGGGATAGATTGTTTCTTCATCTGGTTGTTGTATTTGGCTCTATTCCTTTGAAGACTCACAATAAACGCTCCCACTTTCTCGACAAATCCCTCGCTGAACAGATTATCTCAAGAGCTAGCTAACAGAGTATCCACAAAACTTTCTCAATTATCTTTGAAGGCCTCACATTCTAAAATGAAATGCTTTTTTGTTTCCACTTTTATGGAAGAACAAGAAATACATACTCTTTCCCCCCAGCCGCCTCACATTCTAAAATGAAATGCTTTTATGTTTCCACTTTTCTGGAAGAACAAAAAATACATACTCTTTTCCCCCACCTTTTTTTTGTCTTTAACAGCGCTCTATTTCATAATGAGAATTAGTCTTTAACTGGGCAATAAGAATTTTGGCTCTCCATGAAATATTGGCCTCTATATACACTTTTTGTTGATGACTATGAGTGGGATTAAGCACTTCAACATAGTACTTTTTCTTTCTCCCTACCTCCTTATTCCAAGTAGACTTGTAGAACTTATCCATAACAAACGTTTTTATCTCTTTACTGTTTATGGGGCACATGTTCAAAAAAATACCTCATTTACTAAACCATTTGTTATTTTGTTGCATCCAAGTCTTCTTTCTTTGGCACAATATGTCATTAAAGACAACTTTAGGCTATTTTCCCTTTTGCATTTGCTCATTTTTTTTTAAATGCCTTGTGACTCACACCATAGCAATTGCTTCAATAGGAGCAACCCCTGTTTCACTTAACAAAATAGCATAAGGAAGTGCACTTTTAATTTTGAATTTGTTTGTAATCAAATGCTTCTGAATTTTCTCAATTTGTTTCCACTTCATGTCGGATGTACTGCTGGCCCGTAGTTGACAATCATAGAGAATCACCGGAATTGCTAGAAGCCCAAAAAGAGTTTGAGTGGTTTTTCAGTCCCAATATTTTGTCTCTCTACACCTATTTTGAAAAGCATCAAATGATTTTCAACCCCCCAAAGTTCTTTTCTTTCTACAACCATCCCAGCTTAGAAATTTGTTGAAGTCAATTATGAGGTATTTGTAATCCGCAACTTCTCCCAGAATGTTGCCTTCAAAGTATAACTTATGCTAGTTATGTTTTCTTTTTTTAGAGAAAACCACTACTTTCGTTTTGCTAATATTGACTTTCATCCTCACCCTTCTACAAAAATGCTCAAGGGATAGTAAGTGCTCTTGCAAACCAAGAGCATATTTAGCGATTAGAATAAGGCCATCTGCATACAAAAGAAGTTCAATCAAAACAAGGACATCTGCATACAAAATAAGTTTTATAACAAACTTGCCCAAATGGATACCATCACCTCCTTGCAAATTTAGCTACTCCTCAAGTTTGTCGATATATAAACCAAAAAGGGTGGGGGACAATGGGCAACCTTGCTTGACCCCAATATCGCTTCTAAAACTTTCATAAATGTTTGCTAAAGTTCTAATTTTGACTTTCACCTCTTCATACAGCGTATGCACAACTCCTCTGAAATGTCTAGGAACCTCAAGTTCCTCCATTTTGTGCCAAAGCTTATCCCTAGGAGCCATGTCAAACGTTGTTCTGAAATCAACAAAGCAAAAAGACTTCTTCCTTTTTCTCCCTAACTTTTTCAATGATGTGTCTTAAAGTTATACAATGATCAATTGTGGGATGTTGAGGTATAAAATGTTGAGATTCAACAAGATGACGAGCTTAGTGAAAAGTAAGCACCTTCATTAAGTTGGGCCTGTAGACTATTTTTAGGTGTATGTCTATTTTTAGACATGGTGAGCATATTCTGTAAGTTGCAAGATGCTATTTGTAGATGGTTGGTCAAATGTGAAAATAGATGAAATTCTATGTTTGGAATATTGGGCGAGGTCTATTTATAGATCGTCAATCTAAATATAGATGCATGTCGATTATTATTAGCCCTTAATAATAATCCGACATTAAATATCAACTTATTCTCCTGGAGCACTTTATTTCAGTGAGCAGATTTGGCAAATCAGTGGGCTGAAGGAATTACGCAATTCCTAAGGTGGTTGGTGACTCATGCATGGAGGACTCAGTTAAAACTAAAGTGGCAAAGTTGTGACAGAGTTGGAAGAGTAGTTATGGGAGTTGTTATTTAGTTTAACTTAGTTGAGCTAGTTGTATCTAATCTAACTGAAAGATACACTAGTGAGAGTTTAGTGAATTAATTAGTTAATTAATTCACAACTAATAACTTACTAACAATTGAACAAATACATCAGTTAACTACTTGCATGTCAATTCCAGTGGAGACCCAGTGGAGAGATAGGTGAAAGGGTGAGATGGACTATATGTTGTGACTATAGTGATGCATTCAATGCATCTGACACACATTAGAGATGCCAATGAGGATTCCATAGTCAAGGCAAGGCCAATTCGAATTCATTCAATGGTCTTCTTCAGTAAGGATTGCGCAATGGAGGTAGGTTGTCAGGAGGCAAGAAATTGGTGCATAGATATGCAAATTTCTGCATTACAGTGTGTAATGATTGTTGATTGCACTGAGAGCTTGATGTACTAAGCTTTGTTTGAGATTATTACATGATCCATTGATATACATAATATATGATAGTTGGGGTTTTTAGCTTTAAGCTTTCCCGTTAAACAACTGTGTTTATGTGCGATTGATTTTCTTCACATGTGTTTGCAATTGGCGATTTAATTTCCGCAAAGAATTAAGTGGAAGGATTTTGTATTTAGCAAGAAGATAAATATTGTTAGATCAGGAGAATCCGATAATACATATTAGTGTTAATAAATTTCTACATAAAACTTGCTTGCCCTTTATCATGTTTATCTCTTTCTTCTGCCCATTTGCTCATTTTATTTTCTAGCATGCTTCCAAAAAACTTTGCAAACAAGGGGCTTATCATTATGGTTCTATAATTACAGGGATTATTATCGTCACCTCTCTTGAAAAGAGGCATTGCCAAACTAGTTGTCCAATCTGTGGGGAACCCCTGTTGTATGATGTTGTTGAATTTTTTTGTAATGTGAGGTGCAAGAATCTTTGAGCCCCACTTAAGATACTCTGCATGGAATTCATCTAAGTCTTTTGCTTTTCCAACACCCAACTTCTTGATACTCATCTCTACTTCTTGCACTGTGAAGAGTTTAGTATCAATGTTGACCAAGGGAGGAGGGTCAACCTTATGATCCTGATTATAGAGTTGTCTTGCATTGTCAAACCATTTAGAAGTTGTAATACTATTTTCAGTTTGCATTTTTCTCAGTTGGAGCTTCTTCCAAAATAATTTGGGATTATTTTTCCCAAGGAAGATTAGTTCTTCCCTCCTCGAAACCGTGAAATCAATCTTTTTCTTTCTTAAAATCTGCTTGTAATCTTTGAGCTTTATGTTATCCTTGTTTGACCCTTTCCACATTCTCCATGCCTTTTTGCATTCCTTGTCAAACCAAGCATTAACTGGAAAGAAATTTACTCCAGACTTCTTGGTTTTTGTTCTTTTGCACTCTACAAGTGCGTTTTGAATTAAATGTGTTAATTCGTGACTATGGAGGTTGTGAATTAGGATTTTATCCTTCTCAAAGAGCCTCTCTAGCATCACTTTGAAGGTATTACAATTTTTTGGAGTCAAAATAATTTTTCCCTTTGGGAGATTTTGTTTAACAAACTGATTTTCTGACTCTAATTGCTTCTTTCTAGGGCAAGAGAAACTTAAATAAATTGGTTTTTGATTTGGTTTTAAGTCTCAAACTTGATCTCTAATCAAAACTTATTTCGTTTTCTCACACAAACCATGCGAGCAAATTACATAATTCATTACGCTTGCTCTATTGTACGTATTGCAAGTTAAATTATCGGACTTTTCCCATCTAGTCAAACCATTACAAATGACTAAATCGAAAGCCCCACGTAGAGTAAGCAATTGTTCAACAAAGAGATTGCAACCCTTGTCCTTTAAAACTCTTTCCCACTGATGATTACTCTCTTCTATAAGACAAATAGGGTTGCAATCTTCTTTACAACAGAGAATGCTAGCTTGCTCACTTGCAGTCCTATCATTGAAATCACCCACTATAAGGAATTCACTTAGCTGAGAATATGTTGAAATATTCACTTTTAAGGCCACAAAGGGATCTTTGTGCTCAAGCCCTCTACTTTTGCAGTTTTTTGAAACTTGCAGCGCAAAATAGCATGCTGCAATTCTGACGTGATTTCCATTTTTTGATGTTTTAAACCAGATGAATTGTTTATTTGTGTAAATTTTGGACAACTAGGTCCATACTCCATGTTGTGATGCTTAGATGAAGATGCCAATATTTTTATTGGATTCCTCTTTCAGAGAGGTGCAAGATCGATCTAAAGATCATATTGACCTGATGAGCAAGACATTTATTTTAAATTGATTCCACTTATGCGATTCCTCTTTCAGAGAGGTGCAAGATTGATCTAAAGATCATATTGACCTGATGAGCAAGACATTTATTTTAAATTGATTCCACTTATGTGCAAGGTTCGCCGGAATTGTAATGTAGGCTTGGAGCCCCAACAGATGTGTCACACACCCTCACTGATGGATATATATATAAGTCAACGTTGGAGGTCATTTTCACCATCACTCATCACACATTCTCTCTCATCGTCTAATTGGGTCAATCATCATCTTGGAGGCTCTTCTTCTCTCCCATGTGGGAAAGCGCAGCAAAGGATTTTTTGGTTTCGACCTAGGGTTTCAGCGCATATTTGACCAGCATTGACTTTGGTCAATGCATGGTCAACTTGACCTCAAACTCCCAAAATTTCGATTTCTGCAGTCTGCATTTTTTGGCATAGAATTGAGGCTGGACATTGACTTTGACCTGGCTGTGTTGACTTTTTGCTGTTGTTGTTTTGCGTTGACCGTTGACTAGACAACGTTGAATTTTGTTGACTGTTATAGAGTTGTCCGAGAGGGTTGTGTGACACATTCTAGTTGGCTCATTGTGTAGAGACTTTGTTGGTTGAAGCATCCTGTTGACTGTCGTAACGCACCACAACACATATATTTTGTTGATCAAGTTAAGTGTATTTTTGGCTTGTCTTTTGTCGATCTATTGGTCTGTTCTATCAGCATTTTACTTTCTTGTTTATGTGATTGATGTTTGATATTGGCTATAAAATTAAAGTTACATCAAACATAGAACATCTACAAAAATTTACATGGTTTCAAAGCTAAGGTGAAGACAAAGCCCAAGTTTGAATTGAGAGCAATAACTGAAGAAGGAGGATTTGTCAAAGACCCATGGGTACCTCAAACTATAATGGCTTCAAAACTGATGACAAGTTGACTGGGAAGGAAGACTTCCATGCTTGGAAGATGACTTTGGACTTAATGTTGGAAGACCAAGATGTCACGGACTATGTGCAGGGTAAAATCCAAGAGCCTCCATCATCTACACTTGCTGCCACCAAGTCAAAGTATAAGAAAGGGGAAATCAAAGCAAAGCTGATCATCCTGGATTCAATTCATAAGAATTTGTTTGCTTACATCTCTGAGCTACACACATCCAAGGCGTTGTATGATAAGTTGGTCAACATGTTCAGGGCCAACAATGCAAATCAAGTCCTTTTCTTTAAGAACCAACTGAAGAATCTAAAGAAAGGCAGGGGTGAATCTGTTCAATCTTATTTTCTAAAGTTGATCGAAATCAGAAATAATCCTCTGGCCATTGGGGAGACAATAGTTGATCGAGAAATGGTTCTCACCGCACTTGGAGGTCTCTCCTCTGAATGGCAAGTATTCAATACTACCATTCTAAATAACAATGTGATTCATGATTTTGACGAAGCATTATCGAGATGTACTCAAGAGGAAGCAAGATTGAAGGAATATGAAATGGAAGGTAATGATGCCTTCAATGCTCGTGCTAAGAAGAATAACAATGGTGGTCCGAGGAACCATGGAAGAGAAGGGGCCCAAGGAAAGAAAGGAAGATGTTACACATCTAACAAGACCGACCACTATGCTAGAGAATGCCCAAATAAGAAGGATTCTCCTGGGGATGATGACAACAACAACCGGAGGAATGGCAATCAAAGGAACAATAGGTTCAAAGGAAAGAGGAAGGCTCCCTCTGGTCGCAATGGAAATGGGCAACCTTTCAAAAGGTCGAGAAATTCCAGGTATGAGGAATCTAATGTTGTTGATGATAAACTTGAATTCATTCTTGTATCTCACCTCTCTGCTGCATCTCTACCCGAAACTATGGATGTCTGGTTGATTGATAGTGGTGCGTCAAGGCACCTCACTTGGTTTTAAGGAAGCACTTTCTCATTTGGTTGAGAAGGATGTTAATCTAAAAATTATCCTTAGAGCTAATGCCACATATCCCGTGAAAGGGACAGGGACTGTGACCATCCACTTATCTCAAGGTCAAGTCCTCTGCTTGCAAGATGTGTTATATGTAACTAATTTGAAGAAGAACCTTGTGTCTATTTCGGCCATGGAAGACAAAGGTTTCCGTGGCATTCGTTCATGGAAATGTACGCATATGGAAGAAGAGTTTCAAGGAAGCTATCACGATTGGGCTTAGAGTCTATACACTCTACTAGGTTGGAGGAAGTCCACTGGGGGCTATGACATGTGATACTATCCGTCAAACCGAACTATGGCATTGGAGGTTTGGACACCTTCATTACAAAGCCCTTCCCGAAGCAAGGAAGGTGGTGACAAGGATGCCCGAGTTCAAAAATGATCATGAAGGTGTATGTCAGGGCTATGCCGAAGGAAAGCATACAAGGGGACCTTTCCCCTCAAGTGTCACAAAGACATCTGATGTTTTGCAATTGATACATTCTGACTTGGCTGGTATGCTACCTGTGACATCCTTGGGAGGATGTTCTTATTATATGACATTCATAGATGACTTCTCTCGCAAAACTTGGATATACTTCTTGAAGAGGAAGGATGAGGCTTTCATGTGGTTTTGTACTTTCAAAGCCTTGGTAGAAAATCAAACATGGAAGAAGATCAAGATTTTCAGGATTGATAATGGCACTCAATATGAGATGAACAAGTTCAATAACTTTTTCAAAGAAGCTGGTATCAAGAGGGAGACCACAATTGTATATACTCCTAAGCAAAATGACGTTGCTGAAAGAAAGAACAGGACCATTGTGGAAGTTGCCCATGCCATGCTATGTGACCAAGGTCTTCCGAAGTTTCTGTGGGGAGAAGCTGCGAACACTATTGTGTACATACAAAACCGATGCCCGCATTTCGCTCTGGACTCCAAAACTCCATAAGAGGTTTTCTCTGGTAAGAAACTAGATGTCTCACATTTTAGAGTTTTTGGTTATCCCACTTATTTTCATGTGTCGAAAGAGAAGAGAAGCAAGTTGGATGCTTCTGGGAAGAAGGGAATGTTTGTGGGCTATAGTGAATCTTCGAAGGCTTATAGAGTCTATGTGTCTGGTCAAAGAAAAGTGGAGATTTGCCACGATGTTACCTTTGATGAAGATGCTTCCCTTAGGAAAGTAATCAATCTTCCGAGCTCTGAGGAAGATCATGAAGTAAGGTCTGGAAATCAGAAAGAACTGAAGGATGAGACGATGCTCGATGTTGAAGGACCAATGGACCCTATTGATCCACCTCCTTCAATGAAGAGAATACCATCATGGCTTAGGGATACTCTCGAGGATGTCGAGAGACATATGGCCCCAAGGGGGACATTTTGTGAAAGCAAGAAGTCGAATAGATACCAAGGTATCTAGCAGCCATGAGTACAATCGTACAATCTGAGCTTGGATCTTTTGAAGAAGTCGTAAAGCATCAAGTCTGGAAGGATGTTATGCACAAAGAGTACGAGTCCATTATGAAGAATGATGTCTGGGATGTGGTTCCGAGACCAGAGGACAAAGCAGTTGTCACCTCGAAATGGTTCTAAAAGATCAAGCATGGATCTAATGGTAGTGTTGAAAAGTTCAAGGCAAGATTTGTTGCCCAAGGCTTCTCTCAAAAGGAAGACGTAGACTATGATGATATATTTGCACCTGTGGCCCCATATATCACCATCTGATCTATCATAGCCCTTGCTGCTACGCAAGGATGGAATATTCATCAGATGGATGTGAAGACTGCCTTTTTGCATGGTGCAATAAAGGAAGAGGTGTATGTGGAGCAACCTTTGGGGTTCGAAGTCCAGGATAGAGACACCTATGTTTGCAGGTTGAAGAAAGCCCTCTATGGGTTGAAGCAGGCCCCCAGGGCTTGGTACGAGAGGATAGATAGCCACCTAATGAAGCTAGGCTTCACTCGTAGTAATGTTGATTCGAACCTTTACTTCAAGGTTGATAGAGAAAAGCCTCTCATTCTGGTGCTCTATGTGGACGATCTCTTCCTGACAGGTGTTGACCCTCTCATTCATCAGTGTAAGAGGGAGCTCGCTTCTGAGTTTGAGATGAAGGACCTAGGATTGATGCATTACTTCCTAGGTCTAGAGGTTTGGCAGAGACGTGGCGAGATTTTCCTTTCTCAAGGAAAATATATTGTGAAGCTGCTAGAAAGATTTGGAATGGTGGACGGTAAGTCCGTGTCAACATTGATGGAGCTCAACTTTAAGAAGTTGAGTTGCAGCATTGTTGGGCCCATGCTAGAAAATATTACTGAGTATTGTCAACTCGTAGGGGCCCTGATATTCTTAGTGAACACCTGTCCAGACATATGTTTTGTAGTGAACACTTTGAGTCAACACATGGTTGATCCTCATCGCATTCGCTGGGTTGGTGCCAAGAATTTGTTGAGATATCTTTGGGGCATGATAAACCATAGGCTGAGATACATTGTCGGGAGCATGACACTCCATGGATATACTGATGTCGATTGGTCTGGAAGTGTGGTGGATCGCAAGAACACATCTGGATGTTGCTTCGCACTTGGTTCTACTTCGATATCATGGGTGAGCAGGAAGCAAAAGTCGGTGGCTTTGAGCACCGTTGAGGCCGAATACATTGCAGCAAGTATGGCATGTTGTGAAGCAGTTTGGTTGTGAAAGCTCTTCAGTGAGTTGTTCGGGCATGTGCTAGATACCACTATTATCCTTTGTGATAACCAGAGTGGGATTCTCTTGTCCAAGAATCCGTGTTCCACGATCGATCCAAGCATATTGATATCTGGTACCACTTTATCTAGGATATGGTACAGCGAGGCGCCATAAGGCTCGATCATATAGGAACTGAAGAGCAAGTCGCAGATATTTTCACAAAGCCCTTGGGGAAGGTCAAGTTCCTAACCTTCCATGAGAATCTTGGTATCGTGGAACGACCCTATGTTGAGGGTCCTGTTGGACGATGAGCTCTGGGAGCTCCACGGGGCCTTGGGGATAGCTTCTTGGAGCTATAAGCAACCACAAGGCTAGGCTTGCTAAACCTTGTTGGTGTGCTTCTGCCCCAGCGTTATTATATTGAGTTAGTTCACCTATCTTTGATTTGTGCCTCGAATGCATCCTACCCATTAAGTCCCAGACTCATGGGAAGTACCTCTCATTTAGCCAATGAGGTAGGAAAAGATAGAGACCAGTAGCAAAGACAGATGGACGCATCGTAGATTGTCGTACTCTCTATGTCTAGGATGGCACGTGTCTAACCACTTGATCTAAGATCAAGTCTAGTGAGGTTTCAGACCTCCAACTGACTTCAGGTCAGTTAAACCAACTTCGGGTTGGTATGTGACTCCTTTGAGTCCTATAGAGGTTTCAAACCACTAAGTTGATTTTGTCAGCGAAGAGTGATGTGTTTGTGAGTCACCTTTTGTTCTGAAATAAAGAAGCCAACAAAGCAAGTTACGGTGGGATGACACACGATGTTTGGATGGCATAGGTGAATGGAGTTCTCCCTAGTTGAGAGGGAGTGTTAATTATGGAAAACTAGGTCCAAACTCCATGTTGTGATGCTCAGATGAAGATGCCAATATTTTTATTGGATTCCTCTTTTAGAGAGGTGCAAGATCGATCTAAAGATCATCTTGATCCGATGAGCAAAACATTTATTTTGAATTAATTCCACTTATGTGCAAGGTCGACCATAATTGTAATTTAGGCTTGGAGCCCCAACAGATGTGTCACACCCTCACTGATGGATATATATAGGTCAACGTTGGAGGTCATTTTCACCATCACTCATCACACATTCTCTCTCATGATCTGATTGGTTCGATCATCATCTTGGAGTCTCTTCTTCTCTCACACGTGGGAAAATGCAGCAAAGGATTTTCTGCATTTAACCTAGGGTTTCAGCGTAGATTTGACCAACGTTGACTTTGGTCAACTTGACCTCAAACTCTCCCAAAATTTCGATTTTTGCAGTCCGCATTTTTTGGCACAAAAATCGAGGTTGGACGTTGACTTTGACCTGGCTGCGTTGACTTTTTGCTGCTATTGTTTTGCTTTGACTGTTGATTGGACAATGTTGACTTTTGTTGACTTTGGGTTGACTGTTATAGAGTTGTCTAAGAGGGTTTTGTGACACATTCTGGTTGGTTGACCATGTAGAGACTTTGCTAGTTAAAGCACCCTGTTAACCATTGTAATGCACCACAACACATATATTTTGCTGATCAAGTCAAGTTTATTTTTGGCTTGTCTTCTGTCAATCTATTGGTATGTTTAATCAGTGTTTTACTTTCTTGTTTATTTGATTGTTGTTTGATATTGGGTATAAAAGTAAATTTGCATCAAGCATAGAACATCTACAAAAATTTACAATTTGAGTCTTCTTTTTCTAACTGAATGAAATGACCTTCTTTTGCCCTCACTAATACGATGATACCCTCGTGTCCTTTTCCATTCCCTATTGCCTTTTTTCCACACTTCCATCTTCTAGTATCCTTTAAACAAAAGTGTCTTGCACCCTTCATTCTCATGTGTTTCTATGAGGCAAATTTTGTCTCTATCCTCCGCAATAACCCCTAACCTAGGTCCTCGTCTCCATGGGTAACCTCTGCAGTTCTGACAAACTAATCTTAAGGAAACCTATGTTGAAAATTCTAACTAGGTAGGTCTTCATGTTGACTATGTAATTATGTATTTATAGAAGAAGACAAAGATAATAAAATGTATTTTGTACTTGCTTCATGGGTTTCATGAGCAAGATTTTTATTGTAGGATAATAGACTTCTTCTTGATGTCTATCTAGGGTTTTCTCTTCTAAGTATAAATGTAATTAAGTGTCATATATATATGAAGGATCTAGTCATCTGTATATGCTTCAGATCTTGTCATGAACCCTCTCATGCATCCAAGAAACTATGGAAGAATGTCTACAATCAGACCTCTCTCAAACTTTGGAAAAGAAGCTATGATAATATGTTAAAGTTGGCTATCCTATAGTTGATAAGTCGACCTTCAAGCCTACAGATAGGTTAGCCTAAAGACAGAATAATAGTTCATATAAAAATGTTCTACGGTGCATTTGAACACAAGTTTTTCGGTCATCCAAGAGACAGTTTTGCGGATTCTTAAAAAGTGTTTCAGTGCAGATTTCTGGGAAGGTTTTTCAATGCGAAGGTTGAAGAACTTAAATGTTGATTACTTGATATATAACGTTGATGTTGTGCGGATCAATTTGAACAACAAGCGCAGATACCTGAAGTATAATAAGTGCGAGTTTCTCCTAGTATAATTGCGGATTTCAGGAAGTAGTTATAGGGTTTCATTTGTGGATGTGTCACAACCTATATTTCGGATAATAGAGCAAGAAGAAGGTGAAAATATAATACTATTGTTTCATGTTTCCTAAGTTAAGAAAAGATCCTGAAATATATAAAGTTTAAGGACAGTTTGATTGAAGGCTATGGTTCAGTACAGTGAAGACGGTGACTATAAGGAGAAAGCATTCTTAAAGAAGAATAAGAGTGAGGAAGGTAAATCTGTGATTTACCTTCCTAACTACAATATAGTAAGTGAATCTTGGAGACCGAGTTCTCTAGTGCAGAACAATGCAGATCTTTGAAGAAGAGAAGAATCAAGTTTGAAAGGGCAGTGACAAGATCTTGGAGATGTTCCTAAGTCTAGGGTCTGATTTTGGTTCATGGTACTTGTCATTTGAAGATCTATAAGAATAATTCTTTGCAGGTTTTCCTCTCCAAGAGGTAGAGGTTTTTCCTTGGCTTTAGGAGCTTAGTTTTGTGTCTTATGCATTTTGATAATTGACTTGATGAAAGACTAACTAAGCTAAAGAAAGAAAGACATAAGTAACTCAAGCAAGCTCACAAGTAATTATCAAGAAGAGAATTTGTAAAACACCAACCCTCTAAATTCTCAACATGGTATCAGAGCTAAGGTGTTGAACTCAAGGGTTGCTTGACAAAGGAGACACTCCAGGAAGCGAAGATCAAAATTTTGGGGTGGAAAATCAAATCAGTTTGAAAATGAAAACTCTCTAGCTACTTCAAGAAAGATCTCCTATCTCATTTAAAGGATCAACTCATTCAAGAAAGTAATCTTTGCCATCAAAGATTCACATTCTATACTTTGTTAAAAGGAGGACCTCAACTTCTGAAGATACCCTTCATCAAGGATTCAAGATCTCCTACATTGAAGATTCCTATCTTAAAGGAAACCCTTTACTTCATCTTCAAACATCATCAAGGAAGTTGCAAGCCACTCTACTCAAGTAAGTATCTATGGCCCTACTTAAATTTGTCAAAATGACTTCTTGTAAAGAGAGCAACAAGCTAGTTGGGTCATCTAACTTTAGTGCATGGAAGAAGAGGAAATATTTGAGTTTGATTGAAGATGAAGTTATGGAATATATCGAAGGTTCTACAATCCAACCTCCAAAATAAGATGCTCCAAGTCATGCCAAGTACATGAAGGGAGAAATTAGAGCCCAGAGGATTCTCATAGAATCCATTAAGGACTCACTCTTTCCTTATGTATCAAAACTAAAGTCTACAAATGAAATATGTAAGAAACTAGTGGAGCTATTTCTGTAAGTATTGCGGGAGAAGAAATCTCTCTGAGACAAGAACTATATAAAATGAAATTATCAAGGGAAGAAGGAACCACTCCATACTTTATGAGGATTACTGAAATAAGAGATCAACTGCAGGAACCGGGAGAAGTAATGTCTGACACTGAGATGACTACATTGGTGTTGAATTCTCTACCAGAGGAATAGGGAAACTTCACTTCAAGTTTATATGGGAAGAAATAAGCCACTCCATTCCATGATTTATGGTCTCTATGTAAAATAGAGGAAACAAGACTAAAAGCCAAAGTTGATACATGACCAAGCGAAGAGAATCAAGCCTTTGCAGCCACATATAGGAAGAAAGGAAGATTTGGAAAATGTGTCCTTAAAATAAAAGAAGAAATATGGATAACGTACGATGCTTTGGATGTAATGAAATTGGGCACTATAAAAGAGATTGTCCTAAATCTAAAAAGGACAAGAGGAAAAGGGAAGAAGACCATATCTCTGATGTGAGGAAAGAACCAGATGCAAATAAATCTAAGCAAGAAGAAGCAAGGGATCCCTACTATATTGAGATCATCCTCTCCTTCAAGAGATTTCTGTTGGTTGTAAAATAGTAGAATAGGAAGCAATGCATATTATAGCATCATGATAAAAAGCATGGTAGGAGCTCCTAGTGAATAGGCTCCGAGAAAACATCTCTGATAACATTACTATTGGAAAGCAGTCATCAAGATCAAGCGTCATCATGGAAACTGGATTTTGGTATGTGATGACATGTTGATGAAGCAAACCAAGGGAATGAAGATCTTCATTCTAGAGAAATTGCTACAGGATGACTCAAGGGAAAAAGGTATGAGGTGTCTATATAACTATATTCTGACACTGGATGTTGTGAAGTCATGTCATATGGTTGCAGGTAAAATAATTCCATATTTATAAGTATGATCTACGAAGAAAGGATCTCTCGATGCACTGACAGATGAAATCAACATAATATATCCTCATGGAATATGAGGTGGTTGTACATGAACAAGAAACTGGAAAATTTGTAAGTTGTTGGGAATGAAGAATGTGCAAAGAGGAAGAGATCATGAAATGCAATCATGTCAAGAGGTAGTTATCATCCGGAAGCCAAGAAGATGTGACTAGGAGATCTCGTGGGAGGATATGTAAACTCTTACAGAAGTCTGGTAAATAAGAAGACACTTGACAAAACGTATCATTAGGAGATGTGTCAGTCTGAATAGAGGATGTCAATGCTTACAGGAAGATGTCATCGTGAAATATCATCACCGAGGTAACTTTTGTTTTAAAAGGTTCATATGTATATGTTTAAGTGGATGAATTTGTGCAGGTTGCTAATCATGAGAAAGGATACATGATCCTTGGAGATGATTTGAAGGAAAGCAGCATGGCATAATGGTGGACCAGATGAGAAAGATTAATTAATCACTTTCTGATAGTAGACATGACATGTGACTAAAAGTGATGGATGATTTGTGCCCTATGAAGCCAAAAGTTGAAAATTCCTCAATATTGAAATCCATGACATCAAGGGGAGGAAGTGTTCATGAGTAGCTGGATTGCTGCTGCAGGACCCTGGTTGAGAGGGAGCTTGGTGGTAAGTTTCTTACTTGGAAGAAACTTGAAGTATGTCCTTCCTGTGTTGAGAGAGAGTGACATATGTGATTCTCTAATACATGTGTCATGCACTAGACCAGGACTAACAGTCGTAAGTCTTAGTGAAGGCCATGTAGAGAGAATGGATGGACACAACATTCTAGTCTTCACCTGGAAGACAGAATGGAGGATTGGGTAATCATCTGGCATTTGATACTCTTTGAGAATGAGATAGGGCATTCAAGATAAAATTAGTTGAGGACCGACATTCTTTGAGGGTTGGATACACAAGAGAAGAATAGTCCAAGAAGGTCATACTTTGGGAACACCTGGGTGGAGTATGTACCTTGGAGAGATAATGACTATGGTGTCTATTATTCATGTGTCTCGCCAACATTGTGGCCCATTTTCTCGTTGAGAGATGGGGTTGTTAGTTAAGGCCTTGCACTAGGACAATGCTAGTTGATATGATGCTATACAGGTGTGATTACCAATCCGATTCTTCTTATGAGATTCTTCAATTTGAAAGTGACCATGTACCTATATGAATACCTCCCTAGTTAAGAGGGAGTGTTGAAAAGTGTAACTAGGCAGGTCTTCATGTTGACTATGTAATTATGTATTTATAAAAGAAGACAAAGATAATAAAATGTATTTTGTACTTGCTTCATGGGTTTCATGAGCAAGATTTTTATTGTAGGATAATAGACTTCTTCTTGATTTCTATCTAGGGTTTTGTCTTCTAAGTATAAATGTAATTGTCATATATATATGTAGGATCTAGTCATCAGTATATGCTCCAGATCTTGTCATGAACCCTGTCACACATCCAATAATTTATGGAAGAATGTCTACAATCAGACCTCTCTCAAACGCTAGAAAAGGAACTATGATAATATTTTAAAGTCGGCTATCCTACAGTTGATAAGTTGACCTTCAAGCCTACTGATAGGTCGGCCTAAAGACAGAAAAATAGTTCATATAAATACGTGTTTTGTGGTCCATTTGAACACAATTTTTTCGATCATCCAAGTGACAGTTTTGTGGATTCTTAAAAGGTGTTTCAGTGCAGATTTCTGGGAAGGTTTTTCAATGCGAAGGTTGAAGAACTTTAGTGTTTATTACTTGATATATAGCGTTGATGTTGTGTGGATCAATCTTAACAACAAGTGTGGATACCTGAAGTATAATAAGTGGGAGTTTCTCCTAGTATAATTGCGGATTTCAGGAAGCAGTTCTATGGTGCCATTTGTGGATGTGTCATAGTCTATATTTCGTATACTAGAGCAAGAAGAAGGTGCAAATATAATATTGTTGTTTCATGTTTCCCGAGTTAAGCAAAGATCCTGAAATAAATAAATTTTAAGGACAGTTTAATTAAAGGCTACGGTTCAGTGCAGTGAAGACGGTGACTATAAGGAGAAATCATTCTTAAAGAAGAATAAGAGTGAGGAAGGTAAATATGTGATTTACCTTTTTAACTACAATATAGTAAGTGAATATTAGAGACCAATTTCTCTAGTGCAGAATAATGCAGATCTTTGAAGAAGAGAATAATCAAGTTTGAAAGGGAAGTGACAAGATCTTGGAGACGTTCCTAAGTCTAGGGTCTGAGTCTGGGTCATGGTACTTGGCATTTGAAGATCTATAAGAAGAATTATTTTTGGGTTTTTCTCTACAAGAGAGAGAGGTTTTTCCTTGGCTCTAGGAGCCTAGTTTTGTGTCTCGTGCATTTTGATAATTGAATTGATGAAAGACGAACTAAGCTAAAGAAAGAAAGAGATAAGTAACTCAAGCAAGCTCACGAGTAATTATCAAGAAGAGAATTTGTATTAAACACCAGCACTCTAAATTCTCAACAACCTTCATATGACTTGATTTCTATTTCTTTTGGCATGCAAGATTCACAGTTGAGTCTTTGTCCCTGCTTTCCCATATTGACCTTGCCTCCTGAATTCTTGTTGAAGCATTTGTTACCTCTTATTTATTACCATTTTGCTTATCTGTTTTGGAAGGAGGTCCAAATTGTGTTATCACAATTTTACCTTTATAAATCCATGCTATCTTTCCTTCATCTCTTATTTCCCTAACCTTTGACATTTCCTCCCTCCTTTCCTCTTGTTGTCTTTCCCTTAAATCTTCTTCTAGAAAAAATCGAGAACCCCTTAAGAGATGCTTCTTTCTTAGAATGATACATTCGTCACGCAAGCTAGGCACGATTACTCTTATGGGCCTAGCTCTCACATCATTAAACTTACCCACCCTCCATGCTTGGCATATTTGTCCTTGCCATAGTAGCTTATCTTTCAAGAAGTCTCTTGCAAGGTCAAGAGTACATTCATTTTTCCCATAGTCTCTTACCCCTTTAATAATTGTGTTTTCTACTCTATCTTTCCTTTCTTTGCTTTCTCTATCTTGCATGTTTCCAACCCGAATGCTTGTTTCTTCTTCCCTATTAGCATAATTGCTAATAACTTGAGCCCACATTTTGGAAACTTTTGTGGAATCTCATTTTCTTTTTTCTCTTGCTTTATCTGCATGGTTGTCTATTTAGGCAATAACTTTCCCTTTATCCTGGGATGGTTTAACATTCACCACCTATGTACTTTCCCCTACAGATTTCTTCATGTTTTTCATATCCGCCTTCATGCGTTGGAATTTTGTCTTCCCTATCAGAAGAGCTTCCTATCGCAATGTCACTTTCTCCTTCAAAACTTTATTGTTGTTATTATGTGAATTTTATGATCTATTTCTTTCTCTTTAGCTTCTAAAACCTCCAACCTTTGTTTTGTATTTAACAATTCTTTCACATAAATATCAGATGACTAGGTGAGAGGTGTGGATGTGGGACTATAGAAGGAAAAAGCATTAATGAATTTTCCTCTGGACTTGTTGCCATGTGCTTGCAGACAAGACTTATTTGAATATTTTTTATTGTGATGGGCCCGAGTACTTTCCCTTTGAGACTATTTTTTCCTTGTCTACTCCCATTTTAGACAGGCTAGTCTTCGTTTTAAAATGCCTCGATAGTGTTTGGCATTGACCCAAACCCATTTCCCAACTTAGGGTGGTGAGGCAATTGTCACTTGTGAGTCCCCAAAATGTAGACATGAGTGGAATGTTGGGTGCGTGTATATATATCTATATATATTAAATAACATGGGATCTTTTCATGAAAAATAAGAATGATAGACACAAATGACACTTTAGTGGGAAAAACATGTCTTTATTAACTCCCATAGGTTCAATCTCCTTAATTTGACCAAGATTATTAATGAGACGATCTATCTTGACCCCACTTGGACAAACATAACAACCAAGTTACCCTCTCGCATCCCCAATTTTGAGGGACGTGCTCGAGAGTATCATTTTCATCACATTATTTTATTTCCTTTTTGGTGTTCATCAAATAGTATAAGGATGACTCAGTTAGGCTTAGGTTGTTTCAATGCACTCTCATGGGTGTAGTTTCCAAGTGGACGATTCTGCCATGTAAAATTCAAAATTAGTTTTTGAGATGAGGTTATACGCCTAAGATTCCAAAATCATCCATTATGCATGATGGTATATTTGCTGAAAATGCATCAAAGTTGGCTCCCAATGCTATAAAACACAATTAAAATGCTTGTTGTTGTTATATGAAGGTTTTCTTACTGAGTAATATGTGAGGAATGACTGAATGAAGTGTTTTTTTTTTTTTATATATATAATGGTGACTGATAGGCAAGATAAACTAATTTTATTAATGTCTAACAAATGACTTCCAAAGTAGGTCAATGAAATTGAAAAGACACCCAAAATGAATAGAATATGGGAGTGTGAATGCAACTCCAAGAGAATGTTGAAAATAACATTAAAAAAAATGTAGTAGTATACTCTCAAAACACATGTATATACCATGAGAAGGGTGCAATGATACAAAACACAAAGTGAGGATGTCCAACCACTAGAAAAGTGGACAACTCAAGAGTTTGTGAAGAGAGAGACCGTGGGAGAGAGATTTTTCGATGGAGCCAATGATGTCAAAGTCTCCTAGGTTTGATTGATGAGGGAAAGGTGGGAAAATTTGACATTGGCTAGTTGTCGAAGTCTTATGGAGCCATAAAGGGGTCTAACTATATGATTCTAGGGGGGTATAGACACAAGGGATACTCCTAGCATATAGGATTTAAAAAAAACAAAACTTTGGCTAGATCTATATTGCTCCTCTGGAACTGAGAGGTAATATGATGGAAAGGAAACACCTTGCTTTTGATTTGTCTCTATGTTGCAAGAACCCCCCTCCCCCCGCATATTAGTCGTGTTGTTGTTTTGAAATTCTGAAACTCCACTGAAACATGTTTCAGTTCATATGAAACACATTTTACATGTTGAAAATGTCTTTCCTACAAAATGTCACTTTTACTTAAATTTTTAGCATTACCATTATTTGTTTCAGGATGTTTGAGAATATTTCTAACCTCATCGGTCTTCCTATGGAGAAAGTAGAAATTTGTATCCTATTCAAATTTAACAGACTTAACAATATTCAAAATTTTAGATTTATTTTCATTAGATCATATCATGTATGAAGGTATGGAATTGGTAGTTAATCAAGAGCACCAATCCCTGTATGTGCCTCAATTTTAATGTTATTACTTGTCGAAATCCTTTCTCATCACCTTATCCGAATATGTAACCTTAATCGTACCAAAATCATTGATCAAGCATGCTACATTTTTCATAGCATATTTTAAAGCTTGGATTCAGTAGTTTCATCAAAATTGGGTGGTGTTATCTAATAGCCCTGAAGGATTGAGGTAGATGCAAAGGGTGATACTAATGATGATGATCCCAATGTAAGTGATTGTGGAAAACTGCTTATCATCTAAATGTTCTTTCTCATTGATTCATAATTATTTCTTTCCAAGTTTTTGGGGGATCATGTTTCAAGTGTGCTTCCATTTCATAAATGTGTACCCATTTCCATGTATCATGCAACTTAGATGAGTCTGGATTTTATCCCTCTAACACTTGAGGATGTGTGGGATGATGTACAATTCTACACCTATGAATTGATCTCGATGATATCATTGGATCTCCCATAGGGGTAGGTTGATGGGAGACTAGAGGTCTCATCATTATAGTATAGTGTGCTCTAGAACTTTTCCCATCACTTGTTACTCTAATATGATGGATCGACATGAATTTATGAAGTGATCATATTTGTCATCCCAAGGCAAGGCATGGCACACATGAATTGATATTTGTGACTGAGGATCTCCTTGATGAGGAGGGTTAGGCATCTCTAGTCTTGGTATTGAAGGAAAGTAGAGAGGGGTCCCAGAAATACCCATTTCTAAGATTCCAATATTTTTGAGAATTAGCATCTTAGAAATTGTTTCAATTTATCACTCTAAGGTTTACGATATGTATCTGCCAAACCCTTTTTTTTTTACAACCTAAAATGGTTTATAGCCATAACTATTAAAATTTTGTATGTGTTCCTTTGGGTTCATTTTCCTTGCCCCATTTTGAAACTAGACCTCCAACTAGAAAATATTTATTACTTGATTAATGCTTGTCAAACCATAATTTAATATTCTGCTAGTAAATATTTAATGTATCTAATTTCAATAATGTATCAATTCAATTTTGAATAGTCGATGATTTGTTTCCCATAGAGGACTGAGAAATTTGTAGAGAAGGTTAAAATATACTTGAAAGGAGAAGTTTCCCTTCGATGAACCATAAGAAAGTACCTAAGGTAGCCTTATGTGTGACTATTCCTATGCATATGAAATTTGAGAGGGCCTTATGTCAATTTCAGTGGTGATCAACTATAGTTTTCTCAAGAATTTAGATCAATTTTTTATTTATTGATTCAACTACGCCATTACCTTGAGGTTATGTAACTAGCAATGTATTTTAAAATATTTCCCTTTCTAAAGCTACCAAACTAAGTTTTAGTGAAGAGAAATGATCAGAATTATTAAAAACTAGCATAGAAGGTATATTGAACTTGTTAATAAATGTCCTTCCAAGAATTGAACTACAATATGTTCATTTGCTAGTAAGTGTATAATATCTAGCCCAACTAGTAATAAAATATATGGTAGTAAATATATACTTGTGTTGCTTAGAGAAATTGGGGTTGATTTATTCAATTATCTCCAATCCCCATTGCTGATTTTTTTTTTTTTATGATCACTAACTATTAAACTAAAGAAAATTTATATCTTTCCCAACACACAATTGGCAGATCTTACATTTTAACATGTGTGTGTATTCATCCTTGATTAATGTGGACCACTAATAACCATGTTGAATGAAGAATATTATGATCAATGGTATCTCTTGATAAATTTTCACTAATTGGCCCATCACACATATCATTCAATAGTTTCTAAATACCATCCTTTCCCAAATATCGTTGATGAGATTGCACTTTATAGATTTGAGTCTCAGAGCTATTTTCTTCCTTATATCTAGGATATGATCCATATGGAAAATAATGTTTTAAATCACCATACCATGATTTAGTATTAGTATGGATGTAACAAACATCATTATTATACACTAGGAAATCTCATTTTATCATCTTGTTTCATCCACATCAAACCTAATCCTATGCGTCAACTACCAATTTGTAAATCCTTTGGCTTGAGACCATAGTGACTATCTGGAACTATAGATCATACTCTTGGATAGTAATCCATCCAATTTCCTCTCCTTTCAACAACTTCTTTTATATTTACAAAAAGGGATCTAACAACGAAGTGAGGGAATGATATATTAGTGTGGCTTTTCAAAATATAAGACTCAAATTATTTCAATGCTTTAAATACGTCACAAATACATTGTAGAATTTCTTTTCAATCATTAGATAATTCGTCACCACTAACCTTATAAACTCAGAGTCAAAAATTAAGTAGGAAATAATTTCTCTTACTATCCTTTTGAGTGAGAACAATAGGTAGGGAATGCTTATGTGTGTTTGTGTGTGTCACAATCTAGACAACTTAACAATGGTTAAACAATGATTATAAAATTTCTCTTCTCAAAATCTTCCTTTTTAATTTGATTCCATTTAAAAATTATGTCTTAATAATTTTCTACAAGGTGTTGGAAATTGGATAAATCAACGCTCCTCCTGTGTTTTGCGACATGGACTAACTGCCTCTCATGGATCCTTATCTCTAGAAATGTGATCGTTGACTAAAACCTATTAGTTTTTTCCTAACAACAATCGTGATTCCCAGCAAGTGGTATTAGAGCGTATGTCATGAGTTCAATACCCACCTGGCTCAGTTTGTGGGGGGGAGATTGTTGGACACTGGATAAATCAACGCTCCCCGTGTGTTTCACAACATGGACTAACCGCATCTCGTAGATACTTATCGTTGGTGATGTGATCATTGACTAACACCTGCACATTTTGTTCTAACGATAATCATGATTCCCAACACAAGGGTGTAATAATATCTCCAAAATCTTAGACAACATGCCTTATAAAAATAATTTTATCAATGAAATATTACATCCATTTCTTATTGTTGACCACAGGAATATGACTAGTATCCTTAGCTCTTTTATGATCCTACTAATATAACATATTTAGAGACAATATGACGCAAAAGTTTTCCATCAATCACTACAAAGATACTCTTTTTGGAGTTCTAAGAAATCCCGTATGCCCTACACATTGAAAAATTTCTTGTTTAAGATGTTTAATAATGATTCATATTGTTTCTTTAAAGGTATAATAACAACAACCAATTGAATATTGCACTATGATTGACTAAACCTCTAAAAGTAATGTCCATAGCCTTAGTTTTTTTATGATCTATCAATCAATACAGTATCCTCGGAGATAATATGACCAAGCATTTTTCCATCAATCACTACAAAGATGCTCTTTTTTGGGTCCAAAGAAATCCCATATTTCCTATATATTTCAAAACTTCTTGTTTAAGACGTTGAATAATGATTCATATCATTTCTTTAAAGATATAGTAACAACATCCAAATATAACACTACATTATGCTTGACTAAACTTCTAGAAGCAACGTCCATGACCATTGAAAGTAGCTATGGCATTAATAAATCTTAAAAAAAATATTTTTGATGTGCGAAGGTTCCCCATTTAGTACAAAATTTATCCTTCAAATTGTCTTAATTGATAACTAACACTTAATTGTAACTTGAAAAAAAATACAAAAAATATGGCTTCTCTAATGCTATTACTAACCACAAAATTCATACCATTGTATAGATAGTTTTCCTTTTCAAATAATCTATTCAAGTTTCTAGAAGTTATACAAAGACAAATATCTTCATTTGTCTTTTGTATGACGAACAAATTGGCTACCCATGAAGAATAACATCCATGAAAAATAATTCCATCATCAAGGTGTTTTTTCAATTCCTTTTGTATCGAAGGTTCTAATGTTGGATGAATCTTGCTTCTTTTTTGTGGATAAGCTTGGCATCATTTTTTAAGGGAATGATATGGTGAGTCCCATTAGTCATATTTTTTAAATTGCTACATGTCCCAACAAAAAAATCTTAGTATTCCTTGAAATTTTTTATGCAATCTTTCTTTTCAAATCATATACAACAATATCCAAGCTCACACTTTTGGGATCTTTTTCAATACCAAGATAGTATCACTTCATATTTCATTAAAAAAACTATTGTTCTTAACATTGGAAATCTTGTTCAATTTGTATTTTAGAACAAACAACTTCTTGAGAGTTAAAAAGCTATTAGGAATCTTGTTTGACTTAACATTCCCATTCCTTATGTTATCACTAAGTTGGTACAGATGGGTTGCTTCACCAGGCAACCTAGAGTAACTCTTTCAAACCTACTTTTAGCTGAAAATTGGCCTTTTCAGCCTAAGAGGGCTCTCTCAAGGATATAGAATGATATTATCTAAATGAATTTCAACAGATGGCTAACTCTGAAATAGTGTTTTAAGTGTGTTTGTATGCAGGTGAAAGATGTGGAGACATCACTACCATTGGGCATATGGATTCAGTGTAAAGAACTCAATGACATGGGAAATCCTCTTATGGAAGTTGAGGCATATAGACGTTGTAATGAAAATATAACATAAACATCAGTCTAATGTTTGAAGGAAGTTAGAGCATGAAATACATGAATTCTAAGTAATCAAACGTCAGAATACTGAAGATAAAATTGCAGAATACATAAGACAAATACTCATGAGAACATCAAATGAATCTCAGGTGAAGAGAAGCAAGTTTCCACTGTATATTTCTGATGAATTTGTTTTACAATAGTAGGTATGTAATAAACATCAATCAACCCTTTATAACTCTAAAAATATCTCATTTATAGAGTGAGGACTCATACAAATTATTTTCCACCTTGCTCACTTCGAATTCCCACCTCAGAGACCTATTTCAAATCGGATTACATCACTTGGAGACTTCCTAGGGATATTTATGTTTTGCAGAGTTTGAATACAAAAATGACTCTTCTTTCATTAAATAACAAAACAAATCCATTTGATAACGCTTATCAATTGCAACCAACTAATTTTTTGAGTGTACTGGAGTGTTGATGTGTCATTATTCCACATGGATGTTGAGCTGGACCTCCTCCAAGTCGAACTTTACAATTTTTTCATAAATACAGTTAGTAAAAATTCTGAAAATGGGCCTCAAAGATGAGTGCATAATTTCCAAACCCTGATGGTTTTGCAGAAACTGAGAGAGATTTTTGTCGATGGGCTTGTGCTGAAGAAAAATTCTTCAGATTTCCAAAATGATTTTTCATTTGTTCATAAGTTAAACTTGAAGTTGATTTCTAAAGCAATCATGTACAGATTTTTTTACGTATCGCTGCCGAGCTAGGGTTCTGCATACCCGCCGACATGGCTGCCTCTTTCAGATCTGCCACCGTGAATACTGCTCTCGCTCAGAATGTTCTCGCGACTGCCTTTTCCTCCAAGATGAAAGATGCTACTGAGGTTGCAGCAGCTAACCCATTTTTCTGAGAACTCAAAGCTCACGACCGCAACCCCTACAGTGCCGCCGACAGCGCTGTTAGCGATGGCTGGGGGAAGAATTTGGCTCCCACGGCAGCTTTTATGTTCATCTCTGCAGAAAAGCTTGCAGCGACCACCCCAGGAAGTAAGGCAAGCCAAGAAATAAGGGCCTCTTCCGCAACGGAGGCCACAACACAACACAGCCTCACGGATCTACACGAATGGGAAGCTGAGGTTGAGGTTGCATTTCCCTCTGAAAAAACCCCAGGCTTTCAAATTCAGATCTTACTTTTCTCTGGAAAAACGTTGTTGCTCTGGGTATGTGCTTCGGATTTGGTGCATGGCCTCTTGCGAGATCTTGAACTCAGGTTGGACATCCCCTCAACTCTTCTGAGATTGATCTACAAAGGTAAACAGCTCGAAGACCCTATTCCCTTGTCTTATTACAGTATTGAAAGATATGCTTTGATAATGCTTACTCTACGTTTGTGAGGAGGAGCATCTGGGCAGACCTCTTCGGTCCCTGCTTTCTCCTATAAAGATGCGGTTCATGCACAACCTTCCAAGAAGCCTGCCCAGCAAGATGAAGCCCCCAAGCCCTTCTTGGTGGAAAAAATGGAAGAGACCCCCTCCATTGAGATCAACCATCCATATTTGGATGATCAATATCAGACGTTTGCATAAACAGCCATCACCTGCAGATTTAATGGATTATGGCCCCGTACTGCTGACTTATATCAGTGGATCCACTCCAACTGGACCAACAACAGCAAGGTCTTCTTATGCTCAAAGGGCTTCTTTATTGTAGCCTTTTCTTTCAAAGAAGATTACCAGAAAGCCTTAACAGGAGGCCCTTGGTTCTGGGGATCAGCAGGACTATTCCTCACCCCTTGGTTTCCAGATTTCGACCCCTCCTCTGATGTTATCACCAAGCTTCCCATTTGGGTTCAGCTTCCAAACCTCCCTGTGCATCTATGGCATTTCGCTGTCTTTCAAGGGATTGGGGACACCTTAGGCCGCTTCCTAGCAACAGATACCTCAAGGGGGGAGAAAGGCATATACACTTTTGGCAGAATATGCACGGAAATAGACATTAGTAAAGGGCTACCTGATCAGATCAACCTCAAGATTAGGGACTTTCATTGGACGCAAACCTTGGACTATGAGAACACTGCCTTCAGGTGTCGCCATTGCCATCAGACAGGGCATCTCCAGAACACATGTGCAACGTTCCTCGACAAAAAGAAGAATATCTATCACAAATCCAAGTCTAAGAGTTGGAAACCATGTGATAGACCCCCTATGGATGACTTAGACTCCTCCAACTTTGATGAGGAAGATATTGAAGTGGAAGGGGAGAATCTGGACGCGCCCCCAGCCCGCCCCGAGGATCTTACAGCGCCTCCGACTTCGCAAAAACGCACTCATGAGTCTTCTTCCTCCGATTCAAACAAGGATACTCCTCCTTTAGTGCAGAGTAGTTTGCAAGTGGTTCTTGTCCAGCCAAGTCATAATCGTTGGGTCAAAGTCAGTAAGAAGAAAGGGAAAAAATGTCGAATAGGAGATTCCACCCATTTTGGGTCGACTCCTTAGTCTGGCTACCCATTTTCTGTCCTCCTTGTTATCTTTTTGCTAATGCAGTAGTTGCTCTTTGGGATCGAGGTTGATAGTCTATCATTTCCGGCTCCCTTGCTATTTAGCTTTGCTTTCATGCAAGCTCTGATTGTACCATATTTTTTTTCTTAATAGAATTAGTCTTATTCAAGAAAAAGAAAAAAGAAAAAAATCATGTACCAAAAATTTCAAGAGATTTCGTAGCGAAGAGTTCGTAGCGTTTTCCATTTGGAAATTTCTACAACCATCTTGAATTCTCTGACTCTTGGAGGGTCTTCCTTGGGTCTAATAATCTAAATACATGCCTCTAGCACCCTATTTTATGTATTTTGTGAAGGATTTTTAGCTTAAGGAAACTTACAGTGAGTTCATAGCAAAAACTTAGCCTCAAGCCTGGAGCACGCTACGAACTCACCTAGTTTGGCATATTTTTTTGTAATTTCTCCTTTTTTTTCCAAAAATCATCTTTGTAGCCTGCATATGTATTTTGATGATAGCTTAAGACAAAATGTGACCAAAAATGTGTGGCTTACCATGTTTAACATCAACATCTTTCATAATCACTTTAAGACCCTTTTTCTTCAATTTATCTTGTAGCATCTCTATCAAAACAAACTGACATGTTGAGGTGTTGACCACTAATACACTTGCATTAAGACCTTGAAATAATTTAGGTTGAGATGGTGAGTTGTCCAATTGAATAGTTGACATGCTTTGTTGCCTTGATGAGTTGTCATACACATGAAGTTTGACAGTTAAGTTTCCCCCTTAAACAAATGGCCCAATGACATTTCTTGAACTCATTTGATGATTCAATTACCTCCTTACATGCGTTGAATGCCTCAAAAAGATCAAAAACTCATAATGTTGCAAAAACAAAGAATTAGGCAAGTTCGTAGCGAATTCTGACTGTTTTACACTAATTTCACTACGAACTTGGGTAAAAGTGTCAAATTCACTCTAGACCAGATTTGCTCATGCATGAGATATTTTTGGATTTTTCTTTGACTTTGACTCCTATCACATGAATGATGACCATTAAGACCCCTCACATATGTGAATTTTTTGAAAATTATGAATTCAAAAGACCATATTCAACTCTAAGTGACTCAACCTAATTAACTTAAGACCAACCAAATTTTATCATGGATAACACCTTCCTAACATGGATCCAAATGCTTTTCATGTTCCTCATCATCAATAACATCTCCTTGAAAACTAACCCCATAAGTTACAAAATCAATAATATGTTTGTAATAATTGAAGAGTCGAGGGTTTGTAATATTATGAAGGACAAAGGGCTTGTAAATCACAACAATAGGAAACTTATTAGTTATATAATTTATTAGGCTTAGATAAGAAGCAAGATTAGTCGAAACATCCACTTCTTATTTTTGAATTCGAGTTATGGAAATTATACTAAATTCTTCAAAATTTTCAACCAAATTTCGTACTTTTGCTAGTATTTTTTCAATTGAGGGGAAAAATAATGTATAGAATTCCTTACCTATATTACTATGATTTTGAAAATGCCAATGACTTTTATATATTGATTTTTTAAGTCTATAATTTTATTGAGGTTCCACATTAAGGCTTCATACTCAACCATGTTGTTGTTACATTCAAATTTCAATCTATAGGAAATAAAAAGGATATTGTAGGACAATAAGGATATTACCCATTCATACTCCTTCCTTCAATGAGAATTATTAAAATAAAGCAACCAAATATTAGAAACCATTGTGAGGCCAATTTTATCTACTTATGATAATTTTCCATGGGGCTTGCCAATATGAATGTGAGATGTTAATTCTATTTTTTAGATTGGAAAGGTGAAATATTTGCCAAATTTTTCCAAACTCATTCTAAAAAGTAATTTCCAAGAACAAATATATAAGCAATGCTAGTCTATTCTTATCCTCATGGTTGGAACAATATGCTTCATGTATTTTTTTGGATCCATCCTAATTTTTTTTTGTTAGCCCTTCCAAGGAAGCTACATATGTGACAAATTTATTCTAAAACATCCTTGTATTTTTTTATACCAATCTCTACTCAATGAAAATCCATATGCATTAAGAATATCAACAACAATAATATCAATTAATTGGTGAACTTTGGGATTTGAAGCTAATATGAAAGAACAAATTTTAATTCACAAATTAATTTTACCTCTAATTGAGTTAATAGGACTATATGATTATAACACTTATTTAGTTCTACATTCAATTTTCTACATTTAGAACATTAAGTCATGTTCTATGAGGTTGAGTATTCCAATTAAAAATTTCAAATCCAAAAGAAATATTGGGGTTCAAGATAAATCTTTCTTGCTAATTATTACTATGTAAGTTGTGATATATATTTGATGTTAATAGTGCTAGTTTGGGACGTCTACTAGTTAGGAAAATGTATTTGATTTCTATATATTTTTTGTTTCCTCGTGAAGGGATTTAAAAAATAATTCCTTTTGTTTAGTTATATTAAAAATATCATATATTACAATATTTGCTTCCATTTTCTTTACATATTCAATGATAATGTATTTGAAGTCAAGCTTGGGAGAGGAAATAATTGTATTTTTTGATGTGCAAAAAATATTTTCTAGTCAAGAGTCAAAGTAGATGGTCTTGTTGTTTAGTAAAGGATTCCTTTAATTCTCAAATTATAATTATTAGATGGAAAAGGGGTAGTATGAGTCTCTTATGCTATATCATAATCCTCATCACCTTCATTTCATTTATCAAGGAGGGCATCATATAACAACATTGTTGTTTCTTTTGGTTGTTCATTTCCTTCATCCTCATTTTTTGTTCATCCTCCTAGGATGGAGCATTATATGGTTTAGGTGAGGAAACAAATAATTTAAACATAATATTGAATTGAATACAATTCTGTCAAATGTTTAGTCATGCACACCACACAAAAATGGTCCATAACAAACTCTCTTATGTTCAAATTTGAAATTGTTGAGATCCATAGGAGTTTTATAAGGTCTTGTGTTTTTCTTTTGTCTAAATGGATTCTTAGAAGAAGTTTCTTCACTACATTTTGTTTAATATTAACTATTTCATTCAATCAACAAATAAAACATAATCATCATTGAATAAACATACTTGTCGATAAATATGACATATTTGTCAATGCATGAACATAATACTCAAAAATTTCCCTTGGATCTAGTTTCTATTGAACCTACTTCAATAGGAATATTGAGAACAGGGATACATGCATTCTATCTTTGGATTGATTTTCTTCAGGATATTGGAAAATCTCGAGCTAAAGGATATGAGAAGATAAATAAAATACCCTAACACTTTGTCAAGTTTGATCCCCCAAATGGATTTGATGAGTCCTTCCTATGAAATGTCGCAAGACACATTAGTGTATATTTTCTTCATAATGCATTAGAAACTTTCCATATCTATGAAATATGTGTTCTTATTTCATAATGGTTTATCTAGTCAAACATTTTTTTTAATGGCGAGTGATGTTTTCTTATCATCGAATCCAAGAACCAGTTTGTGACTAATCATATCCTTTTCCACACTTACTGCTTCCAAGAAACATTTTGGCCAAGGTATTCATTTTGGCATTTTTAATAAACATAAAAAAGCAATCAAAAAATTAAGATGCATAAAATTCATATTGAACATCAATAAAAGGTCTAGAGGACTTTGGTATGTTATTCAAAAAGTTCATGGATCATTGGTTGAAATATTTAATATGTTCTTTGTTATCCATTTTCATTCTTGATAAGTATAAAACCAATATGGCTAAAGTTTATTCATCACCAAATTTAGTTGAGTATGAATTTTCAAACTATTCCCAAATAATGATATATCATGTTGCTAGAGTAGAATACCATGTAAAATCTTTATTTCTAGAAGTGTATGAAAAAATGTGACAAATAACATCCTCATGTTTGGAATTCATTAATCCAACTACTAAAATTAAAATATTTAATATCAATTTAGTTAGACAAAACTTATCAAGGTATAATTTAGGTAATATTATTTCAAGATGTTTGGATAAGTCATGTAGTTGTACTAGAAGATCCAAAACATCTTGGGTAAGTCAAATAAGCTACTAATTTTCAACCATATTGTTATGGTCAACCTCATCTATAGAATTAGTTTCTAACAAGTTGCGATTCAAATATGAAATGAGAGGAGGATTTTGGTTTGGAGGTTCAATGTTTTCTTCTATAGAAAGAGGAACCAAATTTTGTAGACTCAAAACTAACCTGTTTGAACATTCTTTCAATGATCTCTAGTGTTACACAATATTTTTTCGTATTCCTCATTCCATACCTGAAGTGTTGTCATTTGTGTCTCTCATGCCACAAATCACAAAGTGACAAAAGCTGTGAAAACATATTCATCATGGATAACATGCTCAAAACATCCCTGAAGACCAAAAAGAGAAATACCTTGATTCCTTTCTGCAAAAATCTTGAGAAAAAACTAATCTGCAAGCCCGATGTGGTTCTCTCCTAAATAATATCACACTTGTCACCTTGTGTTTAACTTTTGAATAGTGTTGGTAGGACGATAATTAAAGTGAAAATTCATTTTGGTCATCTTCAGGAAGGTTATCCAAAAATGGAGCAGAAGTTTCTCCTACTAGAAGCCTCGAGAACGGAATTATGGTATTAGTTGGTAGAGGATTGGGTCGAGTTATCCCATTTTCAGTCCTTGATCCTACCTTTAGAAATATTCCCCTTAAGATATGGATCTTCCTCCCTCTTTTGTAGATCCATAACCTCTCCAACTTACTTATAAATGAATTCCATACCTTCTCCAGTGGAGTTGCCAATTTTATATTGTTACACAGAAATTTGTCACTGTACCTGTACTCCCCTTTCCTGATCCTGGAGACCTTTAACAGTGAACCCTATGCCTGTTTTCCATCATGAAAACATGCCTTCATGTCCTTTTCAGCACAATGAATAAACTATTTATTGGCCATTCCTGAAGCAGCTCCTTGTAAACCTAATTATTTGGAGCAGCGCGCCCTCTCCATGTCTTGCTCGCGCTGATGACTTCTTTTTGGTCTAGGGTTACACCGATCAGCGCTGGAATTAAGCTCAAACTCGCACTGACCCCCTTCTGGGAAGTTTTTTAAAAATGGAAGTGAAGTTTTGAGATTTGGAAGCTTCATGGTCAAGACCTGGTTGTTTGTTCCTGAGGATAGAGTCGAGCTTCTCTCTTTGGCCTCTTTGTTCCTACAAAAGTGGAACTACCCAAAGGGATAACCCATTTCCCCGCCTAAAGTGGATCCATGCTCCCTACTCCTTTGCTATATAATGGACAATCTCCCATAGCTATGCTAGTGAGAACAGAGATAGAAGAAAAACAGAGAGACCTTTTGTTGCTATAGACGCCGAGTGAGAGTTGAGACCTTTTACCCTCACATCAAGTTGAAATAGCACTTTGGAGACGTGCTTGGATCAGGACCCGTCGAAGGAGAGTTGTGACATCAAGGCACAAGTTGTAACTCCCCCTCTCTTTTTTAATATAATATGATTGATTTGTGCTTTTCATTCTTGTCTTTATGTGTGATTGGATTCTTAGTTTTCCTTGATCAACTAAGTAGGTTGTATATGCATTATATATGTTATGCTTTCATGTTTGTTGTTTCTTGATCCTTTGTGCAGGTAACCAAGCGCCGGTAGCAGCAAATATTTGAACACAAAACGCGAAGGACCAAAGGTTTCAAACGGGAATTAGCATCAGATTGAGCTAGGTGATCTATTCGCAATTTGTATGCATTTACAATCTAGGAAAGTAGGTTTCTAATTGTTCCCTGTTGTTGATAGACCCACTCTAGGGCTATATTAATCATCTCTGTGCATAGAGAGGATTTTCCTGAATAATAAATTAGCGACTCCGCTGGGGAGTGCTAGCCTTTCAGTCTCCTATTTTTTATTTTTTGACTCTTGTCTTGTCTTCGATTTTCATCAAAGGTATATCTCCTTGTCTCTGTAGCTCCTGTAATTTCTTACAGACCTTTATCTCTTTGTTGAAGTGATAAGTCCGGTGTCAGTTTTGAAAACTTTTTTATCTTTCAATGTTTTCCTTGATTGGCACTGGCATTGCTCTGACAGTCACGCCGATCATTGCGTTATGCATTCTACATAGTCACGCCTTTGCCTTTCCAGCATAGGTTGTGGCCTAAACAGTCACGCTGATTCCTGTGTATGACTTTTTAGGTTTTCCTCCATTCCATCAGCCAGTGAGTCTTATCCTTATAAATGTTTTTACTTGTTTGAGTAGCTTTGTTCCTTCTCTGTTCAGTGACATTTCTGGTTCAAGCTTCACACCTTTTGTTCCCTTTTGAAAAGTTGGTTGCATCCTTGTCTTCCTATGGTTTCTAGATGTCCTCAAGCCATCCAAGTGGTTTCTTGCTTTGCTGACCTCCAGACTCCTCATTGAATCAAGTCTTGTCATACCTTTCAGGCTTAGTGTTTGATTGGTTTTCATCTTTCGGTCGGTTCTCACGGCTAGTATTTTTTTCAAGTGTCAATTATGAATGAATTTGAATTTCTATTCATCGTCAAGCATATATTACAATTGCTTTTCTTCCGATTGAATTTTGTTTTCTTTGAGTGATTAATCAGTGTGTGAATGAAGAGTGATTTGTTTTGAAGAAAATGGTTTATGTCTCTCTTTGATTTTCGAAATATTTGCCTCTTGCATGCATGTTTGAGAGATCTCATTGGTACTCAAAGCGTTGTTTATTAATTCACATTATACATTTTTCATTGTGCTTATAAGAAAAATACAAAAAAAAAAAATTGTTTCATTTCACTTTAGAAAATGAAAATTTAATTTCGATTCGCTTCTTAGTGCATGTAGTGAAAGGGAGAAAATTGTAAAATTTTTGTTTCTCTTTAAAATTTCACACTTAAAGAGAAAAATAAGTGTCGTTTCATGCATTTGTTTTGTATATGCGTTGATTGCGTGAGTTTATCTCTCCCTCATTAGCGTAGGATTCATCGAAATGAATGGTTCTTTCTCATTTAGCTGCATTTTAGGGATTCAAATGACATCGGTAGGGCTTTGAAACCAAGACATAATTCAAGATCAACCTTAAAATGTATTCAATCAATATAAGGATCATTTGGAACCTAACGAATCACATTTAGAGGTCTACGCTATAGACGTGTTCCGACGTCATTAAGCGTAGGAGTTTTTGCTAAAGGTTTGTGTTACAACCTTGGGGTGATATCCTGTCTCGTGTATGGAAGTATATTGATGTATGAAAGTATATTTTGGGATGCTCTCATCGAATGGTTATGCATCAGACAACACTACTATGGACTTGTACTCCCATGTACCATCACGTATATTTTTGGAGACAAAACTAGGCTGCAAACCTGCCATAGGTAGCTGAGTCGGCCGCCTTGTACATGTGATACACTGAATGCAGCATTTGGGGAGATTGGATTACGTATGTTAATTCCTCGGTCATTTCTCTTTAATTTGATCACCAAGGTGTATATTGTAGTTCACAGCTACCTGGTAATCCTTTTTCCTAGTTCACCCCTTTTTTATTTATTTTGTTTTACTTTTTAAAATTTATCGTCCACAATAAATTTTTACCCATGCTCGTCTTATATTGGGATCAATGGAAAATATTCCTGAGTTCATCAACCCAGGGGTCCCCTAGGATGGGAATCCTGGTTGGTTTCCTATTTTCGGAAATGTTGGTGTCGGGTATATGGAAACATTGTCCCTCCCGAGATTAACCGTTGGTCTGCTAGTTTGGTTATTTTCAACCCCTATGGTTTTGAATGCCCAAACGACTTCTCAACTGAGTTCTCCTCCACCTGAACTGTGTCAACCCCATGTTGATAAAAAGGTTAACCCCTCGCCTTCTTTTCCCATTTCTTCACCTCGTTCTTCCTCTTCACCTGGTGAAAGTTTGGATTCTAGTAACTAGGCGGCTAAGAAGAAGAAGAAGAAGAAAAATCAGCAGGGTGAAAACCAAAAACCATTGCTACCCATACCACTTGTTGTATCTCAAGAAATAATCCCTCGGCTATGGTAAGGAATCAGTGCTTAAGATATTTTGTAAATTTATGTCAAAATTACAATATCAAATGGTCTTTGTTTAACACCTTTGGAATTTAATTACTTAATACCCTCAATAATTTGATATCATGAAATCCTTCACAATGCCATAAACTGCTGATATTTGAATGAAATGAAAAGAAGTACTATAAGGGAAAATCAAAATGATATGTTGAGAAACAAAATCTATCACTTTTAAGTTTCAGAGGAAATTCATGGAGAGAGAGGAAACTCAAAATAATATGATGAAAACATAGAATCTCTTACTTTAAAGTTTCATCAGGAGTTTGTGAAGAGAGGGGAAACTCAAATTCATATGTTGTAAACATAGAATCTATTACTTTTAAGTTTCAGGGAGACTTTGTGACGGGATAATAGATGAAGTGAAGGAGCGAAAATTAAGATTATTTAACTCTTACTCACAGATGTAATTAAGAGACCGGATGCTACATTACTTCACTTCATTTAAAGAGGAATAAACACAGAGCGAAACTGGAAAGACATATCAACTTCAACAAGCATAGGAAACTTGATCTTCTTTCATTTATTTCTCAGAAAATTCAGTACCAAATTAACATTCATCCAGAGGTCCAAAACTCGGAACCCCTTTTCTTTATTTCTATCTTCTTAAATACATCAAAGTAGTTCGTAACTGTTGAACTTCTTGAAACTACTTGAATACATAAACTGTTAAGATCACTTATGCAATCATACTGAGAAAAAAAATTAAAACTGGAAATATTGTTCATTTCGTTGAATCTGATGTTGCTGATGTGTCCTCCTGAAGTGTTGAGGTGTCCTTTCTAGTTATGATGTAGCAGCTGCACAGTGTCGTAACGACGCCTCAGTGCCCGACTTGACCCAGTTTTCGTGCTTCCAACAATGCCACTATAGGTTCTTTTGCCTGACTCTACCTATGCCTTTGTGCTTCAAACAATGTTATCATGTCCCTTTATATTCATGCCTGCAACGTTCTGCCTTCTCTTGCATTTTGGCGTTTCACCAGCTTTACACTATAATCCTCTTTTCTTCCTTTGATGTGGTTTAATAGAAGAAATGCCTTACCTCCATATTTGAAAACCTTTGGATTTTTCCTTTGAAATTACATTGCATCCAGACCTCTTTATCACACTTCACAACTTTTAGATTATAGCAATTTTGCAATACTTTCGATTTTGTGATTTCGCTAATCGCAGCGAACTCCCAGTCGCAACCCACAACTTTTAACGTTTAACAATAAACTTATCCTATGTGATCTGCAATGTGTGGTATGCGGGCCATGTCCACATCCTCGTTCCACGTCACCCTTCCATGTCATCACCCGCACTTCGCATTTTTCACTTTTGTGACTTATCACATCGCAACTTAAACACTTTAACTTGCAATTTCTTATCATATAAATGTAAAACTCGCCGATATGCGATATGCGATTTAATCTCGGCCATTGATCAATGCCTTGATCCAACGGTCCACGCTACTCCTTTGCTAATCTACTTCGCATCACAACTTAAACAGTTTAACTTGTAGTTTCTTATCATATCAATGTAAAACTCGCCGATATGTGATATGCGATTTAACCTCCGTCATTTATCAACGCCCTGATCCAACGGTCCACGCTGCTCCTTTGTTGATCTACTTTGCATGGCACTTTAAACAGTTTAACTTGTGATTTCTTATCATATCAACGTAAAACTCATAGATATATGATATGCAATTTAACCTCCGTTTTTTATCAATGCCCAGATCCAACAATCCTCACTGCTCCTTTTTTTATCTGCGCTTTGATCCTGACCATCTATTTTTCCCTTTGTGCCTCCTCCAAAACTCTTAATTCTTTAAGGGAAATGCACCATTTCTCCACCTTCGAGAAATTATTTTGTTTTCTCCACAGTGTAACCCTCCTGAGCTTATTCGGTGTTCTACTATGCTAGTCCCTCTTGAGCTTGCGAGTGAGACCGACTCGACCCTGTCTGGTGTGCAATGTTCTGAATGTGCCCATCGACCCGAATCTTGAACTGTTCTACACGTGAATTAGCTTGAATCAACCCACCTTAACATCTCATCACGTAATGTTAATGTACCAAAATATAAATCAAAATTATTCTATGACACACAAAATTTTACATTTTCTATCATATATGCTTTTTTAGTGTTTTGAAAAAATATTTCAAAGGTAAATTCAAATGAGCCACAACATCTGGCTCCACCTGGGGATAGTTCTTTTTTCCACGGAAGCTCTAAGAACCGCATATTAGTGCCTTATCCATTGGGCATGGAGTCAAATATTTCTTGGTGACATAAGAACAATGAGAAATCCATTATTTACAATGGTGGAATGTTGACTTTTAATGCTAGAAATAGTGCTTCAGATACTGCCCGTTCATAGGCAGTTGTACTGACTCTCCATCTAGATCTTCCAAAATGAATGTGTTATTTGACCGTGCCTCGGAGATTATATATGGACCATACCGAGAAGGTCATATTTACCATGTTTCCCATTTTCTTCTCGTCTGGTGTCCCATCTCAGTACCAAATGTCTTGCTTGAAAGAGAACTTCTTTTGCTTTTCTGTCAAATATAGACTTCATCTTTTCCTGATAAGTAATCAAGTTGTCCCTGACTTTGTTTATGTTTTCACTTGATTGAACTATTTTGTTTAATCTTCTTACCATAGCATTAGGTTCTTCCTGAGATTGAAGGAAATAAATCACTAGTTTGGCCAGTGTTGGTCGCTTTAATTGTTTTAACAATTCAAGCACCACATAAATTGTCAACCTAGGAAGGTCTATTTATTCCAAAGACAATCACGCACTGGATGTGCTCAATTCCAAAAGAAAATAAATGTCGTAGTATCAATCACACAAATCGAACTATTCACACCTCACTTTAACAAAGTTGAAGCCTACTTGTGTTACAGCAGAAACAATCCCTCTATTGCAAACCTTCATTAAAATAATCTTAGGAAAAATAATGAAAGGAAATCACCCTGCAGAAAAGGAGATCAATCAACCATAACAGAGAACAACACCCTATTCCTCCAAGTAGGAATCTTCAGCACCTGTTGCCTGATATTAATCACACTGTAGAAAAAGATCAATCCACGGAAAACAGGACCCTATTCCTTTGAACAGGAACCTTCAGCACCTGTTTCCTGATATCAATCACACTGCGGAAAAAGAAGATCAACCTATGGAGAACAGGACCCTATTCCTTCAAACAAGAATCTTCAGCACCTGTTTCTTGATATCAATCACACTGCGGAAAAAGAAGATCAACCTACGGAGAACAGTGCCCTATTCCTTTAAACAGGAATCTTCAGCACCTGTTTCCCGATATCAGTCTATCACACATTCATCTGATAAACAAATAACTGAAAATAAAGTAACTCTCAGCTTCTTAAGAATGAATGGTATAAATCTAATGCAGTGTTAAAGAAAACAGAGTTCTTAATAAGAAACACATAACTGTATAAGTAATTCTTTAGCAAACAAGGTTAAATTAAGGTGCGAATAACATAAAGAGTAACAGACTACAGGAACAATTGGGTGAATCTTGTGATGAAGGCGGGCCCTGTCCTTCTCACAAGATTCCTCGAGGAAAGAAATTAAATTGAAGAGCTCGAAATAGACTTTTATTCATCTGTCAAGAAATGATACATTACAACAGAGCAGAGGCTCTTTCTTGCTTCCAGAAATGTACTCTCGTAATCTTCCCTTCTAATGATGATGTCTCATCTTTTTAAAGAGGAGACATCTATTACAGTTACATCAGAAAAATCCTATTTTTATCCAAATCTAATCTCTTGTTTTAATACAGGGTCTTTTCTGTTCTTCCATCCTGGAATGTTGTTACAATAGGTACAAAACAAGCCAAACGGTCCGTGTAATGAATTTTCCTTGCTTCTCGTCTTTGTCATCGTTATTACCATTTCTGAAGTACACTTAAAGATCGTGGTGAAATCATGGTTCGGTTTCGCCCATTTTGATTTATGCGTGTTCGTTGATTGTTTCGAAGAACGGTTCGACCGTTTCTCAAATAACGCGATCCTTATTACAGATTATTCCATCTTTAGACTTGTCTAGCAACTATCTATCTTCGATTAATGATTAAATATAAAAGTAATGTGGAATTATATGCAAAACAAATTAAATACATAGTAAAGAGAAGGATTTCATATACCTTTGGATAAAATGGATGGAAATGATAATGTAAACTTTTAAATATGGACTATAAAGAGTAAATTGGTGTCAAAATGTATGGTCCAAATGGTACATTGTGAGGTCCTAACATCCCCCCCAGCTGAAAGGGTTGCATGTCCTCAGGCAACTTTTAGTCTAAGTCAGAGTCTGAGTACTGACTCTTTGCATGCAAGTTACTCAAGAAATAACTATGGAAGGTGGTGTCTGTGTAAGATCTGAATCCCTGGTTACTTTGCAATTTCTGCCATGCTGCTGCCTCGTCTCTATTAGCCAATCTGTAATGAGGCTGATATCTTTCTGCTGGCATCCATAAGACAGGGAAATGAAAATGATAACCAATCCAATTCTCGGCGCATTGCTGAATGCATCTGATATTGTTTGGTATTCTGGATAGTGCAGTTTGAAGATTATCAGGGCTAAAGGGATTATACTCTTGTATTTCCTTACAGGACTATTGCCAGAACATGGTGTTTGCCTTCAAAGCAACAGTCTCTTTGACCCTGATTAACTGATGACACTCTCGGAGTACTGAGGCTTGCAATTGCTGTATGTACCTGCTCATTCTTGGCTTCTGCAAAAACTGACGATACTCTGCTACAAAAATGGTCGGATTTGAAGGTTTCGGCCTTATCCAAAGGAGGCAATTATCCTCATTGTGCCTAGTCGCGTGAAAAGCAGTTTTCCATGTGATTTGATTGGCAAGAAAGGAAACAAATGCCCTAATCTGTATATCACCAACAATCGGTTCAGGTTGACTTCTCTGTTTTCAGGCATAGCCTCATTATGAAGATGAATTTCACATAATAGATGTTGATCACTAGCGGAGGCCTCAGCAAATGTTTTGACAAACTGTTCCGATGTGAGCAACTCATGAGGTCTCCTGTCCTTAATTGCTTTCAACTGAAAATAAACAAGGCGTTCAGAAAGAAACAGAGAATAATTCAAAGAAGGTTTCCTGGTGGCTAACAATTTTTGTACTAATGAGAACATCAGGACCAGTTTGTCTTTTAACTCCTTAGTTTCTTTCTTGGAATCCTTAAGTTGCTGAAGTGTCCGCTCCCAGTTATCCCAGTTGGAATACATCTAATTTTTCCAGGCCAATTTATGCTGTTGTAAAATTTTATCTTGATCAATAGCATACTGCTGCTTCCACTTATTCATTATTTCCAACTCTTTCCATGGTGGAGTTTGTGTTCTGGCATTATAAGTAATGGGCTAAGGCATAGTCTGAGTAGCTGAGTTAACTAATACAGGGCAGGATATCTGTGGCTTGGTTTCTTTCTCCAGACTTTTTGAAGGCCCTACTAGTTCTTGTGTGGCAGTAGGGCGTTTTTCCTTGACTGCAACTGATGTGGATGCCTCAGGCACTGGGACTTTAACTATCTTGTATCCGGCCTGTTGGTAAATGTTTCCACATTCATGGCACATATATTCTTTACATGGGTCATTCTTTTGTACTGATGTTGTATGTGCCAACATGTAGAGATTTAGTTCTTTATCAAAGGCTTCCCTTGCCATTACCAACTCTCTTTTATAGGCCTCTAACTCTGACTTTAAAAATTCATTTTCTTCTAAAAGAGATGCCATGGTGGGTGAACCCTGTGTTGGTCGCTTTTGCTGGAGTTGATTGTTGTTCCGCAGCTGTAGCTAGTTCTTGTGTTTCAGCTACAGCTGGTTTCCTTATATTATCATGTTGGATGTTTGATTTTTGCACTTCAGCAGCTGGTTCTTGTGTTTCAGCTGCTGGGTGAGTAACTGGTTCTTGTGGAGCAGTTACCGTTTGAGTAGAAAATGATGTCATATTACCCTGGGCATCTGGTTCTTGTGGAGCAGTGCCACAGGACAGACGGGTAATGATTTAGGAATTTGGAATGGTGATGACAAATGAAGTTTTAGCAAGATAGCTGCAGGGTCAGGAGAAATGGGAATGACTTTAGGTTCAACAGTCGTTTTCATTTTTCTCCTAGGTAGGAAAGCGGAAAAAGCAGTGACTTTCTTTTTCTTTTTATGAGAAGATTCTTTTCTAGGAGAAGGGCTATCGGAAGAGGTGACAGCTTGGGATGTGGCCTTTGTTTGCCTTTTTGAGACAGAGACTGTTGCAATTCATCTCTTTATTTTATGAGTAGGGGGTGATGGGGGTGTTTCAGCTTGAGATTCATCGCTAGGGATGTGGACAGTGGGATGGGATGACTCTGCTAAATGAGATGGACTTGGGGACAAGTCAACTGGCTCTGAATATGGAATCAATGGAGGATCGGGAATATCTTCCAGTTGCTGTTCGTAAGAGCTTTCGGGGATTTCTTGGGGATTTTCAACTTCTTGGGGTATTTCGGGGGCTTGTTCGAGAAGTAAGGGTGGGTTATTTAGAGGGGGGTTTTGCTGAGAAAAACCCCTTTGAATTAATAATTGACACAGGCGATGATGGGTAAGTGACAGTGATGGGAATTTTACCTGTCTACAGTAATATGACATATTATTAATACATCCAAGCAGATAATAAGGAATGTTGACTAGTCGACCATGCCGCAAGTGGCTCATTAAAACAAAATCGTGTTGATAAAATACCTGGTAGCACCCCTCGCAAGTTAAATAGTGCTTGAAAAATTCAGCTACCTTTGGCCACGGGGGAGGTAATGAATGCAGACCTATGCCACGGCCTTTAATCTCAACCTGTTCCTCTAGAAGAAGGAAGTACTGTTGTGCGTTTAGGATGATGTGTTTCTTGCTAAACCACCGAGCACCTGTGACTGGAAATCCTGAAACTTGTGCTATATCTTCTTGTGTGACCAAAATTCGGATCCCTTGGACTATGGAGTGATCCTCCTGAAAATGTTGTGCAAACTCCGAAACTTGTTGAGGATCAAATTCTCCTAGCCTCTCGAAATATATGATCCATCCTGCCCGCTGAAAGATTTGGTAAGCCTCCGGAAATAATTCGAGAAGAGACATCGAGCCAGGCTCATGTTTGATAATCGAGCCTCCCATAGCTACTAACTTGAGTCAAATGCAGAGGCGCACAGAGCAGAAACACCAGACTTGATCAGAGTAATTGTTTACGACTAAGAACATGGTGTATCGGCCGAAATAATGGGTATAAAGAATGGCGGTGGGTTGCATGGGGTGAAATGATGGTTTTTATTTTCGAAATCCCCCCCCTACGTGCAGTGAAATGATGGTTTTGAATGTATGGGGGTTATAATCATAATGGGAAAGATCCTCTCTTTATACTATGATTTAACTGTATTACATAAAAAAATCCACTTACCTTATATTTACCTCTGTTCTGTAATTCGAAGTATAGAGTGCTTGTTCATAGTGACTTAATATTGATGGAAGAATTTTTAGAATTCTCTGACATATAAGGGGGATGATACTAGAGTCTGCTGAATCATAGGAGGAAGATAGTAAATAGACAGTATTTACCTAAGGAATCTGAATAACTTGTGAAATAGGGGAAAGGAAGGGTGTTTTAACGATGGGAAGATAAATGACAGGTTGCTGAGAGTGGTGTTTCAGCAATAGAAAAATAAGGGAAATGTTGCTGAAATGTGATAATTTAGTACTACGAAAATTGGGGAAGTACTTGCTGAAGGATGATATTTCAGCAGTAGGGAACAGGGAAAATGCTGGCTGAAGAATGGTATTTCAGTAGTGGGTAGAATAGGGAAAATGATATGAAAAGGGAAAGAAGGGGTAAAGGGATAAGTGACAAAGAATTGCTGGGAGATGATGGAATGAATTAAGATAATGGAAACAAAGCTTCTCTGATTGAAGCTTAGATCTTCATGAAATTGTCCTCCTTGGTAAGTTCCTCCTTAATCTGCAAAATACAATTGTAACATGCCAACCCTTGACATGGATTATTTGTTTTAAATCTACTCTAATACTAGAAATATAGTGCAGAAAATTAAATGTTGTGAGGAGCAGAGGACTCCCCTAGAAAAAGATAATGTGTATCAGTCATGCAAGCAACCTTAAAATCTTCTTTAGAAACAGGGCGCTTGTACAAGCGAAGCCTATGACCATTTACTAGTAGAGGTGTTTTAGAATCATCAATTGTTAAAAGTCTTACTGTTCCATTGGGAAAAACAACATCTACTTCATACGGTCCAAGCCATCTTGTACGTAACTTACCTTGAAAGTTTTCAAACCGAGAGTCATACAATAAGGCCCAATTACCTTTTTGGAACTGCTTGTGCTTGATAATTTTATCATGCCACTTCATTCTTTGTTGTTGAATCATGGTTGTCTGGTGAATGGCATCTAATCTCTTTTCATCCAATTCAAGAAGCTGTTGCAACCTAGCTGTCTGCACATCAGTCAAATCAAGGTTAACAGCTAAAGTAGTTCTTAAAGTTTTGATTTCAAATTCCATAGGAAAAACAACACTTTTACCATAAACCAATTCATAGGGAGAAAATCCTGTAGTATTTCTCCAGGTAGTTCTATAAGCCCATAGTGCTTCAGGGAGCCTTTGAGACCAATCCTTCTGGTTATCCTTCACTGTTTTAGTTAGAATGGCTTCTATTACTTTATTTGTGCTTTCCACCTGCCCATTGGCTTGGGGGTGGTATGGTGTAGTCATTCTATGATGAATATGATATTTTTGAAGGGTAGATTTAAAACCATGAGAGTTGAAGGGATGTCCTCCATCTGTAACCAACTCTCTAGGAGTTCCAAATCTAACAAAAATCTCCTCAAATAAGAAAGCTAGGACAACTTCTTCATTGGCTCTAATAAGTGCTTTGGCCTCCACCCATTTATTCATATAATCTGTAGAAACTAATATATAAGTTCTTTGATTGGATGGAGGATTAATGGGTCCTATGAAATCTAAGGCCCATCTTTCAAATGGTTCGAGTACTACTTGGGGGTTTAATGGCATTTGATCTCTATGATTGGGTTGACCCATTCGCTGACAGCTGTCACATGCCCGCACATATTTCTTTGCGTCTTTAAACAATGAGGGCCAATAGTAACCCATCCTCAAAATTTTGCGTGATGTTCTTTTATCAGCAAAATGCCCTCTGCAGGGGCCATCATGACAAGCTTTTAGTATGTCGTACACCTCATCGTCTCTGATGCATCTTCAGATTTCCTGATCAAGCCCTGTGTAGAAAATACACCCTTATCCAGCTATACCTGGCACTTTGTTGAACAATTCTTCTCTTTTCCCTATGTGACAGGTGTGATGGTAACTTTCCTGCAATCAAATAATTGGCAATGTCTACATACCAAGGAGAGTGAGCAGATACTGCAAATAAATACTCATCAGGAAAGGAATCATCTATAATAATATTATTATCAGTTTTTAACCGTGAAAGGAAATCAGCTACAACATTTTCTTTACCTGGCCGATCTACAATTGTAATATCAAACTCTTGCAGTAACAATAACCATCTGGTAACTCGAGCATTTGTGACAGATTTGTTCATTAAATACTTAATAGTCAAGTGATCAGTGTGGACAAAAGTAGGATAACCAGTGATATAATGTCGAAATTTATTAATGGCATAAATTACTGCAAGAAATTCCTTTTCGATAACTGTATAATTAAGCTCAGTAGGGGTCATGTTCTTACTGATAAAATAGATAGCATAAGGAAGATGGTTTTCTTCTTGTCCCAAGACAGCTCCAATTGCAGTGTCTGAAGCATCAGAAGATATATGAAAGGGAAGTGCCCAATCAGGTCCTCTCAAAATAGGAGCAATGTAGAAATTTGAATAATAGCTGAATTATTCACCGAGATTATCCTGATTACACACTATTTAAGCTTCATGCATAATAAATAACCTCTTCTACAATTGATCATCAATATGCGGAAATAGAAACAGTCGCATGCGCACATAAACACAATAATTCATGCACACATTTAACACAGTATGTACTGGGGAAAGAAATAGTTGAAAACCCCCAACTATCTGTATAATATAATGATAGAGAACATGTAACAATACATAGCACAAAGCTCTCACAGCTCTCAGCACTATCTCACATGCAACACACAAAATAGCACGGAAGATGAACAAGTCACAGGTTCAAATCTCCTCCACAAGTCTGCTTGCCTCTACTGCGCAATCCAAGATGAGAATAAAATGAGATCCAAGTTTGAATCCACCTGGCTTGTACTACGCAATCCTCATTGGCAATCTCAATCCATGTGTGTGCAAATCTCATGCACAACTATGGTCACACTGATAGTCACACTCACCCTTTCACCCACTTCTAACATTGGTCTCCACTGAACTGTCCATGCATTGCAGTTACCTGATGTGTTCTTTACTTGATTTATGAGTTAATAATTAGTGAATTAATTATTAATTAATTCACACCACTCATCACTAGTGTATTTTCTAGTTAGACTAAATACAACTAGTTCAACTAAGTTAAACCGAACACAACTCCACCAACTGTCTCATCAACTCCACCAAACTCTGCCACATGAGTTCTAACTGAAGTCAACCATGCAATAGCTCAACTAACCCTTAGGAAAAGTGTATTTCCTTCTGTCAGCTACATGTGTCACATCCAAGCATCAAACTGAAGTGCTCCAAGAGGATAAGATAATGTTTATAGTCTAAATATTATTAAGGGTTAATAATATTTTACTGTTCTATTTTTAGCCCGGCAGTCTAAAAATAGATTCTGCCCAATGTCTAAAAATAGAGGTCCATCTATTTTTACCAACTCGACCAATCATCCATAAATAGCATCCTGCAACTCATAGACCATGATCCATATGTCTAAAAATAGACATAGTCTAAAAATAGACTTTGCGCCAAAATAGCCTGCGGGCCCACTTAGTGAAGGCGACTTCATTTCACTAAGCTCCATCATCTTGTTGCATTTTCAACACTCCCTCTCAACAAGATATGGATTATCTGCAACCCCTATCCTGCCTCTGTGGAATTTGAATTTTCTCCTGGTGAGCGCCTTCGTCAAGATGTCAGCATCCTGATCCTCCGTGGGAATATATGAAAGTAACATGATTCTCCACTGCACACAATCTCTGATATGATGGTACCTGATGTCAATGTGTTTGGATCTATCATGAAATACTGGATTAGCTGAGAGTTTAATGCAACTCTGGTTATCACAATAAATCACAGTAGGCTCCAAGTGCGACCCGAACAACCCGACCAAGATCTTCCTCATCCATATAGCCTCGCATGCAGCCAAGCTTGCTGCCATGTACTCGGCCTCCACGGAACTGAGTGCCACGGATCTCTGCTTCCTGATGTACCAGGAAACTACTATCGACCCGATACTGAAGATCCCTCCAGATGTGCTCTTACGGTCCGTTGGGCTCCCTGCCCAATCTGCATCCGTGAAGCCACATAGCTTCACCTCATCCTCCTATCTGTACCACAAGCCATATCCCGATGTGCCTCTAAGATAACACAATACATGCTTATCTGCCTTCCAGAAGAGCTTGGTTGGCTTAACCATAGCTTGTGAAAGCTGGTTAACAGCATAGCATATATCGGGTCGTGTATTGACCAGATACATAAGCGACCCCACCAACTGTCGAAAGACAATGGCATCCACTACCTCCGCTGAAGTAGCATCCTCCTTCATCCAACCTCCAAGAAGAGGAGTATCAACAGGCTTGCAGTCATGCATGTTGAACTTCTCCAGTATCTCCTGGGCATACTTACCCTGAGAAACAAACAGTCCACCACTGCGCTGCCAAATTTCCAATCCCAGGAAATAATGAAGGAGGCCCAAGTCCTTCATCTCAAACTCTTTTTCAAGATCCTCCTTGCATGAGAGTATCAACAGCTCATCAACTGTCAAAATCAAATCATCTACATAAAGTACAATGATCAGCAACTTACCCTCCACCACAATCTGGTATAGGTTAGGATCCGCCTCACTCTTGGAGAATCCAAGTCCAATGAAATAACTGTCTATCCGTGTGTACCAAGCACGAGGTGCTTGTTTCAACCCATACAACGCTCTCTTGAGCCTGCACACATGCGACTCACTGCTGAAGATCTCAAAACCTTCGGGCTGCTCTATGTACACTCCTCCCTCAATAACTTCGTTGGAGGAACGCAAGATTCACATCCATCTGATGGATGTGCCACCCCATCTGCGCTGAGAGAGCTAGGATCGTCCTTATGGAAGAGTACCTTGCGATAAGTGCAAAGGTCTCCTCATAATCGATCCCCTCTATCTGAGAGAAGCCTTGGGCAAAAAATCTTGCCTTATACTTCTCTACACTCCCGTCAGCCGCCTGCTTCACTTTGTAGATCCATCGCAAACCCACCACTGATTTCCCCTCCGGTCGCGGGACAATCTCCCATGCACTATTTCTGACAATAGAATCATACTCTTCCACCATGGCATCTACCCATGTGGTCCTCCAAGGCTTCCTCGAAAGAGGATGGCTCGTCACGATACATTTGCTCACAAGAGCCATGTATCCAGCAGGAATGTCCGCGATCGTCCGTTTGCGCCTTGTGCTGTAGGTGGTCCTACAATATTCTCTGCATCTTGAGCCAGTCGCTCAGCTTCTGTAGTGCGCTTGCGCCCTCTGATGGTTGGCGCTGCATGAGTGGTCTCTTCCACTCCATGAACTTCTTCTTGTGGCTGATCCACATCCGAAAGCTCATCCTTAGGAACTAATAGCTCCTCATCTGCATGCAAGTGTGGCTCCCTCTCAAGCGAACACTTCATGGCTTTCTCCTCCTGAAATTTGATATCCCGTCGCACAACAGTCTTGCGACTGTCTGGAAAATACACATGATAGTTGTGGGGCGTATCAGTGTACCCCACAAATATCCCTACCTCTGCGGTCAGCTCGAGCTTCTTCCTGGCATCCTTCGTCACATGCATGTAGACAGGTGAGCCAAAAATCCTCAATTGGGAAATGTCAGGCCTCTTGCCAGAAAATGCCTCCTCCGGTGTACTCATGCCAAGTATCTTGTGAGGACAACGGTTCTGCACATACACTCTAGTATTGCATGCCTCTGCCCACAAGTGAAGGGGTAGGCCCTGATCATGCAACATTGCCCGTGCAGCACCCACGATCGTTCTGTTCTTTCGCTCAGCAACCCCATTCTGCTGTGGGTTATGGGGTGCTATGGGCTCTCTCTGAATCCCTTCTGCGCTGCAAAAGTCCTTGAATTCAGTAGAGATGAATTCACCACCATTGTCGCTCCTAAGAGCCTTCACATGCTTCCCCGATTCCTTCTCCACCGGCACCTTGAACTCATAGAACTTTGAGTATGTCTCGCTCTTCTTCTGCATGAAGAAGATCCAGCACTTCCGAGAGAAATCATCAACAAAGATCACATAGTACTTGTGCTTTGGCGCTGCCGAAGCTAATGAGAAAGGTCCACACACGTCTGTGTGGATTCTCTCAAGGATCGTCGTGGCGCGACTATCCTTCTCGTGAAAGGTGGCTTTCACAAATTTTCCCAAGGTACACCCCTTGCACTGATCTGACTGCGCAAGAGTGCCCTTAGGAATCCCAGTAGAAATCTGCTACAGTATCTTCAAAGGTCCATGGTGAAGGTGGCCCAATCTCCGGTGCCACAGCTCGCCATCATCCTAGCTCACCACTCCTTCCACCTTGCATGCCATTGCTGCGCAGCCATCTACTTGCAACTAATAAAGGTTCTTGACTCAAACCCCTATCTTCCGGGTTTCTCTAGTTGTCTTACTGCGCAGGAAAGCCTTTCCCTCGTTGAAGACCACATCATACCTCTTGTCTTCCAACATCGCCACAGAGATCAGATCCTTCTTCAATCCTGGAACATGCATCACTTCCTTCAATATGAAGGGTTTACCAGACTCCCTCTCAAAGGAAATGGTACCGATACCAGTTGCACTGTATCTACCATCATCGCCCATCTCGATGTGCACTCCAAGATCTTTCTCATCCAGATCTAAAAACAAATCCCGATGAAATGACGCACCACTGTCCAAGAACCATACTGATCCCATCACACTTGAGACCAAGCATGCGATCAGCAAAAAATCCAGTTCAAACTAGGAGGCCAATGCCTCTCCTGCTGCAGATCTAGCAGCCTTCTTATTTTGCTTCTTCTGCAGACAATTTGTGGCATAATGTCTGTGCTGGTGACAGTGAAAGCACTTCACCTTGGACATGTCTTGCTTCTTGCCTTTCGCACCAGACTGAGAAGCTTTCTTGCTCTTCCCCTTCTTTGCTTTCGCAGCCAAAGCGCAATTTTCTTCATCAGATACCTTTGATGAAGTTCTGTCCCTGGTGCTCCGCCTTATCTCCTCTTGCATGAGATCCGACCAAAATCGCTCCCATCCCCGCAACTTCTCCCGACCATTGACAGAGTCCTGATAGGAATGCCAACTCTTCGGAAGACCAAGGAGAGCCAGGTTCCCCAAGTCCTCATCATCGACAGTCACCCCCACACTTCCCAGCTCATCCCTGCATTGGGTGAACTTCGTGAGGTACTTGGCGATACTGTCGCCTTTCTCCATCTTAATGTTTCTGAGTTTATCCTTGAGCGCCAAATTCCTCTGGTCGCTCTTGCTCTGGAATAGATCTGTCAACGCTTTCCACATCAAGTATGGAGAAGCTTTTCCATGCAGGCTGGATACAATGTGATCCTTCACGCCCTCCAACAGAATCCTTCGACATTTCGCCATTTTCTTTTCCCAAGCCTCAACTTGAGCAGCATCAGTAGGCTTTGGGACCTCAACATCTATGAACTCCTTCAGCCCGTTATCATCTAATACCGCCTCCATCCGGTCTTTCCATGCAACATAATTTGAAACTTCCCTCAAGGGCATATTCCAGTCGCAATCCGTTGAAAGAAATTTCAAATCCAGCACCAAGAAAAAAAACTGCTGAAAAATTCGAATTCCAAGCTCAAAACTCAACTGCTTCTGCTTTGATCTAATGTGAGAACAAAGTATTTATCGTACAGAGATCGACTGTAGGGGTGTTTACCAGATATATCACCTTTCAAACGAAAGGATGAATCCAGAGGTTACCTGGCCCATATACAGACTCTGCCTGAAGAAATAAAATGTAATCACTGTCGTAGATCCGATGATCAATTTTTCTCTGATACCATGTAGAAATTTGAATAATATCTGAATTATTCACCGAGATTATCTTGATTACACACTATTTAAGCTTCATGCATAATACATAACCTCTTCTACAATTTATCATCAATATGCGGAAATAGAAACAGTCGCATGCGCACATAAACACAATAATTCAAGCACACATTTAACACAGTATGTACTGGGGAAAGCAATAGCTGAAAACCCCCAACTATCTGTATAATATAATGATAGAGAACATGTAACAATACATAGCACAAAGCTCTCACAGCTCTCAGCACTATCTCACATGCTACACACAAACTAGCACGGAAGTTGAACAAGTCTCAGGTTCAAATCTCCTCCACAAGTCTGCCTGCCTCTACTGCGCAATCAAAGATGAATAATGGTGAGATCCAAGTTCGAATCCACCTGGATTCACTGCGCAATCCTCATTGGCAATCTCAATCCATGTGTGTGCAAATCTCATGCACAGTTATGGTCACACTGATAGTCACACTCACCCTTTCACCCACCTCTAACACTGGTCTCCACTGAACTGTCCATGCATTGCAGTTAACTGATGTGTTCTTTAGTTGATTTATGAGTTAATAATTAGTGAATTAATTAATAATTAATTCACACCACTCATCACTAGTGTATTTTTCAGTTAGACTAAAATACAACTAGTTCAACTAGTTTAAACAGAACACAACTCCACCAACTGTCTCATCAACTCCACCAAACTCTGCCACATGAGTTCTAACTGAAGTCAACCATGCAATAGCTCAACTAACCCTTAGGAAAAGCGTATTTCCTTCTGTCAGCTGCATGTGCCACATCCAAGCATCAAGCTGAAGTGCTCCAAGAGGATAAGATAATGTTTATAGTCTAAATATTATTAAGGGTTAATAATATTTGACTGTTCTATTTTTAGCCCGGCAGTCTAAAAATAGAAACCGCCCAATGTCTAAAAATAGAGGTCCATCTATTTTTACCAAATCGACCAATCATCCATAAATAGCATCCTGCAACTCATAGACCATGATCCATATGTCTAAAAATAGACTTTGCGCCAAAAATAGCCTGCGGGCCCACTTAGTGAAGGCAACTTCATTTCACTAAGCTCCATCATCTTGTTGCATTTTCAACAAGAAATAGATAACTGATGCTTGAGTTCTACAAAGGCTTTCTGACAAATATTAGTCCACTTAAATTCAGCATTTTTCATGAGCAATACAAATAAAGGAGAAGCTATCTTGGAAAAGTTTTTAATAAATCTCCTGTAATATCCAGCATGTCCTAGAAAAATTCTCACATCAGTTTGTGTTTTAGGAACAGGAAGATTCTGAATGACCTATATTTTGGATGGGTCTACCTGAATACCTTGAGATGAAATAAAATGTCCAAGCACTACTCCTTCACTCATCATCATATGACACTTTTCAGTACTTAGGGAGAGGTCAGCTTGTATACAATGTTTAAGTACCTTCTCAAGATTTTGTAATGCATCTTCAAAAGACACACCATAAGGAGTAAAATCATCCATAAATATTTCCATAGAGTCATTCAGCATATCAGAAAATATTCCTATAACAGCCCTCTCAAAAGTTGTTGGCGCATTACATAGTCCGAATGGAAGAACTCTATAGGCAAAAGTTCCCCAAGGACTAGTAAAAGTGTTCTTGTCTTGGTCTTGGGGTGCAATTCTAATTTGGTTATACCCACTGAATCCATCTAAAAAGGAAAAGAATTTCTTTCTTGACAGACTATCCAAAACCTGATCAATGAATGGTAAAGGAAAGTGGTCCTTTTGAGTAGCTTTGTTTAAGGTTCTGTAATCAACACACACTCTCCATTTCCCGTTTTTCTTAGGGACTATTACCAATGGGGAAACCCATTCATTGTCAGATATGAGGTATATAAATCCTACATTAAGCAATTTCTGAAGTTCTTCTTTAACAATTTCTCTTAAATTAGGGTTCATTCGTCTTTGGGGTTGACAAACTGATCGGCAACCTTCTTTAATATAAATTCGGTGAGTACATAATTCAGGAGAGATTCCCTTCACATCCGTGTAATCCCATGCGAATGCTTCCTTATTTTCAAGTAATGACTTCATTAACTGCTGTGTTTCAGCAACTGTTAGATCAGGATTTATATTTAATGTTTTTCCAGGTTCGATTTCCACTGTTATGCTTTTAGAGGAGATGGTGGTTAATGTCTGAAATAAATCTTCAGATTCAATCTTTTCTCTGGGTATCCATTTCGAAAAGTGCAGTCAATTTATTGTGTGTTTCAGCAATTACAGAGGAAGGTTCGCAAATAAAATTATTAATTATTTCATCCTCTGTGCTGTCTTTAAGAGTTAAGGCTTGTCCGATAGTTAAAATAGGCTGAGTAGCATTATCATCATAATCCATCCACACAGAATTTTTATTATTAATTATGGGTGTAGCATGAGGATAAAGAGTAAGTTGTCTAGTTTCATAACCATTATAAATTGTCATTGAACCGGATCTGCAGCTGATAAAGGCATCGGCTGTGGCTAGCCATGGCCTTCCTAGAATTAAAGGATGTCCCCCCAGCTTTGTTTTAGTTTTTAATACCACAAAATCAGTTGGGTAATTCCAGGATTCAACCGAGATAACTAGATCTTCAACAATTCCTTCTGGTTTAATTATAGAACGGTCAGCTAACTCTAGGATGGTTGGTGTATCTCTAATTTTGTTATTCAACTGTAACAATTGTGAAGTTTCGAGGGTCATAATGTTTATTGCAGCACCTAAATCTACCAGAACTTAAGGAATTATCGTTTTACCAATTTGAACTGTTACAGTAGGATGGCCAGGGTCACCATATTTCACAGGAGGGGTTTTTCCGGACATTAATGTAGATAGATCACCCATAACATGAATTGTAAGGGGGTATTTAGTCTTCCTACCAGGTTTCTTAACACAAATGTCCCTCATGGTTCTGGCATAAATTGGTACATCTCTTAGTGCCTGTAAAAGTGGAATTTTAACATACAAATTTTGCAATTCCCCTAAGAGATTAAAGGCAGGTGTTTCAGGCGTTTTAGTTAAAATTAAATGCTCAGGGAATGGTGGCTCTATTATTTTAGCACCCTTGTTAGAGGGTGGTTGTGATTTTTTATGTTTCTCAGTTTCATCTTTATCAGAATCAGAAGAGGTTATATCATCTATGATAGGTTCTACTATTTTCCCAGATCTCAAATTAATATCATTACATTGCATAGTAGAAAATGTAGGCTGATTCTGAATATCAATGACTTGCACAATTTTATTATTGGGGTTAGGATTTGGTTGCACAGGTAGCTGGGGTCTCATTTGATTATTTGATGGAGCTCCTGATGGTAGAGGCAATGGTTGTTGAAATTGAGGAAATTGATTTGGATACGGGAGTTGTTGGCTTCTCCAATTTGAATTCCATGGATTAAAAGAAGATGGTTGTTGTGGGGGCCAAGGAGTCCACATTGCAGGATCAACAAAGGGAGGGTTTGTTTGTTGCATGGGTGGGTAGTTCATCTGATTAAAGGGTGGGTATTGCATTTGGTTAAAGGGAGGGTAATTTTTCTGACTGAAAGAAGGATAATTATTCCAATGATTAGAAGATGTAAATGGCATGCTAGAATTCATACCTTGTCCTCTTGGTTGCCATTGTCTTCTTTGTGTTAGCAGATAGACTGCTTCAGCTTCTTCTTCCGTTGGCTGTAGTGCTGCCTTTATTCTCGGTAGAGAGGGACATTGTTATGTTTCATGATCTTTCTCACAAAGGGTGCAGATTGGTATCTTGTCCAATGGGCATTCCCTTAGTGGATGTTTATCTCTGCATTTAGGGCAAAAGACAGCCAGAGCTGCTTCTGCTTCAGCCTGCTTCTTTTTAACCTGCAAGGTGTCAATTTGTGAAGCAAAAGAACTTAATATTTCAGTTTTAAATTCTTCAAGTAAATTACCTATTTCAGCTCTTGTTGCTCCCCCACTGGCTGATTTCTGAACTCTTGAATAGGTGGGATCTCTGTTACTTGCTCTGTTCCTTGCAGCTCCTCTTGAACATCTTTTACAGAGTTCAACAATCTCATCATATGATTCTTTAGATATATCTCCTTTACCAAGCATGTTTAGCATGTCTAAACAATCGTCCCTTAGTCCTCTAAGTAATATTGTTTTTCGAATTTCGTTACTTACATTCGGATGATCAGATCTCTGCAGATTATACTGCAGTCTTTCCACATAGTCCTCCAAATTCTCGTCCGCCTTTTGTGCCATGTTGAATAATTCCTCCCTCTTTTCTCTTGTCCGACAATAATCTTGATATTTAAGCAGAAATTTCTGTTTCATCTGTTCCCATGTTGTGATTACCTGGCTTCCAAGGCTCATGAACCATCTTAACGCATTTCCCTTTAATGTTGCTGGAAACAATTTCAACTTCTAAGCATTAGTAACATAATCATAACTTCTGCATAATATATCAAATTCAAAAATAAATTCATCCGGATCTTCAGAGGATAAACCATGGAAGTTGGGTAAAGCTGACAATGGAATATTCTTCATAGGGGTTGTTCCTCTAGGGAGATCATTGATATGAAATCCCAAGGTAGAGAGCGAATTTTCATCCTTTCCTTCTCCTTCAGGATCTACTCGTCCTCCACCAAAGAATTCTTCGTTGTTTCCTTCCATTGGTTGATCTCCTACTGCACTTGCTCGATCCTCAAAATCTTCTACTGGCTCCTCAATGTTTTCCACTTGTCGTCCAATATCTTCTGTTAATTCCTCAACGTTCTCTGTTGATTCCTTAGCACTTTCTTCTGATTCTTCGGCACTGGCTACTGGTTCTTTAATATCTGTTACTGGTTCCTCTACGTTTTCAGGGCTCACAACTTCTTCTGTTTTGTAGTCTGATTGAGGGGAGCGTTGAGGTTTTGGTCTTCGAGAGCTTAATCTCTGTGACGATTTAGCCTTTGATACAATTTCGTCAATAAAAGTCTTTCTTTCTCCCCTTCCTTTGCCCTTGCCACCTGTAGGGTTAGTTTTCTTCTGGGTTCCACGTCCTCTCATACAATCTGCACATCTAGAAATAAAACATCAATGCTTTTGAAATCTATAATTTCCTTCCCCGGCAACGACGCCAAAATGTTGGTCGCTTTAATTGTTTTAACAATTCAAGCACCACATAAATTGTCAACCCAGGAAGGTCTGTTTATTCCAAAGAAAATCACGCACTGGATATGCTCAATTCCAAAAGCAAAGAAATGTCGTAGTATCAATCACACAAATCGAACTGTTCACACCTCACTTTAACAAAGCTAAAGCCTACTTGTGTTACAGCAGAAACAATCCCTCTATTGCAGACCTTCATTAAAAGAATCCTAGGAAAAATAATGAAAGGAAATCACCCTGCAGAAAAGGAGATCAATCAACCATAATAGAGAACAGGACCCTATTCCTCCAAGTAGGAATCTTCAGCACCTGTTGCCTGATATTAATCACACTGTAGAAAAAGATCAATCCACGGAAAACAGGACCCTATTCCTTTGAACAGGAACCTTCAGCACCTATTTCCTGATATCAATCACACTGTGGAAAAATAAGATCAACCTACAGAGAACAGGACCCTATTCCTTCAAACAGGAATCTTCAACACCTGTTTCCTGATATCAATCACACTGCGGAAAAAGAAGATCAACCTACGGAGAACAAGACCTTATTCCTTTAAACAGGAATCTTCAGCACCTGTTTCCCGATATCAGTCTATCACACATTCATCCGATAAAAAAATAACTAAAAATAAAGTAACTCTCAGCTTCTTAAGAATGAATGGTATAAAGCTAATGCAGTGTTAAAGAAAACAGAGTGCTTAATAAGAAACACAGAACTGTATAAGTAATTCTTCAGCAAACAAGGTTAAATTAAGGTGCGAATAACATAAAGAGTAATAGACTACAGGAACAATTGGGTGAATCTTGTGATGAAGGCGGGCCCTGTCCTTCTCACAAGATTCCTCGAGGAAATAAATTAAATTGAAGCGCTCAAAATAGACTTTTATTCATCTGTCAAGAAATGATACATTACAACAGAGCAGAGGCTCTTTCTTGCTTCCAGAAATGTACTCCCGTAATCTTCCCTTCTAATGATGATGTCTCCTCTTTTTAAAGAGGAGACATCTATTACAGTTACATCAGAGAAATCCTATTTTTATCCAAATCTAATCTCTTATTTTAATACAAGGTCTTTTCTGTTCTTCCATCCTGGAATGTTGTTACAATAGGTACAAAAATACTAGCTTCAAAACGGTCTGTGTAACAGCTTCCCTTGCTCGTCTTTGTCCTGTTGTCATCATTCTTTAAGTACACTTTGAAGATCGCAAATCACGAGCTGTCTCAGCTACGGGATTTGTGTGCCTGTTGACTGTTTCAGCAATGGGTTCGACTGTTTTAGCAACGCGATCCTTATCATAAATTATCTGCGATATTTTAGACTTGTCTTAGCAACTATCTATCTTCGATTAATGATTAAATATAAAATTAATGTGGAATTATATGCAAAACAAATTAAATACATAGTAAAGAGAAGGATTTCATATACCTTTGGATAAAATGGATGGAAATGATAATGTAAACTTTTAAATATGGACTATAAAGAGTAAAGTGATGTCAAAATGTATGGTCAAAATGGTACATTGTGAGGTCCTAACAGCCAGCTGAGTAGGAAATAGTGCTTGAGTTCCATAAACCAGTTCATAGGGAGACTTATCAGTAGATCTCATGGTAGTGACTCGAACTGCCCAGAGGGAAAACTTCAACTTCATATCCCAATCCTTCTGATTCTCAGTGATTGTCTTCTTCAAGATCCTGACCAATGTCTTATTTGAGGACTCTGCCAATTTGTTCCCTTGGGGATGATATGTTGTGCAATGTGATAAAATTACATTATATGTTTGACAGAACTAATGAAACAAGCAGATTTGAATCACTGATAATTATCAGTCACAATTTTGACTGGACATCTAAATCTGCTGAAAATGTTTTCCTCCAGAAACTTCATCACTACTTGGTCATTTTCCTTCTTATTGGGTATTGCTTCAACCCATTTTGTAAATTAATTAGTGGCAATTAGAATCCACTTGAACTGTCCACTTGATGCTGGATTGATCTCTCCAATAAAATACAATCCCCGTTGCCTAAAATTTTCTTCAATAAATACTGGGATGAAAGGTAATGGAGCAAGTTTTTTCTTTTCAGCAAACAACTGACACTTTTGAAAACTTCTGACCAGCCTATAAACATCAGCAAACAGGGTTGGCCAATAGAATCCTGACTTGAGAATTTTATGAGCAGTGACCTTCTAGCTATCATGGCATCCACACAAAATTTCATGATATTATTTGGTGACTTCAATAGATTCTCCTTCGGTCAAACATAACAGAAAAATACTAGTAGGATTCTTCCAGTATATATTTTCTTCTACTATAACATATGGCTGAAATTTGAGATTGAGAGCTCTGCATTTTGTTCTACTTAGTGAAGTTGGACAAGAAAAGAAACGTAGGTACTGCACAATATATTTATACCAATCAGAGCATAAAAATTTGTATTGGATACATGTTTTTGACTTGGTTTGACCTTCTTCATTAACAACTCCATCCACTGGTGTCAACATATTAATTCCCAACGCTTGAAAATTTTTCTGTCAACAACTTCGCTAACCCCTGCCCCTTGACCAGCTTGGTGGGTTTGATGTCCAAATCATACCCTTGGATTTTCGTTATCCACTTCCCCCTTTTTCTGTCAACATCACTTTGGACCAGCACGTCTTTCACAACAAAATTAGGAACATAAGCAATTATTTTGGACTGTAACACATAAGTCCTGAAGGATTTTAGTGCTTTGACCAAAGCATATACTTATTTCTCCAAAATATTGTATTTGAGCTCAACATCTCTGAGGAATTTACTAAAAAATACAACCAGTTGCTCCTTACTATATTCATTTTTCTGCAACAATGCATCAGCAATAGTAGTGGGGGATGCAAATGAGAATACTTGAAAGGATTTTTGATAGTCTGGACTAATCAGAACTGGAGCTTCATGCAATGCTTCCTTTATTCTAGGAAATGCATCTCTTGCTTCCTTATCCCATTTCACTTCTGCATTTTATTCAACATATCCGTTATACTTCTCACGATCTCAACATAATTGGGCACAAATCTCCTCAGAAAGTTTATTTTTCCCAGGAATCTCTAGATATATTTCTTGCTTATGGGTAAAGGAATCATCTGAATGGCTTCCACCCTTGTTGGGTCAATATTTACTCCTTGTTTAGAAACTATGTGACCCAATAATTTACCTTATTCTAAGGCAAATAAATATTTCTTGGGATTTAATGATAGACCAAACTTTCTACACTTTTGAAAAAAATTGCAAAATCTCCAAGTGTTCATCATATGACCCTAAGAAAATAGTTACATCATCCAGATATATAACTACAAACTTGTCACCAACAAAGGCTATGTCCATGGCCCTTTGAAATGTTTCACCTACATTCATAATTCCAAATGGAATCCTTTCATACATGAAGGTGCCCCAGGGTGTTGTGAAAGTAGTCTTCTTCTGATCTTCTTTTTCTACTGCTACCTAATTATACCCAGAAAATCCATCAACCATAGACAACCTGTGAGCTCCTGTCACTTTCTGTAAGACATAATCCATTTTCTGCAAAGGATGATTATCTTTTAGAGATGCCCGGTTCAAATTCTTGAAGTCTACACACAATATTATCTCTCCATTCTTCTTTCTTACAGGGACCATATTAGAAACCCAGTCTGAATATCTAAGAGGGACCATACTTTTCTCCTACAATAATTTCTTCCCTTATTTTTCGGTTGGAGCTAGAAACAATGGATTGATCTATCTGTGTGGTTTGAGTCCTTTCAATGGAATATTATGCTAAATTATGATTTTTTTATATGTTTTCAAGTCTTCATGTGACCAGGAAAACACATCCATATATTTCTTAAAAAGATCAATGTATCTTTCTTTGTAGTTTTTGGGAACACCTTTGAATGATTTCATTATTTTGGGTTTCGGCTTAGTTCCCAAATTAAAATCTTCCATATCTTCTTCTTGATGTGTTTTCTTTGAATCAACAGCAAAATCATTAGAATCAAATAATATTTCAAGGGGAACCAACCCTTTAGGGAGCACATTATCTTTCAATTGGATAATCTTCTGCTCACATATTGATTGCTTAAGGTTTCTTATTTCTACTTTATTCTATATTTGTTCTTCCTCTTGGTCTATCTCATCATCTTCAAATTTTCCAATCATTTTAAGGAACTGATTTATCTATTCATCATCATCAAACACCTGCAAATGTTTCACCTTATCAGGGATAGAAGGTCTATGTCCAATTTCAATTTCATACCTTAGCCTTGGATTTATTGGAGGTTTGAAGGTGATGGCTGCAACTACTAAAGAATCTTCCAATCTATTCTTCTCCCTTAGAATAAACTGAAGATTGAAGGCTTAAAAATAGTTTTCTATCAGATCCCAAACTTCATTCCTATATGATCTTAACCTCAGATGCTTGGTTTGACAATGATTTTTAATCTGCCTTATTATCAATTCAGAGTCACCAAAAATTTAAACACATTGAACTCCCATCTGTTAAGCAACTTAAAGGCTTGAGATTAAGGCCTCGTACTCAACCACATTGTTTGTTGAATCAAACTATAGTTTAAAAGATAAAGGCATGAGGTTACCTTCTAGTGATATATCGGCAAGAATCCACAACCTACTCCTTCCTTGGAGTAGGCTCCATCAAAGTATCAATTCCAAATCTTCCTTGGGTGCAACTCATTATTTACAAATGCTGAAGAGAGCTGCTCCCTTCTGTCTTTAGCAAATTCTGCATCTTCATGCAGCATGAAACAAGAAATATCTTATGTTTCTTGACTATAAATGGGGGAATTTCCTGCATCTTTCTTGGAGGTGGTCTTCACAAACCTTGTTTCCCTGTACAATCTCCTTTCTTCCCCATTAAAAACCAGAATGATAGCATAGGTGAAATCTAATTTTAGAACACCTCCCAAATTTTCTCCCCAAGATCTCGGCAGGAGCATTCCAAACCTGGTTGGGATGTCAGCAACCACTACATCCATGACTATACTCTTTGCTAGGATTTGTGCCAATGAAACTGCTACATCTTTAATTAACTCGTTATCACTCAAAAAATTCGAAACATTATTTTGACAAGGTTACAAAATTTCATGGGTCAAAATATGGTTTTAGGAGTCATTTTAAGTTTGATCAAGGGAAAATTTTAGATTTTTTATAGTTTGAAACTCACCCTAAGGTTTAAACAAAGTCATCTTTTAAGCTCTTTCATGTCAAACATTCATAATTATCCATTGCATTTCATTTCCCAAAGTTTTTGTATCAAAACCGCCCAATTATCCAAGAAACCATAGTTTCGTAGTGCATTACATTGAAAAAAGTCACTTTGCGCTACGAAAGCGTTGATAGTTTCGTAGTGCAAACAAAAAAAATTACACTACAGGCACTATGAAAGCGCGATTTTTTAGCTGTCTTCTCAATCGAGTTGTCAAATGTTAGAATTCGTTGGGAAAGGGTAATATAGATGCTTGTTGAGTCATGTAATGATGAAATCGAAGTACACACCCATGTTTGCAGTCATCATGGTCAATGTAGGTTATGAGTAAGCCATCATTTTCAGTTATGGGAAAACATTTAAATTTCAAATTCTTTCCTAATTAGTCATTCTCATTCCTTTTTCCTTCATGCGTAATGTCTAAGCTCTGAAGCATTATTGTTTCGAGCCAAAATTGTGGTTGGTTCTTACAAATTTTTTACTACATCCATATCAAGCGAGGTTGTGAGGTTCTCTGAAGAACTATGGCAGAGGAAAGAAAAATACACAGAGGAGTACAATGCTTAAGGCATGAACCTGAAGACATGAAGGCAATAACTGAAGACCCAACAGTGATGGAAGCATTCAGAAGAGCAAGTTTTTTACATTTTTGTGTGAAATTGTGGGGCTGTGATACACAGGTATCCAAGGAATTTTCTATGAATTTTAGTGGAACAACCACTAAAGTGGGGATGCTAAGTTTGTCTATTACACCAAACGTCATTGCTGTTGTTACAGGAATTCCAAGAGGTCAAGAAACATGGTTTAAAGGATTCAAGTTTAATATGGAGTAGTGTAAAGAGTTCATGAAGCCTGAGCACGTTGAGATGGATCTCAACAATGCTATTCCAAGAAGCTACATCAAAGATAATTATTCAAAACTACTGCTCATCATCCAGGAATACTTTACCTGTGAAGGTAGATATCACAAGGTTTATTCATACCATTCCAAATTACTTCTACACTTGACTGGTAAGATTTCCCTTGACTTACCTTTTTATCTACATAGAAGTCTTTCAAAGATGGCTGATAAGGTTCAAGAAAAGTCTGAAGGGAGTGAGACATCATTGTTTCATCATGGCTTAGTAAAATTATTGATTTTAGATGAAATTCAAAGGCTAGGCAGAGATTGGTCCTCATTCTTTTTTGTTAATGGTTTTGAGTTGGATATTTTAACTCCTACAAAAAATCCTAAACCTAAGAAAGTCTCATCACCATTAGCAATAGAACAGAGCCAACATTTGGTGGAAAAACCAAAAGAACCTGCAAGAGTAAAGCCAAGTAAGCAAGCTGAGAAAAATTCAGAGCAAGTACAGAGTCTTGACACACCAACTCCCCTACCTGCATAAAAGAAATCAAAGGTGGTCAAGCATACAAAACAAAAACAAGCTGCTAGCAAACAAGGGACTGAAAGAATGACTAAAAGCCAGAAATTGAGTTTGAAAGAAAAGACAAAGGCTATAGAAAACAGAGCAGTAATAAAGGGGAATCTAGAGGATATTCTTCATGCTATTGACATAGAGGAAACACCTATTTTCCAAGCTGAATTTATAGGAGAAGATGGGCAGAAGTTGAAAAAGGACAAGTCTGCAAAGAGATTAGAGTTTGAGGGAGAAGATGTAGGTTTCATTATTCAAGAAAGAAAGCCTATGAAAAGGCATGATAAGAGATTGATGGAGAGTATTAAAGAAGTCCAAATATCCACTAAGACAGCTCAATCACCTAAGGAGATTATTGATCTCTCATCACCCACTGTAAAGTATACAGTTAGCAAACTAAAAAAGGGAAAAGAAAAAGTGATAGAAAAGACAGAGTTGCAGCTCCTTGAGGAAAAGTTGAAATTGGAAAATCAGGAAATTGATGTCATGAAAAAGGAAGCTAAGAAACACAGTGTTGAGAAAATGCAATTTGAAAATATGAAGGCATTTTGGGAAAAACAGGTTGATGATGTCTCTAAAGACTTAGACAATACACAGGAGTTTGTCAAGTGGGCATTTCTATCAAGAGCAGAAGCTAAACATGTAAGAAAGGTGAACACTCATCTGAGAGCTACCAATAAAAGTCTTAAAGATCAATTAAAGGATTTACAAGAGCAGCTTGAGATGATTAATGATGAACTGCAAAGAAAAGGTATCAAAATGACAGTCATTGAAGAGCCATTAAGCCAACCAATTATAAATGAGGAAGAAATGCCTCTAGGAACCTAAAATGAAGTTGGTTTATGGTTTGTATGGTTTGCAGATGATGAAAACAGGTTATATTATAAGTTTTTGGGCAACTACAATTTTCATTTGACAAATTTATAAAAAAATTGCATTTTCAGCAGTTTCGTAGTGCCTCCAGGCTTAAAAAGTAGAAAAGCGCTACGAAACTGTTGTAGTTGTGTTTTTGCTTCTTCTGATCAGTGTTAAAGGTTTTAAGGGCTGAGTTAAGGACTAAAAATGTTATGAGAGATGTGTTGAAGGGTGATAAAGATGATGCAAGAGGAAAGATTCAAAATTTTTGAGGACAAAGGCTTGTAAGGAAGCGCTACAAAAAGCGCTACGAAACTGCTGTATTTTCGTAGCACAATGTATTTCATCTTTTGGAGCAGCCTTTAAAGCGGTTTTTGAACAGCTGGAGGATATGGAAGAGCCATGGACTATGTCAATCCATGATTAAATATTCAAGACCACGAATTAGAGATCAAATGATAGCCAGAATGCTCAAAGAAGAAAAAATATCCTTTACCTAAAAAACAGGGTATTGTTTCCTATTTTTGAGGAGGTCAGCAAAGTGGTCATGAAGAAATGAATTCCATTATCCAAATTCGACCATGTGATGACATAATTGTCAATTATGTAACTTCAAGTAGATAAGGTTGTGAAAGATATTAATAAGGAGTTTGAATCCTTTTTGAAATAGGACTATCAAATAGGATAGGTGTCCTTTTGTAATAAATTTCATGTTGTATAGTTATGCAAGGTGTCAATGAACAAAAATTCGATGTATCTAGCCTAGAGGTAGATCATATAATGATGTAAGATCTCTATTAAAGGCCATTGGGTCGAATTTGTCAAGGGTTGGAAATTTTTGGCAAAACTACAGCTTGTTGTGAATTGACTGTTTTAGCTAATACAAAGATCTTTTACTTGAACAAGTTGAGATTCTGAAGGAGCTTTTAGTGTTTTCCTATTCTATCTGTATCTCTTATATATCTCATTTTCAGTGGTGTTCATCTATATCACTCATAATTCACCTATAATATGCTCTGATTTCCTTTATAAGTGAATTGACTGTGTTTTTACATGTTTCATGTGTGTGTACCTTATTACTAAAAACTCTGATATGCCTCAACTTCCATGTCAAGTAGATTCACTGAATCACTGAAATGTTTTGACTCCATAAGCCCAATGTATACATGTTGATGTTATTTTCAACCTACATCTATCATAATCATTTTATTTCCTAAATAGAGTTAGCCATCTATATCTTTATCCATAACATTAACCCTTGAGAGAGCCTTCTCAAGCTGAGGAGGCTAAGCCTCAGTCACAAGATTGGTTTGAAATAGTTACATAATATTGTCTAATCAGGCAGCCTATCAGGTCCAATTTTGTGATAACATAACCCAACACATTTCACCCTTTTGGAATCAAATGAATATAGATCCCTATAAGGTTTGGTAATTTGCATGTTAAGTTCCTTCATAACAGACAATGGCATGAGATTATGGGAAGCTCCTAAGTCCAACATGAAATTATGTAGATTAAAATCATGAAGCAACAGAGAAATATAGAAGGGTGGAACAGAAGGATCTACTTCTTCTACATGAGGACCAAAGGTGACCACTGACTTTTCTTCTTGTAAGTTCATTGTGTCACTTATATCTTCCACCTGTGTGAGATTACTAAATTCTGAAATTTCTTTCTTGTAAGCTGGTATTTTAGCTAATTCTAGAAGAGGTACCTTAATTTTAACCTTTTCCAACTCTTTTGCCAAACTGAAAGCATGAGTTTGCTTAATGTTCTTTTCAGGTTCTTCTTCATGCTTTCTAGAATTTTCCACTTGTTTAGGTACAGGAAAAACTCTCTCCAAAATATTAGTGTCAATTGAATTGTTTTGGGAAGATTCACTCTGCTGCACATTTTTTCTATTAAGAGAATTTACAGGTTGTTTCCCATTACTGACCTATTTCGCAGGGTCCTTTTCTTGTGGAGTCGCCATTGGAGGAGGAATGGAACCTTGTTGTTCACCTTCATTATCCTGCACTCTAGATCTCTTTCTAGACCTTAAATCATACTTTTTATGTAACTCAGCTTGCATGAAATCTGTGAATTGCCTACAGTATTCATCCATTTCATCTTGATCAAAATATACTTCAGCTTCAATATATTCTCCCTCACAGTCTTCCTCTTCATCCTCTTCTATTGTATAAATAGCAGATACTTGATCCTCAGCCTCCCTTTGGCATCTTCTGTTGGATCTTTGGTTGTTGCTTTTATATACAATGGTGCTTGAGCCTAGTCTTGATATCTTCTTTCCCTCTGAAAAATTTGCAGGGGGTGTCTTCTGAATTGAGGGTTAAAACCCCTCAGTTTTATTGTACTTGTCTTTGGGAGTTTTTAGTTTCCAATTCCATCTTAGCTAGATTATTTGTCAATTTTTTTTATCACCTTTGTCATATATTCAATTCTTAGATCTTGTGATGATTCTTCTTTTGCTTTCCCCTTCTCATGGACTGGTTGTTTCCCTTTTACCTTTCGAGCTGCAGTGATATTAGCTTAAATCTCTAAAGCATATGTTTGTATCTTCTCAAGAGTTGGGGCTCTTCTCTCTCTCAATGTAAAGCTAAAATCAGCTTCAAAAGCCCTAGAAAAAAGTACCTTTGCTCCTACAGGGGGGGCTTCATCTCTATAGGTAAACTATTGTACAATTTGTTGAATCTTTTTACAAACTCATAAATGTTTTCATTATGACTTCTTTTAATTGCGTTAAACTCTGTCAATGAGTAACCATGATCTCTCTTTTCTCCCCATCTCTAAGTGAATTGAGCTTATAACTTTTCCCAATTATTTATTTAACCATTTTTTAAACCTTTGAACCATTTTCTAGCCTCTCCATTTAGAGACCGCACAAATAGTCTCATCACAACATCAAGATGTTCTACATTTACATTCTCAGCAAAAGTGAAAAACAAGGGTAAATGTTGTTATGCGGTTACTTCATCTTCTCCCGTGAAATGAGGAATTAATTTGAGGTATTCTTGAGGCATGGCATTTATTGGTTGCATAATATTTAGTGGTGCATATCTATTCATTAAGAAATATGGTGCTGCCATATTTACACCTTGGTTAATTGTTCCTTGGGTAGTTGAGGTTGATGAACCTAATGTGAAAGTGAATGAAGGTGGCGATAATACTGATATGGGAGTGGGTTGATGAACAATGGGAGAAGAACCAACAACTATATTTGGTTGAGCTTGAGTGAAGGTAAAAGAAACAGACTCAAAAGAATGTTCTTCTAACTTAAGTTCTTGAAAATGAATGGGTGTGGAAGGAGAATCTTGTTCCAAGAAAGAGATTTCCTTGGAAATATCTTCAAACAAAGGGTTATGAGAACTGCTGCCACAAGCAGACAATGTAGGATCGAGTTTTGAACGGTTTTTTGGTTTCTGAGCCTTTTTAGAAACCAATTTTTCTGGATCTAACAAAGTAGGGACTATTTGTTTTGAGGCATCTGACCTCGTGTGAGGCCTTTTGAAAGCCAGAATTTTGAAAATAACAAACACAACCAAATATTTACTCCTCACTGAACAACCAGAGGAAATAATGTGAAAAACCCATGGAAAATAAACTTCGTTTCTTCGTCCTCGGAAATGGCGCCAGAAAATGTTGTATCTCAAGAAACAATCCCTCGGCTGTGGTAAGGAATCAACGCTTAATACATTTTGTAAATATATGTCAAAATTAAAATATCAAATGGTCTTTGTTTAACACCTTTTAAATTTAACTACTTAAAACCCTCAATAATTTGATATCATGAAAGCCTTCACAATGCCATAAATTGTTGATATTTGAATGAAATGAAAAGAAGAATTGTAAGGGAAACTCAAAATGATATGTTGAGAAATAGAATCTATCACTTTTAATTTTTAGAGGAAATTCATGGAGAGAGAGGAAACTCAAAATAATATGCTGCAAACACATAATCTATTACTTTAAAGTTTCATTAGGAGTTTGTGAAGAGAGGGGAAACTCAAAATAATATGTTGTAAACACAGAATCTATAAATTTTAAGCTTTAGGGAGACTTTGTGAAGGGATAATAGATGAAGTGAAGGAGCGCAAATTAAGGCTATTTAACTCTTACTCATAGATATAATTAAGAGACCGGTTTCTACATTACTTCGCTTCATTCAAAGAGGAATAAACATAGAGAAAAAATGGAAAGACATATCAACATCAACAAGTGCAGGAAACTTGATCTTCTTTCATTTATTTCTCAGAAAATTCAGTACCAAACTAACAGTCATCCAGAGGTCCAAAACTCGAAACTCCTTTTCTTTATTTCTATCTACTTAAATACATCAAAGTACTTCATAATTGCTGAACTTATTGAAACTACTCAACTACCTAAATTGTTAATATTACTTATGCAATCATATCGAGAAAACAAATTAAAACTGTAAATATTGTTCATTTTGTTGAATCTGATGTTGCTTATGCATCCTCCCAAAGTGCTAAGGTGTCCTTTCTAGTTATTATGCAGTAGTTGCACAATTCTATAACAACGCCTTAGTGCCTGAATTGACCCAGCTGTCGTGCTTCCAACAATGCCACTATACATTCTTCTACCTGACTCTTCCTATGCCTCTGTGCTGCAAACAATGTTATCCTATCCCCTTTATTCGTGCATGCAGTGTTCCGCTTTCTCTCACATTTTGTCGTTTCACCAGATTTACATTATAATCCTATTTTCTTTAGGTGATGCGGTTTAACACAATAAATGCCTTACTTCCAGATCTGAAAACTTTTGGATTTTTCCTTTAAAATTACATTGCATCTAGGCCTCTTTATCGCACTTCGCAACTTTTAGATTATAGCAATCTTGCAATACTTGCATTTTTGTGATTTTGCTAGTCGCAATGACCTCCTCGTCGCAACCCGCAAATTTTAATGTTTAAGAATAAAATTATCCTATGCGATCTACGATGTGTGGTATGAAAGCTAGGTCCACATCCTCATGCCACGTCACCCTGCCATGTCATCACCCGCACTTCTCATTTCATAGTTTCTGTGACTTATCGCATCGCAACTTAAACAATTTAACTTGCGATTTCTTATCATATAAATGTAAAACTTGTCGATATGCAAGATGTGATTTAATCTCTATCATTGATCAATGCCCTAATCCAATGGTCCACATTGCTCCTTTTCTTATTTACTTCGCATCACAACTTAAACATTTTAACTTGTGATTTCTTATCATATCAATGTAAAACTCGCCGATATGTGATATGTGATTTAACCTCCGTTGGTGATCAATGCCCTAATCCAACGGTCCACGCTGCTCCTTTGTTGATCTGCTTCTCATCGCACTTTAAAGAGTTTAACTTGCGATTTCTTATCATATCAACATAAAATTCGCCGATATTTGATATGTGATTTAACCTCTGCTGTTGATCAATGCCTAGATCCAATGGTCCTCACTGCTCCTTTGCAAATCTACGCTTTGATCCTGACCATCTATTTTTCCCTTTGCGCCTCCTCCAAAACTCTTAAGTTTTTAACGAAATGTGCCATTTCTCTACCTTCGGGAAATTAGTTTTTTTTCTCCATAGTGTAACCCTCCGGAGTTTATCCAGTGTTCTACCGCACTAGTCCCTCTTGAGCTTGCAAATGAACCCGACTCGACCCTGTCCGGTGTGCAATGTTCTGAACATTCCCATCATTCTGTCTCTTGAACATTGCACGTGAATGAGCCCAATTTGACCCACCTTCACATCTCATCACGTAATGTTAATGTACCAACATATAAATCAAAATTTTTCTACGAAACACAAACTTTTGCATTTTCTATCATATATGTTTTTTTGGTGTTTTGAAAAAATATTTCAAAGGTAAATGAAAACGAGCCACAACATCAATAATGTTGAGAAACCTCTCATTGCGTCCTGTAAAGTCAAATTCCCTTTAAAGCTATGTGAGGGTGACCACATCCTTCCTGATTGTCTTAGAATTCCCAAGGTGTTAGAAGTGTGGTCTGTTGCCTGATTCATCCTTCATCATCAACCTCTAGCATCATGTCGATGATGAGCCTTCAACTAGAATAATAAGACTCATAAGAAACGGGGAAAATTCAAATTCCCTTATAGGTTCTGTGAAGGGAACCATCCCATTCACCTTTGTCCTTATATGGATGAAGCTTCTAAAGTATTGGATACCCTTTCAGCTTATGATTCATGTCTTCCCGTTGGTTACCAGAAATTTTCTTAACTCCTCTACTAGTTGATCAAGTAATTGATTAGGATTCATCTTCGATCAATTCCGCTCTCTCCAAAAGTTAGTCTCCCAAATCCTTTTCCAACCCATCATTGGTCGAGAAAAAGTTCAACCTGATTCCACCTACATTTCATCAGGTCTTTCTGTCGAGATTCTGCCTCATCCCAGTCAGGTTCTTTTTGTTTCCTCTGCTCCCCCAGGACCAGAGGGCGATCCTCCCATTTCCATGATCCAGGAGGATTGTCTTTCCACTCCTGTAATGCAAGGGGATAATCCTCTTATGCCTATGGCACCCCCTCCATGTAGTTTGGTCACTTCCTTTGATTGGAGTCGATTCACGAGATATTGTCTTCCTTCTTACGTGCCATTTGAGATCACTGTACAGGCCTACAATATGATCGTACCAGGCACGTTTATAGATGAAGGCACCTCAGTTATTATTCTGTCCTAAACTACCTCCAAAGATTTTGATTCTCCACTACCTATGTTTGTTACTCAGAATCTGTTAGCTTTTAACAGAGGAACCAGTCAATCGTTAGGGATCCTTCCGAAGTTACCTATTACTTTAGGGGGAAAGATTGTCTATATAGATGTGATGGTTGTCCAAGGCCCTTGGATTTTAACTTACTCTTGGGGTGTGACTACACTTATGTCATGGGAGTGTTTTTTTCTTCCCTCTTTCGTGTAATCTGCTTTCCACATGAAGGTCAGATCGTGACCATTGATCAGCTTTCATTCATTAGTCCTGATGTGACATATGGTTTACCATCATCCTTTCTTGGTTCTTTCCTGCCAATGGTTTCTTCCCCACCACAGGTTAATTATGTGGCCACTTGTTCATTACCTTCATCGAGTGATAGTTCCGTCACATACCGTCTACTAGGAGCATTCAATCGTGATTTCCAAGATGTTTTCCTCCCATAAGATGAGAACCTCTTGGAAGTCATGACTTCTTATATGTCTTAATCAGCTCCTCGGAGCACAGTTCATTTTCTTGTGTCAAGCTCCCTAAAAAATGAAACAAGGTGTCACGAGGATAGTTAAAAAATGAAACAAGTTCCCTTTTCAATTCGAATCTTTGATCAGATCTCGTAATATCCCAATCAAATATTTCACTTGATCTCATATTTGAACCTTCATTCCATCCACCTATTAGTATCTAACAGTCTACTCCAGTGAATGTAATGAAGCTTGGGGGCATGTACCTCGATTTCAGTCACCATGCTGGGGACATGAAAACTTATTCCAAACATAGTTTATCTTTGTTTCAAGCTTGTGTAAAAATTAAACCAATTCCAAGCAGAGTTTCCCATGTTTTCAAGCTTGCGTAAAAATGAAACCATTCTCATTTTACCTCTCATGATTTCCTTTTTATCAACCTTTTTTTCCAAATGAACCTTGGTTTTTCTCATTCCATCGTCACCATATTCTTGGCTAATCATAGGCCTTCACTTGATTGTTTTACCCATGCTCGAGGAACCACTACAATGAGTGGTCTTGTTAGCTAGCCTCTTGACTTTTATCATGTTTTGAGCAGTTCCGCCATAACCGGAACCAGTTGCTATCCTTTATACCACTCATTCCTCTAGGAGGAGTCATTTTTCAACTCCTTCCTAACTCTCTAAAACATTAAAATGTTGTCGAGTTCTTGTCATTTTAAGCTCGTTAAAGTGCATGAAACTTCATTTACCCAGTATACATTGACCCCTTTTTCGGGTCGGGATAAATTATTTACGAAAAATGAATACCTTAGTCAATTGTGACTAAGATTTTCTCTCACACTTTGTTTTCTACCTTTTCGGGTATGAGAGACTATTTACGAAAAGGGCCATTTGAGGTTTCCTTTTTGCCTCTTTTCAAACTCTCTAAACATGAAAATACACTGATTTTCTCCTATGTCGGACTCTTTAACGGCATTGGATACGTCATCATGATGACATCGAGTTCCTCCTTCCTAGGGCTCATAGAATGTACTAGGATGGATTTTTCTAGAGGAAAAAATTATATCACAAGAATATGTTATCCCCTTCAAGCTTGTATAGCTTGTATAAAAAAATAATTGGGGTAGGGGAAAATGGAAAGCGTTAATAAGTTGTGTTGACAGTATGTCGCTATTGAACATGACACATCCTTTGTTTCGTGTCAGGTTGGGGATATCCTTCATTCGTCACTTTCCATCCATGGGTTTGGGAAACATATTTTTCCTCTTATGCCATCACCATTCTCGTCCAGCATGACCTCTGATTCCATTTGAGTCAAATATTTCCAAATCCTGAGTTGTTTCTCTGATATGTTCAAGAGAAGTTCCTTCTGCATCTCATTAATTTCCTAGTTCTTTTATCACTCTCATTATTATCTTATTTCCTTCATCTTGTGTCGATGATGTGGGATACATCATGGCCCTCCTTCGATGGATCACTTCTTGTCGACTTCAGCACATTATCTGAGAAGTTGATCTAGAGATCCCCTTTTCAATACCTTGGATCTTGCATGCCTTAGTGGCAGTTTGTTCGCATTAGACGATAGGGTATCAGGTGATTCCGCATGTGTTAAACAACAAATCCTTATTCGCATCTCATGGATTGTATAGTTGTTACCTTGAGATCCATTGTCATTATTGGTGGTTGCTCTCGCGTATTTTAACAATTTACATCATTGACTGGTAATGAGATGATTTTCTTGCATGTTCTACTTCAGCTCATTTATTCACATTCTTGAATTCGTACTTGATCGAGTCGTGACGCAACACAAGACCCTAGGTTTTGTCTGATAAAGCCTAGGCTGCGAGGCGATATGTATTATTCATGATTGTACACATGACTCTTTCATTCGGATGGTTGTGACCATACCTTGAGTCTACATTTATGATCCTCTTTGCTTGGATGGTTGCATCCATACCTCAAATCTTGTTTCATGATTACTGTTATGGATTGTTGCGTCCATACCTTATGTCATGTGATTATTTCAAAGATATCATTTTCAAATATGTGTGCTTGTTTGCATAGGTTTTCCGACAACGGCATCTTGGTCCTGGCACTTATTCGTAAAGCATTTCACCCCTCACTCTTGTTCAACCTTCATGCTTTAGGGAGCATCTATTACACAACAATTTGTCACTGTACCTATACTCCCTGTTCCTGATCCTGGAGACCTTCAACAGTGACCCCTGTGCCTATTTTCCATCATGAAAACATGTCTTCATGTCCTTTTCATCACAATGAATAAACTCTTTGTTGGCCATTCCTGAAGCAGCTCCTTGTAAACCTAATTATCTGGAGCGGCGCGCCCTCTCCGTGTCTTTCTCATGCTGATGACTTCTTTTTGGTCTAGGTTTTCACCTTCAGGGATGAAATTAAGCTCATACTTGCGTCGATCACCTTTTGGGAAGTTTTTTAAAAATGGAAGTGAAGCTTCAAGATCTGGAAGCTTCATGGTAGAGACCTGGTTGTTTTTTCCTAAGGATAGAGTCGAGCTTCTCTCTTTGGCCTATTTTTTCCTACAAAATTGGAACTACCCAAGGGGATAGCCCATTTCCCAACCTAAAGTGAATCCATGCTCCCTCCTCCTTTGTTATATAATGGACAATCTCCCATAGTTGTACGAGTGAGAAGAAAGATAGAAGAACAACAGAGAGACCTTTTGTTGCCATAGACACCGAGCGAGAGTTGAGACCTTTTGCCCTCACATCAAGTTGAAGGAGTGCTTTGGAGACATACCTGGATCAGGACCCGTTGAAGGAGAGTTGAGACATCAAGGCATAGGTTGTAACTACCCCTCTCTATTTCAAAATAATACGATTGGTTCGTGCTTTCCATTCTTGTCTTTATGTGTGATTGGATTCTTAGTTTTCCTTGATTAGCTAAGTAGGTTGTATATGTATTATATATGTTATACTTTCACATTTCTTCTTGCTTGATCCTTTGTGTATGTAACCAAGTGCCGGTAGTGGCAAATATCTGACCATGGAACGCGGAGGACTAAAGGATTCAAACAAGAATTAGCATCACATTGAGGTAGGTGATCTATTTGCAATCTGTATGCATTTACAATCTAGGAAAGTAGGTTTCTAATTTTTCCCTATTGTTTCTAGACCCACTCTAGGGCTAGAGGGATCGTATTTTTCTGCAGAGAGGATTTTCCTACATAACAGTTATCTAGGAAATCCCTCTTATGGATAGAAGAGATCCCTCTAGCCCAATGAGTGTTTTTAGTAACAACCGAGATAAATGCAAGAAAACTTTCCTAGTTTAAATTAGAATGACATGAGAGAGGAAGACGGCCTACCTCAGTCCTATGCGGTCACTTTTTGATGTTAATCCTGATCTCCTCACTTCCAAGCTCGCTTCTTGCTATTCCTTTGTGCACGAATACCTGCAAGAGAAATAAAACAATGAAAAACAAAGAGAGCATATCATATTGCATTCTAATTTAAACCATATAACATATCAAGGAGCATCATACTAAGCAAATAATCATCTACAAGCTTATGGAAAGTAAAACATGCTTTGTATTACTGATAAATCAAAGAGGGAATCATACAACTGGTGCCTTGATGTTTGAAGCCTCCTTCCGGATGGATTTCCAAGTCCAAACCAAAACCCTTGTTTCCCTTGAGACGATTGGTCCACTTCAAACTCCCATATTGGTTCATGAAGTTTTTTCTAAAGGAAACATGGGGAATATCTTAGCTACTATTCTTATCGACATCTTTGTTAAGCCAGGGATATTCAAGAATATCCATATTGGGAATTTTTGTTCTCGAGATAAGATCGAGATTTATATTTCCCTCTTCAAAGAGTTTTGTGATGTCTTTGCTTGGTCGCATGAAGAAATTTCTAGCATCGAACCGAGTATCGTGGTGCATGAGATTCCTACTTATCCAGATGTGAAACCTATTCAACAACGTATTTCCCCAATGCAACCGAGAAAGGAAGCCACTATAAAGGGTGAAGTTGAAAATATTCTTAAAGTAGGGTTTATTTACCCTATACCATTGACATAATGGGTATCCAATATCACTCTTGTTACTAAAAAACAAGGAACTATCCGTGTTTTTGTTGATTATCGTGACATTAACTGAGCCTATCCTAAAGACAATTATCCAACTCCCTTTATTGACCAAATCATTGATGAATGTGCTGGTAATGAAATTTTTTCTTTTATGTATAGCTTTTATGGATATAACCAAATTAACATTCTTCCCATCGATTAACACAAAACTACATTTATCTGTCCTTGGGGGACACTCACTTATAAAAAGCTTCCTTTTGATCTCAAGAATTATAGCGCAACCTTCAAGCGGGCTATGTCTTATGTGTTTCATGATATTAAGCATATTGTATAGCCTTATCTTAATGATCTTCCTTCTCATTCTGTAAAGTGTCAAGATCATCCCGTCCACCTTCGAGCGACATTTATTTTTTGTCGACACTACAACATTCGGTTAAATCCTCTTAAGTATGTATTTTGTGTCAAATCTAGTTGTCTCTTAGGGTTTCTGGTTTCCAAGGAAGGAATCTAAATTGATCCACTCAAGGTTGAGGCCATCGTCAATCTGCATCCTCTATCTTCCTTACTCAATGACCTAGTTTGCAAGGAAAAGCGAACTTCCTTCGTCGTTTCGTCCCAAATTATGCAGAGCTTTCCAAGGGATTTACTTGTTTATTGAAGAAAGGGGTCTTATTTATTTGGGATGAGGTTTCTCAAAAATCCTTCGATGCATTAAATAAATCCCTTAGTAGTGCTCCTTTATTGTATCCCCCTTATTATCGCAGTGATTACTTCCTATACTTGGTTGTCGCTGAGAATACCATTGGCATCGTACTATTCCAAGATGATGACGACGAGAATGAACACAGAATCTATTACCTGATTCGAAATCTCTTTGATGTCGAGACTCACTACGCTCATGTAGAGAAGTTATCTTTGGTAGTTGTTCATGTCATCCAACGCTTTCACCATTATATTCTCCTATGCAAAACCATAGTGATTTCCGATTGTAACCCCATGAATTACATCCTGACTCATCAATTAATCAGGGGAAAATACTCCAAATGGATCGTTATCCTGCAGGAGTTTGGTTAGAATTTTCTAAAATCCAAAAAGTCACTGGTTTTTGCTAAGTTGATCTGCGATCTTCCGTTTGCAGCTTGTTTCACTAAAAACTGTCACCTTGACATTCTGCTGATTTTATGAGCTCATTAACACTCATACAGGCCTCCTCTGCAAGTCTTACAACCTTTGTTCCTCATTCCAAACCCTAAAACTGGAGGAAAAACCCTAAAAACTCAAAAAGCCTTGGGTACGCAGGTAACATGAAGCCTGCCTACGTTCCTAGCTTGGGTACGCAGGTAATACACTGCTTACCTACGTTCCAGAACACAGTTTTCCCTTGTAATGCCTGCATACCCTTCTAAAAGTCAAAAAAGTGAGAAATTAAAGTTAAAAAGCTAATTTGAGGTCAATTCTAGAAGGTTCTAGATGAGATTTTTTGGGGATAAGTACGCTTTAGTAAGGTTAATGCATCCCTCACCTTAAGGAACTAATCCCTTGATGTGAGGAGCCTATCCCTTTGAAGGAGGATTCTATCCCTTCAAAGGTGGAACCCTAACCTCCTGATCTGCTCTATAAAAAGAGGCATTGGGTAGCCTCAAAGGGAGTTCAAGCTTTATGTGTGATTGAGTTGAAGTGCTGTTGAAATTTATACTTCTTTCTGCTGAGCTTTTGAGAGGAAAGATCACATACCTCTATGTGCTCCTGGAGGAAGAGTGCAAGACTTATCAAAGTAGAGGAGACCCCTGCTTTAGACCCCGGGAAGGCCTTTTCAAACATCAAGGCTAAGGTTGTAAGGTTCTTCTATTATTTTAAAATTAATACAATCAAGTTTTGTTTTTCTCAATAAATTGTCATTCGATTGTTTATTTCAATAAGCTGTCGTTGATCGTTTATTTCATAGATTCCTTGATCACTATGATAGGTATGTTTATGATTATTTGTTATACAGGTGCTATTTAATATTTTCTTGTTTGTGATTGCAGGTCGACGAAAGACGTCACTTTCTTGCGACAGAAGGATTATTGTCATGACAAAAGAAATCTTGTTGTGACAGAAGAACTCTTGTTGCGACGGAAGGATTTTGATGCAACAGAAGCACTACGACCGCAAATAAGCATTTGGATCTAAGGTAGGATTGATACCTTCATAGCATTTATTTGTAAAATTAATATATTTAGAGAAAGACAAACTTAGTTGTTCGTTTGTTGCTAGATTGTCTTCTGACACTAGGGAGATTGTTCTTGTCTGCAAGATCGATTTATCCGGCCAACAAATTGGCGACTCCACTGGGGAAAGAACTTGTTTTGATTTTCCTTTGTTTTGATTTGAGAAATTATTTTTTCTGATTTTTGATTGATTTGTACGGGCTTGGGTAACTTAGATTTACTTTTATTTGGAAAGCTTTGAAATCTTCTTTGTTTCTCTTGAAATTTTCTGGAGACTGCACATTGTTGTAGACCCTGTTAAAAGTCATGAAAAACTTAGATTTCTTCTTTCAATTTTATTGTAGATTTGATTTAGGATTCTTAGTGTCTGCCCAAATTTGTATGTTTTCTGTCGAAAATCTCTTGTGAATGAGTCTCATAGCACGTTTGTTTTGAATGATTTTCTAGAAGTTTTTCCTTTTTAGAGTGGTTTTCGCTTTGTCTCTGTAGTGACCCAAAGATTAGAAGCTTAAAAGTGTCTTAGATCACTTTGGTATATTTTATCTTTTTGATGAGTCCGACTTGGTTATGAAATTCATTCTTTTTTGAGAAATAGATCTAGTTTTCTCTTTGCAAATCTTTGAACAAACTTTGTTTTAAGTTCTGAATTTCATTTTTAGAAAACATATCTGGATGTTTTTTTATTTATTTTTTATTCTGCGCAAATGAATCCTTAGTTTATTGAACAACTAAGCAAAACATTCTTAAAAAAAATTAAAGCTTTTATTCAATTAGATTTTTTTAAAGTTTGTAGATCTCAAAATTAGTTTTCATAGTTTTGAGTGCTTTTAAGGATTTGTAGATCTCTTTTGAAGGAAAGTTGTTTTTTGTAGTTTCGAGTTTTGAAAGAAAAAGGGATTTATTGTGAGCATTGATTATTTGTCTCGTTTTGAGTTCTTATTGAAAAAACAAAAAGATTTTCTTCCATTTATTCTTCATGTTTAAAGAAATAATTGTCTATTAAAAGAATTGCATTCTCGAATTATTTCTTTAGCTAGAATTTCATTGAAAGAAAAATGAATTCATTATCATTTTTAGGTTCATTTTTAGTGTTTTTGGAAGTCGAGTCTTCACACCATCAAAGTTTCATTTCCATACCTATTGACTTAAAGAACAACCCATAAAAACAACGCTTAATTAAAATTGAACTAGTAATCTTTTTATTTCTAGGGCTCTTATCACCAATATAGCTTAGGCTAGTATCTTGGAGTAGGGAGTAATTAACTCTCCAAGATAGTAAAAACAAACAAGTAGATAAATTTTGCAGTAGGAAATAAATCCAATTGTAATTTTTACAATCTAGGAAGCTTCTCTTAAAGGAGTTAATCACGAGATCATGTCTGAACCTTTGAGACAATCAATTATGTTTCATTAGGAAAGATAGAAGATTCTGCGCGCATTAAAAATGGTAAACCTCGGATTAAACATTGTCGAGGAGCCTGGGGTCACTTGTCGGTAAACCTTGGATTGACTATGTCAAGGAGCCTTCAAGGGGATTGAGCTTTGTTACTCTGCCCTTGCGCATGGGATTGGATCGTAGACTGTTCCCCCAGTTGTATTTGTTACTATTGGTAACCTTAGTGTCCATAAGCTTAATATTATTTCCTAAGGTGACGATGAAGGAAATATCTCACTGTACCTGAAGTAGACATCGACTAGACTCACTTGGACTCTTTGGGGGGTTCTCTTCACTCAAGATGGTTTTGTGAAGAAACTTGTGCCAGTCTGTTTCATTAAGCAGTTTGTTGGGGTAACTGTTCCAACTGCCCTTTCTGTATTAAACTTCTACTAAGTTGGATTTCATCACCAACTAGTGTTTTTAGTACGGGAAGTTATTGTTTGTGTGTGGTTTGAACTCTTAGATTTTTTAGGCATGTGATTCAGTTGTTTGTTTCTTTAGAGACTTTAGGTGTTTTTATTGAGATTTTCTTTGTTTGCATGTGATTAATTAATATTTAATCGTGGCAAAAGTACCAAGATAATCCCGGAGACTTCAGGGGAAGCCCCCTGAATATACACCAAGTCAGCTTGAAGGGCTGCGTGCTCTAGTATCATCTAGTAGCGGTAGAATTATATCAACAGAAATTGGAAGTTCATCTATAGTTGTTCATCTTGATCATCAACTACCCACAACATAACACATTCAAGAACCAATTTCAGTTTTGGAAGTTACTAGTAGTATTTCTCCTTCCAGTGAACTAGCTAACGAACCTTAAATTTCTGAGCCTAAAACTGAACCTTCTGTTTTGGAAACATTCTCAGGATTCATTACACCAACTTCTAGTGATCCTGGTTCACCTAGGGTAAGAAATATTGTTACTGAAGATCTTCCATCTGGCCTAGTTTCTATTGAAGAGCTTACTAGTCCAGACGACGAGTTATCTCTTCCCGAATCCCCTTAGTCTTTAAATCTTAGGGAGCGTGAATCCATTTTCTACAGCCCTATTCAAACTGACGCTTGGTATCTATCTTTGACAAAAAATTTAGAGAACCCAGGTCTTGATTTTTCTCCACCTTTAATTCCATTTCATCCTACACCCAGAGGTTACTATCCTTCATTTATTATGGCAGGAGAGTCATCTATGTTTTCCCAATCACTGGAAGCATTTTTACATGGTGGTCCTTCTGTTCCTTCGCAGTATCAGGCTCTCTCTGGTACTTTCTCAGGAGCAGCTCCTCGATTGACTGAACAAGTATTATCACCTGGTCTTAATGGTATTAAAACTGAAACATCGAACGTAGAGAAAATCTTTATGATGTCTGGTAATATTCCGAATCCTCAACCTCAAGGTAATCAGTTACCACCTAGGGAAAAATTTCAGGGAAATCAGTTACCGCCTGGGGGGCAACCTCAAGGTAGTAAATAACCGCCTGGGGGACAACCTCAGGGCAGTCAGTTACCGCCTGGGGGGCAACCTCAAGGTAACTTTTTCCCAAGACAAATTGTGGCATCATATTATTTTGGAGAACAACCTTAAGGACAGTACATACCTCAAAGTTATCAACCTTTAGGACAATACATACCCCAAGGTCAACCCCAAACTCAATATGCTCCTCAGGGTCCTTATCAACCCCAGTTTCAGTACGCGCCTCAAGGTTATCAACCTCAAGGTCAGTAGCCAATTCAAGGTTTCCAACCGCCTTCTGGTCAATCATTTGTACAAGGAGTCTGAAATTTTCCACTTACTTATCAACCCTACGTTCAAGCAGGCTATGGTCCTTACGTTCAACCTTCTGCAGGACAATACCCCGGAACAAACATTGTGTGGGGTCCATCCCAATTTCAACAGCCTAAGAAACCTAATGTGCAGTTGTCTTCTCAACCTGGACTGCCTTTGGTTTCTGGTCCAACCCACCAACCTATTCAGTCTACTATTCAAACCCTTGCACTTGGTTCTGTTCAGTAGTCTGGGCCTAGTACACCTCAAAATCCGCCTCAAACTAATGCAACTGCTGCGACATCTGTTCAACCTATAACACCTGTTTCTGGAGTATCTGTAGCTCCGAGTTCTTCTATCCCTACATCCGTGCAAATCCCTCAAGTCTTTGTACCCCAATCAGGACCTTCAGTTCAGACTTCGGTCCAGATACCTGCGGGACAAGCTGGTACAAGTACGATTGTCACAAGTCAACCGCAATTCACGTATCAACCATACTAGGGACAGCCTCAATTTGGTCCTGTTTCACAAAACCCAGCTTATCAGTATCAACCGTACCCTGGCTATACTTATCAACAACCTCAACAACCCCAGTTTGGTTGGGTTAATCCTGGTTTCCCAGGGGGTTATACCATTCCTAATGCAAATTTGATTCCCAGTTATCCTGGGTATCCTCCTCCCAGAACTGCTTTGGCTACTCAAGGTTTTCGCGACCCTAACCGTCAGTTACCATTTATTGCAACTTTGGATTTACCTGATTTGACACGCCTTACGAATGATCCAATTTTCTATTATCCGTACTGGCAGCCAATGCCGCATAAGTTGCCTAGTGATATACCGAAATTCGAGGGTAATTCAGGAGAGGGTCCGTCAAATCACTTCATGACTTATCACCTTTGGTGTGCATCTAATTCAATAATTGATGATTCAATTCGCTTACTTCTTTTTCAATGAACTCTAATTAGTCTTGCCACCAAATGGTACATTGAGTTACCACGAGACTCTTTTAATAATTTCAGTCAGTTAGCAACTGATTTCTTAACTCATTTTCAGTTGCCTATCAAATATGACAATGGCACGGAACTATTAACTTCACTAAAGCAATCCACGTCCACATATATTTCTGATCATATTCATGAATGGCGACATAGAAGGTGTTTGGTGAAAGTTTACATTCCGGATCAAATTTTGGCGGAATGGTTTGTTAAATCATTGTTACCCAAAATCACTGAAGATGTAGCTAAGGCCGGAGTTGTTACTGAGGAGCAATTTATTGCTCAAGCTCAGTATCTTGACCTCGTCTATACGCAATCAGGTACTTTACATGAAAAAATCCCCGATCTTCCAAAACAAGGTCAAATAACTGCAACTCCTTCAAGGTCTCATGCCACTGACGGTATGATTGTATAGTTAATACTAAAAGCAAGAAGAAATCTTCAAAGAATTCTTCTCCTATAATAACTTTACCTGATTCCCCGAAAGGAGAATATTCCGCTGAAATTTCTGCCAACATTCATGTCGTAGAGACATCTACGAACAAATCTAAATCCGGTGGTAAAAAGAAGGGGAAGAATAAAAACAAAAATAATTCAAAAGAAAAAATAGATAAAACTGAATCTAATGACGAAAAATGCAAGCCTCGCTATCCTTGTTTCATTTGTGACAAGGATCATTTTACTAAGGAATTCCCGCATCGAGCGGAGGTTGCAAAATTCGTTAAAGGTTCTCAACAACCTGCTGTCTTAAAGGATCCTTTTCCCACTCAAGATAGTAAGATGATTGGTTCTACCTCGAATGCCTCAAAAGAACCTATTATGATGATGTCTCATGTTAGGATTGTGTCGCGATCGCAAGGTTATGGTAGTAAGAATCTTGTTGGTGTTAAAGAAGCAGAATCTTCTAATTCAAATACATCAACTACACCTCCTCATGTTTCTGATCCACTACAGATCGAGAAACCCAATCAGGACTTAGTAATCAAACCACCTGCTAAAGGTGTACTTCATAAATTAGCTTTCAATCCACATGCGAGAGCTGCTCAGAATTACAAAATTGTTGAGGACTTAGCTATTTCCCCTTCAGCAATGTTGGCTTTGGAAGTGCTACAATCGTGCCCAGCACAACGTAAATTACTTTTGTCTGCCATAGGAGCTATTGATATTCAGGATTCAACCCTTATAATCTTCGATTTAGAGAATAGTACACCCTGCCTACCTCATCAAATGGCTTTCCAGATTCCAGTTTTAGTCAAAAACAAACCAATCTTTCGGACTGTGATTGATGAAGGGGCTTCTACGTGTATTATGTCGATCCAGTGTTGGAAATCTCTTGGTTCTCCTACACTCAATCAGTCTCTGACAATTCTCAAGGCTTTTGATGGCCGAGGGTTCCATCCTTTTGGTATTTTGCAGGATTTACTTATAGGGGTCGAAGGAAAAATCGTAAATATAGATGTGGAGGTGGTTGATGCCCCTCTAGATTACAACCTTCTCCTAGGTCGCAGTTGGTCTTATGCTATGATTTTTGTTGTTTCATCGATATTTTGGCTTATCAAGTTTCCACATCAAGGAAATATTGTTATAATAGATCAGCTCACTTATTTCTCCTCCGATCCAGCCTTTACAGAAAAGCACATCGGTAAAACGGCTATCCCTTACAAGAATGTTGGGTAGGTTTGATTAAATATTCTGGTTTACTAGGAAATTTTTCCTTTCCTCCTCCTAACATATCGCCTCCTATTGCAAACATTCATATGATTTCATTGAATACCATTACATTTGATGATCCTTGAATCATACCTTCTGATTCTGAGTTGGATTCATTTGATGGTGCAATGCCTTCGAGTCCCTTTGAAATTGCATATCAGGCTGTACAGTTGCTTTCGATCCTTCTTCAACCAAAACTTATCCAATGAATGGGATCCATGAGGAATCACTTTCTATATCTAGCTCAGCCACAATGACATTTCCTGATCTTGTTCATACTGATGAGCAGATTCGCAAACTTTTGTCTGTTGATGATTTACCATGGGAAGATCTACATCACCGATCTTCGTTTTTACCTGAGCTGGATCATTTTGAAAATGATTTTGCTTCTATTTTTACTACTGAATATGTCAAAGAACCACAGAACCCATTGCACAATCCTGATTCTGAGTTAAATTTGGAAAATATCTCTCGAACGATTCCAATTGACGTTTCAGTTAAACCAAGAATAATTGAAAACATTCATATAGGTGCTTGCTGTATAGACAATGAAATTCAAACTTATAAAGCCCTATTTCAAGAATTCTGTGATGTGTTTGCCTGGTCATATGAAGAAATTCCAGGAATAGATCTGTCAATTGTTGTACATGAAATCAAGACTTACCCTGATGCCAAACCTGTTCGTCAACGTTTACGTCAAATACATCCGAGAAAAATTGCTGCTATCAAAGCCGAGGTTGAAAAATTACTTCATGCAGGTTTCATTTATCTGATTCCTTTAATGGATTGGGTATCAAATATTGTTCCTGTTAACAAAAAACAAGGAACGATAAGAGTATGTATCGACTATAGGGATATTAATTGAGCTTGTCCTAAAGACAATTATCCAACCCCTTATATCGATCAAATAATTGATGATTGTGCTGGAAGTGAAATGTTCTCCTTTATGGATGGTTTTTCCAGTTACAATCAAATAAACATACTCCCTGCTGCTCAACCAAAAACAGCTTTCATTTGTCCATGGGGGACATTTTCTTATTGCAAACTACCTTTTGGATTGAAGAACGCTGGGGCAACTTTTCAAAAAGCTATGTCTTACGCATTCCATGACATTAAGCACATTGTGCAACCTTATCTCGATGATTTACCTGCTCATTCATCGCGTAGGGCTGACCATCTCACTGATTTACGAGCTATCTTTATGAGATGTAGGCATTATCAAATTCGACTGAATCCACACAAATGTGTTTTTTGTGTAGAATCGGGTCGCTTACTGGGATTTGTTGTTTCGAAAGCAGGCATTCGCGTTGATCCGTCGAAGGTCGAAGCTATTGTCAATCTACCTTCTCCTTCGATTCTGTGCCAACTCCAAAGTTTGCAGGGGAAAGCAAACTTTCTACGTCGGTTCATTCCTACCTACACCGAGCTAACAAAGGGTTTTACCAGGTTGTTAAAACAAGATGTTCCATTCTTTTGGGATGAGATCGCTGATCGATCTTTTGATGCACTCAAAAATGCGTTGACCCATGCACCATTATTCCATCCTCCCAACTTCAACTGGGACTATTTTTTGTACCTCGCTGCCTCTCATTCCACCATTGGGATGGTTTTAGTTCAGGAAGATGAATTCAACAATGAACATGTGATTTATTATCTTAGTCGAAATCTACATCTGACTGAGATCAAATACACGCATGTGGAGAAATTGGCCTTGGCAGCTGTTGAAGCTATCCAAAGATTTCGACACTACATCTTATTACGCAAAACCGCAGTAATTTCTGACTGTAACCCTATGATGTACATCTTGACCAAACAATTGCTAGGGGGCAAGTATTCCAAATGGATAGTTATCCTGCAGGAATTTCACTTGGAATTTGAAAAATCCAAGGCAAAGAAATCTTTAGTTTTCGCAGAACTAATGTGTGATTTCCCGTCTATTGATACTGAAACTATGGCGGAGCAGACCATTGTGGATGAATCCTTGTTTCTTATCAGTACTCTTGATACATGGTATGGAGATATTATTATTTATCTCCAAACCCAATATTTTCGGCCTGACATCTCACGATCTCAGCGATGGAAAATACGTTTCCAATCCCAACAATACAATATTATTGGTGATACACTCTATCGTCGTGGAGCAAACTCTGTTTTCCGACGTTGTCTTACTCATGAAGAAGTTGAGAAGGTTCTAAATGACTACCATTCTGGAGCATGTGGTGGTCATATGTCTGGGTATGCCACAACCCAAAATATATTGCGCGCTGGTTATTTCTGGCCGTCGTTATTCAAATATTGTATTTATGTAGTCCGGAAATGCCACAATTGTCAAGTCTTTGATCGTAAAATGCGTGCACTACCCGCTCCTCTTCACCCTATAATTGTTTTCGGTCCTTTCGCAAAATGGGGTATTGACTTTATTACATGTAACCCTCACTTGGCCGGGGGGCATGCATATATTATCCTAGCGGTAGATTATTTTACTAAGTGGGCCGAGGCGATGCCTACATTTTCGGCAGACGGCAAGACTGCTGCAAATTTCGTGTTCAATCATATAATTTCTAGATTCGTTGTTCCTCAAGCCATAATTACAGATCACGGAATTCATTTTCGGAATATCGTGATGACTGAACTAACAAATCAACTTGGCCTGCACCACAATAGTTCTACTCCTTATTACCCGCATGCTAATGGTCTGGTTGAAGCTATCAATAAAGTTTTATTCACTATGATCAGATGAATTATTGGTATTCATAAGTCGAATTGGAATTCCATGTTATTTTCAGCACTTTGGTCATATCGGACCTCAGTAAAAACGTCAATTGGTTTCACTCCCTTTCAACTGGTTTACGGTTTGGAAGCTGTGTTGCCTATTGAATGCAAAATTCCTTCTTTGAAATTAGCCATAGAATTACTCCCAGCTACGTCTGAAGAGGAGAATCGTTTTTTGTACTTGGCTCAGCCAAATGAGAATTGACAAAATGCTGCATTAGCAAATGAAGCTCATGTTAAACGAATAAAAGCTCAGTACGATAGAAATGTTACACCTCATAATTTTTCAGAAGGAGACCTAGTTTTAGTGTACGATCAACCCAAAGATAAGCTAGAGGCTGGAAAATTCATGCCTATGTGGCATGGTCCTTTCATTGTTAAGCGAAATCTGGAAAAAGGGGCCTATAAGCTGATAGATTTCAACGGTGTCTCTTTAGATAAACCGAGAAATGGGCTTTATTTGAAGAAATATTATGCTTAAACTTAGTGTGGAGATTTTTAGTTAGATTAGATTCTTTACTGCTTGTGTGTCTTAGATTAGAAAAGTGTGCCTAGTTTAGAGTGTGTTCTTATCACTATTCCTGCTTATCTGGGTTTACTCTTGATATTGCAGATGCCGACGTCTCTTCAAACCTATGTTGGTTTTGCTGATGGTGCTTGTCGTAGTACACGAAACATTTTTTCTGCAGCTTGGGTTATCTATTCACCCTCTGACGAGTTGGTATCCATGCATGGGGTAAGCCTCGGTCAAACAATGAATAACATTGCAGAGTATAGTGCAGTGATTGATTTATTATCTGAATCCATATCATTTGGAATTCGGAGTTTGATTGTTAGGTTGGATTCTGAACTTGTTGTATTACAGCTTAACATGGTTTATGCCATTAGAAATCCAGTGTTGTTATGGTTATTCTTAAGAGTTCGTCTCTTGGAACGTGAATTTGATTACATTGAATATCAACATATTCCAAGACATTTAAATACTTTAGCAGATGCAGTTGCTTCTATTATGATAAATAGACATTTGCAATAAACAAAGTAGTAAATTAAACAACATCTGATAACATGTACACAGATAGTCGGTAATAGTGATATATCATAGCATAGAAGTGTGTTTCAAAATATACATCGTCTTGTGTTGGACGGTTTAAAATACAAAAAAAATTAGGACTTAGAAAGTGTTGAAAATGATTTTTACTTGAATCATCCCATTTCTCTCCTGGAGGAAAAGCCATGTCTTTATCGCCATGATAAGTTCATCCCGGCGTATGGAAAATCCTTAATGACAAAGAGTTGGTTGTTCAACCAAAGAAAATATGTCAACAGAAATCTAATAATCTCGATGCCCTCAGCATAAGATTGGCAACACGTAATGTTGCATTCTTGTACAGTCTAGTAACAGTGAAGACAATAAATTTGAACTCAGGACGGATAATAGCTTTGATATCTATCTATTCATCCTTGGGGTCAACTCAACCATTGCAAAACTCTGCTTTGAGACTAGCAACAGACTGGCCACCTGGTCTAGTCCCGAATAGAGATAAGTGTCTGCCCCTCTTGGACAAACCAGTCAAAAAATAGATATCCTCCAGTTCAACTTCGAGCTGGTGGCTGAAAATCAAGAAACATTGGTCCTGTGTGTCCCACCTGTTCACTAGCCATATCAGGAGATTGACTTGGGCCCTCATATGGCCCAAAATTTATACAGATTACTTGGAGCTTACGGTTTCTGATTCCGATGAACGGATTTTCCAGAATCTTCACAGGAAGTTTTTCTTATCCAAAAACCCTTACTTTTTCACTCTGAATTCAAATAGTAAAAATGAAGTTAGAAAGTTCTTTTTATAAGTTTTTTCGAATAAATGAATTTTTAATTTGTTTATTTTTCACTTTAAAAAGGTTACTTTTGAAAGCATTTTTATTTATCTTAAAAAAATATGTGTAATGTTTTGAGTTTTTGTGCAGAATATTGGATTTTGCGGTAAAACTGATAATTTTTCAACAAAGAGCATACTTCTATCACTTTTTCAGACTCTTTCAAAATTTACAAAAAAGCGAAACATTGGAGTCCTCTTTTAAGCCCTTTTCAAATTCTCTAAACATGAAAAGATTGCAGAGCACTTGATTATTTGAACTCGTTAAAGTAAATGAATGATTGTCCCTTCAGTATAAGTTTACCCCTTTTACGAACTGAAATGGAATATTTACGAAAAAGGTATACATTGACTAATTACAGTCAATAGAGTTCTCTCCCGCATTATTTTATCCTTTTTCGAGCTCGAGAGGCTAAATTTATGAAAAAGTACACCCATGGAGTTTTCTTAAGTTTTTCTTCTGACTCCCTAAAATTGAAAAACACCGATTTTCTTTTATACTGGACTCGTTAAAATTTAACAATAAAGAACCTGTTCAATTTTTAAGCAAGAACGAGCCACTCCTTCTTAGGGTTCAAATCTTAAACTAAGTTGGACTCATCTGAAGGATGAGCTTATAAACAAGCAAATGTTATCCTCCTCAAGCTTGTCAAAAATAAAGAGGTACTTGCTAGAAATGGTGGGGGAAAAGAGAGAAAAATGAGCCTGTTTGTTACATTTTGACTATTCAGAAAACCATTAACCACTCTTGAACATGACACTTTTGTTCACCTGGGTTGGGAAAATCCTTTGCCTAACAGTTAATCAAACCATATTGAAAGTCTTCAGTCGATTTCAGGGTATTAGATTTGGGTCAATTGTCACCAAACAATCTGCAATGTCGTTATGTGTTCAAGAGGACAGTTCAAACAAACCATTCATTTGCGAAAGTTTTGTCTTCCATTTTTACCATCCTTGAGTCAGTCCTTGCCAATATATTTCTTCAAAACTTGATCTATGATTTCGTGTTGTAGGCTTGCCTACAACGGATCACTTTCTATTGAAGACAACTCATTATCTAGGAAGTTGATCTAGAAATCGTCAGTACCTTGGAATCTTCACGCCTCAATGGTAGGTTTATCGCCTTCGATGATAGGTTGCATCATTGACCTTCGATCGAATGATTCCGTGACATGTTCGACTTCAGCTCATTCATTCACATTTCATGGATTGTACTGAGTACTTTGAGAGCCATTGACATTACTGGTGGTTACTCTCACACTTGTTAATAGTTTACATTATTGGCTGGTAATCAAGTGGTTTCTACCATGTTCGACTTCGACACATTCATTCACATGGATAGAATCGTACTAGTTTGAGAAGTAGAAATCAAGACCCTGTATCTAGTTTCCACCATCCAGGCTACGAGGAATTTTTGTTATTCATTTATACAGTGGACTATTCATAAACAGATGGTTGCGTCCATGCTGTGTCTACACATGTCTATACTGTTGATATATTGAAAATCATTCCTGTATCAAAACAGTGTAAATCAGTTTTCTAGTTAGTTTTGATCTGAGTATGGGAATGCCTACCTCAGTGATGATATGATTACATATATATATTTTGCATTGAATGTTTTTACAAGTTCTAACCGAGGTGTCCACAGGATGATCCTTGAAATGATAAAGTACTTCACTCTTCATATATGACAGACTTCATCTTCATCTATTCCAGACTTCGCAATTTAGGGGGCAATATGTTGCACTAAAAACTGTCACCTTGACATTCTGCTGATTGTATGAGCTCATTAACACTCATACATGCCTCCTCTACAAGTCTTACAACCTTTTTTCTTCATTCCAAGCCCTAAAACTGGAGGAAAAACCCTAAAAACTCAAAAATCCTTGGGTACGCAGGTAACATGAAGCCTGCCTGCATTCCTAGCTTGGGTACGTAGGTAATACACTGCTTACCTATGTTCCAGAACTAATTTTTCCCTTGTAATGCCTGCGTACCCTTCTCAAAGTCAAAAAAGGGAGAAAGTAAAGTTAAAAAGCTGATTTGAGGTCAATTCTAGAAGGTTCTAGATGAGATTTTTCGGGGATGAGTACGCTTTAGTAAGGTTCATGCATCCCTCACCTTAAGGAACTAATCCCTTGATGTGAGGAGCCTATCCCTTTGAAGGAGGATTCTATCCCTTCAAAGGTGTAACCCTAACCTCCCCATCTGCTCTATAAAAAGAGGCATTGGGTAGCCTCAAAGGGAGTTCAAGCTTTATGTGTGATTGAGTTGAAGTGCTGTTGAGATTTAGACTTCTTTCTGCTGAGATTTTGAGCGAAAATATCACATACCTCTATGTGTTCCTGGAGGAAGAGTGCAAGACTTATCAAAGTAGAGGAGACCCCTGCTTCAGACCCCGGGAAGGCCTTTTCAAACATCAAGGCTAAGGTTGTAAGGTTCTTCTATTATTTTAATATTAATACAATCAAGTTTTGTTTTTCTCAATAAATTGTCGTTCGATTATTTATATCAATAAGTTGTCGTTGATCGTTTATTTCATAGATTCCTTGATCACTATGATAGGTATGCTTTATTATTATTTGTTATACATGTGCTATTTAATATTTGCTTGTTTGTGATTGTAGGTCGAAGAAAGACGATACTTTCTTGCGACGAAAGAACTCTTGTTGTGACGAAAGGATTATTGTTGCGACAAAAGAACTCTTGTTGCGATGGAAGAAATCTTGTTGCGACGGAAGGATTTTGATGCGACAGAAGCACTACGACCGCAAATAAGAATTTGGATCTAAGGTAGGATTGACACCTTCATAACATTTATTTGTAAAATGAATATATTTAGAGAAAGACAAACTTAGTTGTTCATCTATTGCTAGATTGTCTTCTGACACTAGGGAGCTCGATCTTGTCCGCAAGATCAATTTATCCGGCCAACACGGCTTCATCTACTCCATCTGATGAGATGATTCCTGATGAATCACTCTTTCTCATCAGTACTCTTGACCCTTGGTATGGCGATATTATTGTATATCTCCAAACCCAGACTTTTCGACCAAAGTTATCCCACTCTGGGTGACGGCGAGTTCGCCACCAGTCCTAGCCTTAAAGAATTATCGAAGATACCCTCTACCATATTAGTCTGGATTATGTCCTTCATTGATGTTTAATGCATGAGGAAGCTGAGAAAGTCTTGAATGATTTTCACTCTAGGGCATGTGGAGGTCACACGTCATGCTATGCTACAGCTCAAAAAATTCTTCGCATTGGTTATTTTTTGCCTTAAATTTTTAAGGATTGCATTCTAGCAGTTCAAAAATGCCATGCATGACAGATATATGATCGAAAAAATTGAGCCCCACCTTTTCCCTTACATCCAGTTGTTATCGTAGGACCATTTGCGAAATGGGGCATTGATTTTATGATTGTAACACTCTCTTGCCCAGGGGGCATGGTTATATTATCATCGTCATCGATTATTTCACAAAATGGGCTGAGGAGATGCCTAAATATGACATTGACGGCAAAAATGTGGCTCAGCTTATTTTCAATCGTGTCATAGCTCTGTTCGTAGTCCCAAAATACATAGTCACCGACCATGGTTCTCACTTTCATAACTATATGATGACAAAGCTTACTGCTCAGTTGGGTCTGCGTCATAACAACTTGACTCCTTACTATCCACAGGTCAATGGACAAGTTGAAACAGTTAACTAATTTTTGGTCACGATGCTTCAACAAACCGTTTAGATGCATAAAAAAAACTAGCATCTTATTTTATTTTCATCTATGTGGGCATACCGAACCGCAACTAAGACAACGACCAGATTCACACCTTTTCAATTTTTGTATGGTCTGGAACTCACTCTCCCGATCGAATGTGAAATCCATTCATCAAAACTAGTTATCAAGTTACTCCCTGGTACTTCACCTAAGGAGGAAAAATTTCTTTACCTCGAATGTCTCAATGAAACTCATCGAATTTCTGCTTTGGTTATTGAGGCACAGAAAAAACGAGTGAAATCGTAGTATGATAAAATTGTGACTTTGAGTGTTTATGTTGAAGGCGACTTGGTCTTGTTATACAATCAAGCTAAAGACATTAGGAGTTGGAAAACTCAAATTGATGTGGCATGGGACCTAAACTGTTAAACGAGTATTACAGAAGGGCACTTATGAGTTAGTTGATTGTGAAGGGAATCAGTTGGTTGAGCCCCGAAATGGGCTCTATATTAAAATGTATTATGCTTGATTTTACGTAAATACCTTGTACATTAGTGTGTGTTATTAGTTAGTGTACAATTAGTTGTTTATGTGATTGTTTGATTTTTGCAAATATGTTTTCCTCTGCTTATCGTGTGTTCCACTTGGTTTGCATATGTCGATGAACCTTTATGTCAGTTTCGCTAATGGCGCTTTTCATAGCACAGAGAATCTTTCTTTTGCTGCATGGAAACTTTATGCTCCCAATGGTGAGTTAGTGAACCTACAAGGTATATGTATAGGTTTTACAACTAAACACATTGTTGAATATAGTGTGGTTATCGAACTAATATCTAAAGTTGTTTCTCTCGGTATTAGGGTGTCAGTTGTTAAGCTTGATTCACAACTCGTTGTGCTATAATTAAATGGGAATTATTCTATCAGAAACCCTCAATTTTTATGAATGAATCTAATTTTTCTTCTCTTGGAATGAATTTTTTATTATATTACTTATCACCATATTCCAAGACATCTAAATAATTTAACTAATACATTATGTTTCATACAGACATTTACATTACACGTAAAACAAAATCATCATATAATGAGAACATTAAATAGCATCAAGAAACATATATATATATATAGTTTGAAAAATGTGTGATACATGAAATAAAAACCAAAATCAATGTTCTGAGACATATGGCCTCTCAAGCCTACATAAGTGCAGTAAATAAAACTAGAGAGACATGTATATCCCCCAACATGATGCTCATGGTAAAATGTAACAACCCTAACAACCCAGCCTAACAGTCGACGTAGTCTGGCTGGCACTCGCATGGTATGTCTATGATATCATAATGGATCATCAATAGAAGCATAACCTGGTATGCCTCTGGTCATAGTTTTTAGGTTGTGCTCTACCTTAACTATAGGTTTTGTTCCCTCATCATAAGGAGAATCCTCCTGTTAGTGTCAGAATATGAATTCTGCCATTAGTGATTAATATCATTCATTTAATTTTCATTTTAGGTGCCTCACTCTGAAATTTTTATATCATTCCATTAGGTCATGCTAAAAATTGTTTCACTGATGGAAACCTTAATAAAATTTCACTTTCCCTCAAAAGATCACATTTGCTGACTCACCTTCATTTCTTCTTGAGCATAATAACACCTATGAAAATCTCATTTCACCATGTTTTATCTCAATCAAAGTCAATTATCACAGTCAGGTCATTCAAGGTCTCATTAGGTCATTAGAGTTTTGTCTTTCAAGGTCCAAAAATGCACCATTTCATTTGCATAAGGTCATAAAAGTATGAGAGTGATCCCAATAATGTCTCCTTACCATGTAAATATGATCTCCAAGACAGTTTCCAAAGTTGTAATTTGATTTCAAGTGTGAGTTTCATTCCAAGATGTAAATTTATTTATTCATGTAATTTTATGGCAATTCAAATGTAATAAGTATTCACTCTCCCAAATGCTTCCAAATCAGAGTTTCATGTGCCAACACATAAAATGTCAAATTGAAAGATTTTTTAGTTCATCAATTGATCAAATTTCAAAGGGAGTTGTCTTTTCCCAAAGGTGCCCAAGTCATCATTGTTCACAAGCACTAAACCCTAATTTCCTCTCCCACTGAGCTAGGTTTTGCTATGGAAACGATACATTTGAGAAGATGAGCCATAAGGTCAGTCATATCAGTAATTATGAGGTCATTTCATCTCATAAACATCATGTATCCATCATTTTTTGAGAATTCATTCCAAGAGTCAAGCCATTTGCCACTCATAAGGTCGATTTTTCTTCAAACTGTGTTTCTGACCAAAAAAGATGAATTTGAAAAACATGAGAGTTGTTTTTGTCAATCATAGGTCAAGGAAGAAAAACCTCCTTCATATTTTACACAGGTTTCATGGTTTTAGATAAATTTCAAAAACACAGGTGCCACAGGAGAGTTGCTACATTTCTAGAGTGACCTTGGGAAAATCAAGTTTTCTCATAGCTGGAGTGTCCAAATCACTTACTTGATAATTCAAATGATAACTAGACAAAGAGATACTTCCAATGATCTATCATGAGCTCAATTTGGAGTTGATTAAGACCTCCAAAAGCTTCCTGCAACATCACTCTTCATTTCTGCACCCTCATTCAACACTTTTTTACCACTTTTGGGAAAACTAAGTTTTGACAAGGAAAATCAACTCTAATCAGAAAGAAAAAAAAAAGGTATATTTTGAAATTAGAATCAAATTGATTTCCAATGAGCTATCATGGAGCTTATTTTTACACTAGGAAGGCCTCCAAATTGGGTCTTAAAAAGGGTGAAAATTCTGTGTTTTTTAGTATTTTTGCACTGATAAAAGTTTCCAAAGGCACAGTGACCTGCTTGTTGTGCTCTTTTTTGGGGCCTCCAATTGAAAAATTTCCACAACCATCATGTTCATGATGATGAGACATCAACCCTATAAATATTCAAAATATTTTGCGCAGAATTGGTCCCTCAAAAATGCAAAAAACTTCCAAAATTTCATGTTTCTGCCTCCTTTTTCGCCTACTCGCTGCGTGTTTACCAGTCATGAGAGATCACGTTTTTTATAGGGAAAATGAGCACCATTTTGTAAAATGGATCTATATTTTGAAACTAGACTCAGATAGATTTCCAATGAGCTATCATGGAGATCATTCGGACACTGGGAAGGCACTCAAAACCAGCTTTGAAAACAGGCTATTTTTTCTGCTTGCATGCTACACATTTACCAGGAAATTTCCAATTTTCGCAGTCTTCAACAATTTTTCTCCAATTTGACTTTTCACCTTGGTAAAGGAGAAATGAATAATGTAAATGGTCAATATAAATGTAAAATTCATGTTTTTACTTTTATCTAGGGTAGATACATTAGGTAAGTCAATCAATTGAGGTGTAATGAATCAGTTCTTAGATATAGGAATGAGTCACTTTTCTCATCCTACACTATAGCTTTCAGTTCAGATTTTCATGTAATATCTCCCTCACCTCATGGATCAAACCCTATGGATGATTGGAGGTGGTTTGAGGTCTATTTAGCTTAGTTCTTCATAGGAGTCAAGAGGGGGAATAGTTGGCATCAATTTGAAAGTTTGTGTATTAATCAAGAAACATTTTGGCCTGGATATTAATGACAAATTACATCTATTTCTTTGGGATTCATGTGGTATGAATGTTTGACATAGTTTTTTCTCTGTGATCATTTGTATGAATGTTTTGTAATCTTATAAACCTTTTCATGTCTATTATATGCTTAATTTCAAGTTGAAAGGTAGAATTCATGTTTTTCATGCTCTGTTTTAGGGAATGCATATTTTGTCCATCTTCTTCAGTTTAGGGAGAATTAATCTCATATTCTCTTCCTAGCTCCCCACCGGTCCATTCATCTCACCAAAATCACATTTAAATGTTAGACCTTCCTACCTACCTTGCCTCATCGAATGGACTACAATTTCATCTCATTGGCCCTAATTCAACCCCCTTGACCTAATCCTTGTTTCAGTGAGCCCAACCCCAATCAAAAAAAAATCTTACATTTCATATCCAGCCTAAAACCATAATTTCTCCAGCCCTCCTGGCGGTGACCCTTTTGGAGAGACACCCTCCAACTTGATAGGGCTAGCTATCAAGTCAAAAGTTTGGTTTGTGGTTACCTCTATTGGGATTCCTTCCTTCAACATTGGGAATCGGTGGAATGATAACATATTGGCGTCGCTACCGGGGAACAAAGAGACAAAATTTTCCCTGGGTGTACAGAAAAGATCAAATTTGATTGTTGATGGTGAACAAAGATCAAACATAAGAAGGTTGTGCATCATTCACCTGGCTACTACAATGTCTAAAAATCCAAAGATTCATAATTCCCATTGTGACTCCACTCTTCAAGAACCGGTAGCCTGAAGAAATTCTTGGTGACTCACTATTGTCAAAATGGATTTGGTTGATCGAAGGTATGCTCCTATGAATCGAGCCCATATTCCTGGTTTTCTGAACCGTATTCCTCGTATAGATATGCAATCAAGATTGTCAAAATTTAAGGGTCAAGACGGTGAAGATGCTAGTTTGCATTTGGTTTAATTTCATTTTCATATTCATAGACTAAAGATTGAGTTTCCTGAAGATTGTCTAATGAAGAAGTTTATGGCTACCTTGGAGGAAAAAGTGAGAACATGGTATGTTTATGGCTACCTTGGAAGAATGTGTGATTGAAGCATCTTCCATTATTGAAAATGAAATTCTGGGTTTGAATGATAATAGTTATGAGACTGATGAAGCCATACAGGAAGTTGTTGTGAGTAAACCGATTTGTGATGATGATTTCCTACAAGGAGATCAGCTAACAGATATTGTTTTCTCTCATGAAGAAGATAGGCCTGTCATGTTTAACAATCTTGAAGAATGTTTTATGTTCAAAGATGATTTAGAATATGAATTTGAGGAGTATGAGCCTAAGAGAGACAATATGCCAGAGAAAAAATTAGAGTTTCTCATGCTTCAGGAATTCGCAACCAACACTCAGATAGCAGAAGGCCATACTTCCCTATGCTATCCTATGGATCAACAACCAAGTTTTCTTTCATATTAGAATGAAGAGTGTGCTTGTGTTTTTACTGAATCTCAAGGCAAGGTAACATTTCATATTTTTGAATATTCTTTTACTGATTTTCTACAGTTAGCAGGGAAGATGTATTTTCTTGTTTTCATGGACCAGCAGCACATGTCCAGTAAGCACTTGGACTGGCCTTTTTTTTTTTTTTCTTCCTGCTCAAGAAAAGTGAGAGAAGAATTCAAGCAAGTAACCATCTGCTGGATTGGTTACACTAGAAGGATCACTTCACATGATTATACATAATTCTTCAGCAAGCAAGTGGTTGTCATGAGGATTTGAAGCCCTCAAGTCTCGGTGATGTATTGCCATCAATAATTAGGGTAAGTTTAGTTTTTGAGTCTTGTTTCAGTTAAGTAAAGTAAAATTGATTTAGTTTCATTCAATTTGTGTCATTAAGTTTTCAAATAATCAGTCCTGCATTTCAGCTTCAGTTATTATTTACCGTATTTGGACCAATGGAAGAAAACCCTGATCTTCTCAACTCAGATATCTGTGGTTCTTGAAACCTCTGTCAGAGCTGCCATCCCCAATAAAGCCAATGTTAGTGACATAATATGCATTCTACCATTAGTGATTAATATCACTAGAAAATTTGGTGGAAATTCCGACGGCCAATTCGTCGCTATTTCGACACATATTCGTCGCAAGAGCGACAGTTCGAGGGCAGACAAACCGTGGTTTGTCATGTCGTCGCAGTTCTGACGCACGTAAAAAGTGTCGCACTATCGACACTTCTTCCGTCGCTTCCGAACAAGCGTCACTCTTCCGACGTATCACAAACCGTCGCGCCTCCGACGTTTGTAAATTGTCGCACTTCCGATGAAATCTGGTTCGACGTTTGGAACGTCACTCTTCCGACACCTGTAAACCGTCATAATTCCAACCCAACGTGGTCCGATGTTTTGGACGTCGCTCTTCCGACGTCTGTAAGATGTCGCAATGCCGACGATATGTGGTCCGACGTTTGGAACGTCGCTCTTCCGACGTTTGTAATCTGTCGCAATTCCGACGATATGTGGTCCGACGTTTAGAACGTCACTCTTCTGACGTTTGTAATCTGTCGCAATTCCGACGAAATGTGGTCCGACGTTTTCATATTGTCTCTCTTCCGACGTTTCTAGGTTTTCGCAGTTCCGACATCTACAAGGCGTCGGTAGAGCGACGGAGGGTTCAATTTAAAAAAAAAAAAATTGAAACTTTAAAAGACGAGAAATGTTGTTTTGAATATATTATATGAAGTAAAACAGTCCATGAAAGTGAAATAGCAGTATGTAGAATAGTAAAGCAACAGATAGAGTACCGACGTCCATTGTTCCAAATACAAATTAAAGTACCCAAAACCCCGCAACAGAGAAAAACGCTAATCATGTGAGGAGTGTGATATGTCCAAAATATAAAAATACCATCAGACCATATCAATAAACCAGCAACATAGACCAGCATCGCTAGTTTTGAAGGCAGAGTGATAAACATTAATCTTTTTTTTTTCACAAGAGAAAAAACGATGTTTTGAATATATTATATGAAGTAAAACAGTCCATGAAGTCATTGCATTTTCACATCTGAAGATTGGAACCCAAATATCCATCCAGAAAAGTGGAAGTCCCACCCCAGACAGTGATAGAAAAATACCCCATGTCACATACAGGGACTTGATATAAAACCCAGTAACCGTCCACATGGAGATTATCGACAAATCTGAGAAAGCATCCAAATATGCCCGAGGCATCTATAAGAAAGTGAAATAGCAGTATGTAGAATAGTAAAACAATAGATAGAGTACCGACGTCCATTGTTCCAAATACAAATTAAAGTACCCAAAATCCTTGAACAGAGAAAAACGCTAATCATGTGAGGAGTGTGATATGTCCAAAATATAAAAAGACCATCGGACCATATCAATAAACCAGCAACATAGACCAGTATCGCTAGTTTTGAAGGCAGAGTGATAAACATTAATCATTTTTTTTTCACAAGAGAAAAAACGTTGTTTTGAATATATTATATGAAGTAAAATAGTCCATGAATTTATTACATTTTCACATCTGAAGATTGGAACCCAAATATCCATCCAGAAAAGTGGAAGTCCCACCCCAGACAGTGATAGAAAAATACCCCATGTCACATACAGGGACTTGATATAAAACCCAGTAACGGTCCACATGGAGATTATCGACAATCTGAGAAAGCATCCAAATATGCCCGAGGCATCTATAAGAAAGTGAAATAGCAGTATGTAGAATAGTAAAGCAAAAGATAGAGTACCGATGTCCATTGTTCCAAATACAAATTAAAGTACCCAAAATCCCGCAACAGAGAAAACATTAATCATGTGAGGAGTGTGATATGTCCAAAATATAAAAAGACCATCAGACCATATCAATAAACCAGAAACATAGACCAGCATCGCTAGTTTTGAAGGCAGAGTGATAAACATTAATCATTTTTTTTTCACAAGAGAAAAAACGTTGTTTTGAATATATTATATGAAGTAAAACAGTCCATGAAGTCATTACATTTTCACATCCGAAGATTGGAACCCAAATATCCATCCAGAAAAGTGGAAGTCCCACCCCAGACAATGATAGAAAAATACCCCATGTCACATACAGGGACATGATATAAAACCCAGTAACGGTCCACATGGAGATTATCGACAATCTGAGAAAGCATCCAAATATGCCCAAGGCATTTATAAGAAAGTGAAATAGCAGTATGTAGAATAGTAAAACAACAGATAGAGTACCGACGTCCATTGTTCCAAATACAAATTAAAGTACCCAAAATCCTTGAACAGAGAAAAACGCTAATCATGTGAGGAGTGTGACATGTCCAAAATATAAAAAGACCATCAGACCATATCAATAAACCAGCAACATAGACCAGCATCGCTAGTTTTGAAGGCAGAGTGATAAACATTAATCATTTTTTTTTCACAAGAGAAAAAACGTTGTTTTGAATATATTATATGAAGTAAAACAGTCTATGAAGTCATTACATTTTCACATCTGAAGATTGGAACCCAAATATCCATCCAGAAAAGTGGAAGTCCCACCCCAAACAATGATAGAAAAATACCCCATGTCACATACAGGGACATGATATAAAACCCAGTAACGGTCCACATGGAGATTATCGACAATCTGAGAAAGCATCCAAATATGCCCGAGGCATCTATAAGAAAGTGAAATAATAGTATGTAGAATAGTAAAGCAACAGATAGAGTACCGACGTCCATTGTTCCAAATACAAATTAAAGTACCCAAAATCCTTGAACAGAGAAAAGCGCTAATCATGTGAGGAGTGTGATATGTCCAAAATATAAAAAGACCATCAGACCATATCAATAAACCAGCAACATAGACCAGCATCGCTAGTTTTGAAGGCATAATGATAAACATTAATCATTTTTTTTCAGAAGAGAAAAAACACTATTTTGAATATATTATATGAAGTAAAACAGTCCATGGAGTCATTAAATTTTCACATCTGAAGATTGGAACCCAAATATCCATCCAGAAAAGTGGAAGTCCCACCCCAAACAATGATAGAAAAATACCCCATGTCACATACAGGTGTAAGGATTCTGGACACCACATATCTCCACAATGGTATGATATTGTCCACTTTGGGCCTAAGCCCTCATGGCTTTGCTTATAGGCTTTACCCCAAAAGGCCTCATACCAATGGAGATATTTGTCCATCCTTATATACCCATGATCCTCCCCACTTCTAGTCAATGTGGGACTTTGGTCGTATACCCAACAATCCTCCCCTCGAACAAAGGACCATCGAGCCTCCCCTCAAACGATTATCCATCCGTCCACTCTCTACCAACCGGGATTCTCCGCTCCAATGCGTTGGAAGCACACGCCTTACATGGAGCACCACCTGCCTCGAGAGCTTGCTCTATCCCAGGTCAACTCCTCTTCATCGTGTTGGGACCAGGACACGTCCATGAAGAATCCGGAGCATACCGCTTATCTAACTGAGCTCATCCATGGATCCCATCGTGATATTACTGGGGCCCACCACCTTCGTTCGGCATTCGAGGATTCATCCACTTCGCTAACTTCGGGGCATGGCTCCGATACCACTTGTAAGGATTCTGGACACCACATATCTCCACAATGGTATGATATTGTCCACTTTGGGCCTAAGCCCTCATGGCTTTGCTTATAGGTTTTACCCCAAAAGGCCTCATACCAATGGAGATATTTGTCCATCCTTATATACCCATGATCCTCCCCACTTCTAGTCAATGTGGGACTTTGGTCGTATACCCAACAACAGGGACATGATATAAAATCCAGTAACGGTCCACATGGAGATTATCGACAATCTAAGAAAGCATTCAAATATGCCCGAGGCATCTATAAGAAAGTGAAATAGTAGTATGTAGAATAGTAAAGCAACAGATAGAGTACGGACGTCCATTGTTCTAAATACAAATTAAAGTACCCAAAATCCTTGAACAGATCAAGAAAAATGCTAATCATGTGAGAATTCTAAGTAAAGTTAATCTATTAACATTGCGAATAAAATTACACCGAAGTCAAAAACATTGCCTGGCCATACTCACGGCAAATTTGTCATCAAAAAATTAAGAAGACTGCCCTCATATGAGGAAACCAGTCTTGAATGTTTAATTTACAGAATTCAAAAATATTACAAAGGTCCAGCACAGTAAAATAAACTAAAATCAACCCAATTAAGTGGGCCTGCTAAGCAAGAAAAACAAATTAACCAAACTACTCCTCTGGTGGTTCCTCCACGATTCGGCACCATCCTTCGGAATGTCCAGGATCGCTAGGTGCTACCTCCACATGCATGCCACGGCTCCCCTCCCGAAGGCCCAAATGCTGGCCGGCTTTTTCCGAGCTCAGACCCACCGGACATGTGCATTCTTCCTCCGTTTGGGCCTCCTCGCGGAATACCACAGTGACTAAAGCCTGATTCTTGGGCGGTTGAGAGAGAAATTAAAGGAAAATTGCGCAGTGCGCGTCGTGGGAGAAGGTGAACTAGCGGTGGGGAAGCTAGGAGCAGGGGAATCCATACGGTGGCTAGATGCTACAAGCCGACCCCTCCCACTCCTAGTATTTGGATATCAACCTAAGTAATAATCACTGGACTGGCCGGAAGTCGACTCTGTTGAGGGGCTGGAGGGAGCGCGCCGGGGTTGACGTCTAGTGCTCCCCCTACGGCAACGCATCCTATGATGCACGCGAGGCATGGGTGCAATCTCAGGTGCAGTGGGCACAAGAGGAGACGAAGAAGCAGAATTCCAATTAACAGAGGAAGACAGACAGAGATAGGACCGAGAGAAATGCAAATATGCAGCAACGTCTAGGCAGAAGTTCAGCTGGCCACTTCTCCTTATCGTCACAGTTAGCAGGCAGTGTAATCCAGCAACCGTCTTGTCTGAAAAACCATGGCTAAATGCCATTTTGTCAACCCGTCTGCAATGTAATCAAAGGACGCCCGTCATAATTAATCTCTGATCATTAATAATGAGAGCCGAAGGCCGGATCAAATTGGAGCGTGCGGAATCGCTAAGAGGAGTGGAGGTCCGATCTTGAACAATGTTAAAAATTAATTAATGCAGATTTGATGTGAAAATTTAATTGAACAGCGTTAAATGTTAATGCGATTGATATGAAATTGCCATATCCATGTCCCATCACCTTAAACGCCATCGAATGCACCTGCAGCCGGGAGCAGGGCAAGTTTTTATTGAGGACACGTGGTAGAAATTTATTGGAGCGGATCTTTGTTTGGGCCGCTCGCATAGTGGAAATCCAGACCCGTAAAATATTAGGGTGAATTTGATAAGAAATTCGCGTCACAAAATTGGCTGACGTCAGCAGGCTATTTTGGAAAGCGAATTTGGTTTGAATTATGGTTTATCGCCGTTTGTAGTCCGACGGGCTCGACTCAAGAACAATTTTTTTTTATCCCATCTTATAAAATTTGTGTTGGTTTTCTTTGATAATACACATATTTATAATAAATCATGGGAATACCACACTAAACATGTGGAAAAGTTATATAAATAATTATTGAGAACAATCATTTTTATGTAAAAATATCCAAGGCGAGGTCTGTGTAGAGAACCGGGGTTGTTAAAACTGTTCAAATATAAAAATCCCGCTTAGTAAAGAGACAAAATTGTTGTGCTTTCGGAACCTGACCTGAGATTGGACATGAGTTAACAAACAAAAGGATAGCGGAACCAGACTTGCACCCGTGGTCAAGCCCTCTACCAAAACCACGAGCGGAATCACAAAAGCGGGTTGCCCATATCGCACCGCTTTTGTGGAGTAGGCAGTATTTCCTATTCGCGAGCGATTCCATAGGGAATGCAACATGTGGCGAAGTGACCCCCGGAAAACCACCGTTTAACCCGCGCCATCGCACGTTAAAGCCCGACGTTGGAAGCCGAGCGAAATTGCCAAGAGTCGTTGATTTCGAGAAGGGCCATCGGACGGTGGTCGCACGTTGAACTTGCCCGGAGGTTAACTAAGGTGTGCGGAGGATAGCCAGGTACGATACGAGTGTTTGATTGGTTATTGATATATATAGGTGGGGCCGGAGTATAATGAAATTGTTTAATTAAATTATTGGCGGATAATTAGCATAAGTCTGGAATGTGATTGTTGTAAGGCTGGGTGGTGAAATATAGAGCCTAAAGTTCATTACAAGTTATTTATTTAAAAAGAAACGTGGAGTATAAATACAAAGTGTTGAAATTTAAACATTGGTTATAAGGCTTGGAGATAATATAAAGTCGGGAATATAAATTAAATTCCAACCATTGTGGATAGTATTTATTTATCAAATTCTACGAATTTGATAAATAAACCCGAAGAAAGAAGAAGTCAATTAAGACTCAGGCTGGAGGAAAAGAACGGGGTACACCAAGGGAAAATATTGATAGAGCGATTGTAGACACACCAGCTCTCCTTGGGGGTCCAATTTCAGTTTTGTTGCGTCAGACGATGGTCTCTCTTCTCTGGCATTTACTTGTATCGAAGATCACTATTCTAGGAATAAGGAGTTATTTTCTCCAAAAATAACCCTAGCCAAACATTGACTATGCATCAAGGATATATTTCTATGCTTCATAAGCACATTTGTTCTACTTCTAAATCATGTCTTGGAAGTGGTTGTTGTGCTGGAAATTATTCACCAGTTGGTTTCATACCAAATTCTTTTTCACATTTTTAGCATCCAATACATGAAAAAGATAATGGTTTAAAACAACATAAATATTTGAAATTTTGCAAGAATTGTCTGGCACACTTTGAATATGAATTTTGAAGTCAAGTGCATGATGCCGTATAGGATCAAGTGTCATTTTGAATACCAAATGTTTCACAAGAAACTTCTCAACATGCTACCCTGCAGTAAGGATTAAATGACAATATTGCATCAACTATTTCCATAATAAAAGTGCACCTCGGCCATAAGACTAAACAACTACAAATGTTGTAGATCTAACATGACCACACAATTAAATGTATTCCACAAGGCCAATACTGTATGAAAAATTAAAAGGAGTTTGCAACCAAAAATACCTTAGGCAACTAATTCAATTAGATACACCAAACCATCAACAAAAAGGAAAACCAGCCTACTCAAAAGGCAAGCGTTTACCTCCTTTGAAAAAATTTTGAGTTCTGAAACAAGGGCCTTTATTGTCTTGTCAATGCCCCTAGTAATTTGAACGGGGTTTGCACCTGCTGCAACAACCTAAACAAAAAGGTTTCATTTCAAATTATTTTCCACAAATTTAAGATACAACCATTGTTAGTTTTGTATTTCCTAACAAGCTCATAAATTTTGACAAAAGAACCAAAAATTTTTAATACCTGATAGCAATTTTTTCACTCAAAAACTATCTTAGACTCAATAAGCCCAACCCAAAACTAAAAAACCAAACACCGTAAGACCCTACAAAAATGAATAGATGATCTTAATCCAGTACTATCGACAAAAAGTTACCTTTACACCCTCACTTATTAAACCCTGTGATGTTGAATTTTAACTTCAACTGCTGCAGCAGAAGGACGGATGCAGCAACAACATTTTTTTTTGGAGGTTGCTTGCATGCCATCCAGAAATTTAATTCAGCATTTAAAATTCCTACAAGTTTTTTTTGTAGACGGCTGCAGCCATATTTCTGTACAAGATTGTATTTAAACACAACAACCAGCATTAACGCAATTCACCAACCAGAAATTAAACAAACAGAAATTTACCCGACAGTTTTGTAAATTCAAAAGGAGGACACGTGGAGCATTAATATTGGATCGCATGAAATTGAAGGGAATCTGAAAACCTGAAAACCGGACCCGAATTTTTATAGGGCACATTGGATTGAGAATTCGAGTTAAAATTAGGCAGACGTCAGCATCCCATTTTGGAACGCGAATTTGGTTTGAAATTCAATCTATTCAGACTTTTGAAGTCCGACGGAAAGGGTTCTTTAATGTTTGATAGTTTAATATATACATATGTTTTAAACATATGTTATATATATATCATATGCGAAATGAAAGGTGGGCCATAGAATTTAGTTTTAATTTTATTTTTTTTAAAAGAGGGTTTATTATAATATGTTTTATATGTTACGACATATAAAAATAAAAAGGTCAAAAAAGCTTGGTAGTTTTTTTTATAGACAGTACGTAAATTTTTTATTACACAGCAGTGTGTAAAAAGTGAAAGATTGAGTGTAACTTTTTAAGTGTGTATGCATAGCAGTGCGAAAGGGAAAAACACAACAGAGTGTTTTAGAGACAGAGTATGTTTGTTTTGAACAGACAGTGAGTTGGTTTTATGCACTGCGTTTTGTAGCAGTCATAATTTTGTAATCCCTCTCAGTGAGGAAGAAGTGTAATTTTTTTTTTTGAGTTATTGAAGGGAATAGAAGTTTGTTTTCAAAGTATTGAAACTCTGTCTCCTGTCAAAGAAATTTTTATTTTCTCTGTGTTAGAGGAAGGGAGATTTATTTTCCATTCATTGTTCTGGAATTTTTCAATATTCCAACATGTGCAAGAACAACAGATGTTGTGGTTCCATCCCCAGCTAAATCATTTGTCTTTTCCACAGCTTGCCTTACCAACTTGGCCCCAATATTTTCAACTGGGTCCTCTAATTCAACCAATAAAAAGGCCAAAACCATAGCATTGAGATACATTTCATTACACTGTCAATAACAATAAAATTTGACTCAGCCCTAACCCTTTCCTTTTATTGTTGTGAAAATATTTATGCATTACTCTAATGTGGCTAGTCCATAGGCCAAGTAGACCACTGGGTAACAAATATGTTTCCTTTCACCTTTGAGTTTTCAAATTATGCCTACCAAATCTAAGACATTTAAGAGGGGGAAATAATACAACGTTAAAAATAAAACCAGAGCACACATCTACGAATTACCTCCTTAGCTACTGTCACACCATCATTAACTATTTTCGGAGAACCATGCTTGCTCTCCAAGACAACATTTTTCCCTTCGCCCCAAGGGTGACTCCAACAAGATCAGCAAGTTTGTTCACACCGCCTGCAAGACAAATTGACAATGCTTTCAGTAAGTGTGCAATTGAATGCCAGACCATATGCCAAAACAACCCTCCATGAAAAATTAAAATAACACATTAAAATCAAATATAAGTGGACAAGGAACGATCCACCGCAGTGAAGTTTCACGTGCAGGTGACCTTCCTTTAAACATAATTTTTTCTCTGACCTGCAATTTTTTTGTCACTGAGCCATCCTTGTTGAAGTACAACTCATTTTCCATAGCTCTTGTATTAACTACCTTCTCTCTGTCGCGTAATCTCAGAGTCCCTCTTCTGCTTGAGCGATTAAAAGAAATGGGTGAAAAAACTGAAAGAGAAGACAATTTTCTACCATAATTATCAAACATTGCACCCAACTTCTTCCCCTTTCCATTGTTACCCAATGAGGTAGATGTGGCAATTGTTGTCATACCGCCCAAAGCAGAGGCCATCTTATCTTATGCTGAATATAGAATTACAAGATCTTCATATTAGTATGAACCTTAAAAAACATGACTCCCATTGCTAAAAACCACTTTTAAGTTGTAACAGGCAAACTAAAAAACTATCACAACTTTTGGCAACTTCTGGAGCATTAAGAGAGAAACAACCAAAGAGAAATACAACCACAATCCTCATTTTAATGAGACCGGACTATATATTTGCATTAAGATAATAGAAAGAAATCACGACTATATTAAGGCCAGCACAAAAAAATCTTTAACCAGTGTCTCTCGCGGCCTTCAGGTTGCCATGCTAGAGGTTGCATATTTTTAATTTAAATTCTTGACCTCTCGTTCCCATCTATGAATGCATCCAATGGGATATCTACCTCAAATGCTCCTTTATATCCCCAAAAACAAATTCCCTACTACAAGAGCACCAATATTGATGGATCACCCCACACCATCCCACCCACTAGAAACGGTGAAAAAGGAAACCCGAGAAAACTTTTGAAATATCTCAAGATGACTATATGGGTGGTTCTTATGAATCAACCAACCATTCAAAACATTCTCATCAATCCAAACCATGAGTATTATGTGACAATATTCAAGTAGGCACTGAATTGGATTTCTGAAGCTATGTTAGAGAAACCCTAAACTCTCACTGAAAATAGGTGAAATGTGGCACCACTCAGAGATTGACATGTGCCAATTGGTACAAGTGGTAGAAAATTGGCATGCTCAAACAACGAGGTGATGCAAGAATGACATGAGGGAGAAAATATCAAAAAAGCCCCAAATCTGGAGAACTAAAGCTCATCACCAACCTGAGATTGACAACTTTACATGATGTAACCTATGAAATCGTAAATGGAGAAATCATAGTAACAATAAAGTAACCTATGTAACAATAAAGTCAGATTCATCCTGGGAGTGGTAATGGGAGAAATCATAGTGAACAACATGAAACATGCATAGTTGCTTACAATCAAATAGATGAAAAAACACATACAAAAAACCTAGATAATAATCATGAACAAGCTTAATATTGAATTATGAACTGTAAAGGAACTTACAAAATGTGACATTACGAACCCGGTCAAGCGCACAAGAAAAAATATCCTGGACATGACCCTGGTTGACAAGTTATATTGCTCATGATGCAAGAGGATTTGTACCTGCACTGCCAAGTCAATCAAAATCCATCATTATCTATACAATAAATACAAGTAATTGATGTAGTATTTTTACTCTAAGATGCATTCTTATGATAATGTTAGAACATATGTTGAAAATGTCAAAACATACCCGAATAAGCTCCTCTTCGTTTCAAGAACAATTTATTGGAGTCGCATGAACTTGGAACAAGCCTCCCACGATCTGAAAGAGTAGCAACTAAGTCAATAGTGACTTTTTTGTTGCTACGCTGGATCAAGGGAGGTTTGCTCCAAGATTAAATCGCTCCAATAAATTATTCTCTACTAAACAGGGCCAACCACGTGAAGGTGGAAGCTCTTATGGCCCCTCCCCCCCCCCGCCTCACATCACTCTCAATTCCCCAATACCCAATCTATATTTCATTTTTTACTTTCATGAGCATAAAAAAAAATATTCAATAACTAATAAAAAAACAATTCAACAAAAAATACGCAAGGAAACATTGCAATTAATGCTTGACATAAAAATAGTATGATAAATGAGTTTTTTTATATAACGCAAAAAACGTTCCAAGTATGGTAACGCTTGTCTTATAATAATACAATATTTTACATTGTCAAATTTTCTTTTTCTTCTTCCTATTTTTAAAGCTCCTAATTACATCATCAATATCATTGTGCTCTGCTCCTGTTTCGTGGCTTTCCACCCGCACTGCTGACCTAGTTGCGTATTCACAATATTTGCGCTCATCCAGTGACGGAGCATCGCCTACAAAAACAGATAATATTAAATTTTAATTGTCAGTTTTAAAATATCATTGAACTAGTTCAGTAATATTAATAAAAAAAATTGCAATGAGATTATTTACCTGGTGCACCAGTTGTCGCCGCTGACCTAGTTGCGTTGTCACGATGTCTGGTCTCATCCAGTGATGGGGCATCGCCTACAAAAACAGATAATATTAAATTTTAATTGTCATTTTTTAAATATCATTGCTAGTTCGGCAATATTAATAAAAAAAATTGCAATGGGATTATTTACCTGGTGCACCAGTTGTCGTCGCTGACCTAGTTGCATTGTCACGATGTCTGGTCTCATCCAGTGACGGGGCATCGCCTACAAAAACAGATAATATTAAATTTTAATTATCAGTTTTTAAATATCATTGAACTAGTTCGGTAATATTAATAAAAACAATTGCAATGAGATTATTTACCTGGTGCACCAGTTTTCGCCGTCGAGACTGTTGCCCTGTCTTCCTCTCTGGTGGTAAGATCCTCAAGGGAAACATTCTCTGTCATTTAAACAAAAAATGTTATAAGGACAACCATCAAGGTATAATTAGAAAAAATTATAATTGGAAATTAATTACCGTCACGGCCCTCACTGATAGCAGCATTGTCGGCTTGGTCCCCACTACAATGATCAGGTTGCAAGAGAGGATCATCTACATATGGCTCTAAAACTGGGTTATTTGCCTCGTCAGTAGTGTTGCTCCCCTGATTTAAACAAAGTTGTTAGACATTAAATTTATGGACGAAAACAAAAATATTGAAAGGTTAATGTTTTACCTTATCAGGCATTCTAGATCTTGGGACCTGCCCCAAGCTACTGCGACATTCAACTACAGCTTGATAGCCAAAACGGAAAGTGATATTTTTATCTTCCTCTGTAGTTTCTGTTCCGAAGTCATCACCCTACATTACATATGATTGTGTATTTTTAATCATATCTGATAGGATTACAAAAACGTTGGAAGGCGATACAATTAATTATAAGATGTTTAGCTACTTAATTACAATTCTTGCAGCTAATTTCAAGTAGCCACCCCGGCCGAGCTTGTGATGGCCCTTTTTCTCAATCCTAGCTTTGGTTGCCTTTGAGGTGTCAGGCAACCTAGCATCAAAAGATTGAAGTCAGATATGACGTAGCACACTTTTATTTTAGACATAAATAAAATTAAATCTATTGAATTAAAGTTGTAATTTATCTTGCGGGTCCAGTTGGCATTTTTCCTTCTTTCTTTGCCCTTTTCTCTTTTCCGTCATGGATGAGTGCTCTCCACTCACTCTCTGAAACTGTGAGAGGACGCTCATATCTAGGTTTAAATTGAAATTGCGTCCTATAGGTGTCCCTGGTATATTTCAAATATTTGCCGGCTACCTGAGCCACCGCTTTTCTGTCAAATGTGCCGACCCCAAAAAGGGCTTCTAGATAATCTAAAAGTTCTTTTTTCAGGTTGGAATTCTGGGAATTCCACCCTGTACGTATGGTTGGGCCAAAAATTACCAACGCATGGCTCTCCAGAATCCCGTAGAACTCATTGTTTCCTACACAGAATAAAACCAAAAGAAAAAGAAGATATTATCATTAATTTAAAAATAAAAATCATGATAAATATGTTTTAGATAAAGTACATGAAATAGTTAAAATATTAAAATTTACCTCGGAGTTGTACATGCTTTATAGGGACACCCTCATCGTTCACCAACAACGTGCCATTAATGGTCCCTGTGGAGCTGACACGTGTAGCTCCAGGAAACGCAATAATGTAGTTGGCCATATCATCCTCATCATTGCCAACACGTTCAGCGGTTGGCTGGGTGTCTACTTGGGCAGGGTGTGTTTCTTGGCTGGAACCTAAAGGAGTAGAAGGTGTACGAGACGGTTGTTGGGAAATCTCTTGCCCTTGTGTCCCACTACCACCAACATCGGGTTCAGCAAATGCCAGAAAACGCTACATACAAAAGAACTTTTTGTTAGTTTAGTCAATGTAAAAATTAAAAATCAAACTATCACAATTCATCTCATGCAGAACAAAAAAAATATCATTTTGACTTTTTATTATTACCTGATATCTTTCTAGCTGGCTCATAAGATGTTTTATCCTCTCTTCTGTTTCAGGTGTTTGAGGCGTGTCTATCAAAGTATTAAATTCTGACCTTGCATCTCGTGCCTTTTTTCGCAACAAGAACACCGGAGATAGGGATGAAGAAATCTCTTCCTCAAAGAGGGAATCATCAGGCGTACCATGGCTAGGTGTCTGCATATTTGAACAAAATTAATATTATTTCAATTATGTAAATAACTAAAATACCTGAAGATAGAGCAATGCTGGCACTTTACATGTTCTTCCGCCGGCCTCTTTCCGCGATCATCCCATCTCGGGGTTGTTCCTGCACTGCTCTAATCAGTCTGCCACATTGCAATAAAATTATAAATGTAAAAACTTGAAAACAATATCTAACTTGAAAACAAAAAATGAAAACTGAAATAATTTCTAATAAGACACCGGAAGATAGAGTTAGAGTTTCAAATATGCCTTGCATTGAATTCAGTCCTGGAAACATGTCATTGCACATTAAGGCACCCAAACATTCAATCCACGAATGATATATTTAAGTAGGCTTCTCCTATTTTGGGAAAACACCATACCTATAATGCATTCACTTGCATGTATAAATGGAAAGGAAAACATGTTTTCATACAACGGTGACAAAGGCATCTTGGGGAAAGGTATCTTCACTTTTTATTTATGTTGTTCACCCACACCACTCTCGTATTTTCACTAATCCTGTTTTGTCATTTTTGGATTCAAATTAAGTTAAGGCCTTAAGTATTTTTTGACCTTTCGGTGTAGTTTTTATAAGTGGCATGTATGGATTTTCCATTAATTTTGCACTTTTTCTCTTCATGCACATGTTTCCCTGGAAATCAAATGCATGATTTAGTCCCATACATTTAACAAGTTGTTGGATCAACTCCATAGGAAATATCATGTTTCCTATTCAATCAAAAATTATCTCAGTTAGGGTAGGTAGGAAGGTTTTCCCTTTGTATTAATAGGGCACTTCTAGCTTGCATTTTTATTATATCTTTCAAATTTAGTGTTGTTTCAATTAGGGCATGAATTTTTGCAACTTTCAAGGTGAGAATGAACAAAGACAATTTTTTGTGATGGATGACTGTATATGACTCCATGGCCAGAGGAAAAGGCACTAATCTACTTCAAATATCTATAGTTCTCATTCACCTCATACGGAGATGGTCCCTGATTTTGAGCCAAATGTTGCAGCAAAAAGTTCCCCCCCTCCATAATTTGATATTTAATGGAAATTTCTTAAATTGATGATGGGGAAATATTATGGAACATTGGCACATACATATGTAATGTAATTCCAAGATCATGATATATGTTTGCATATGTTTATGGCAATGTTCCACCAAGTCCCCTGGAGGTGGGAGCGAGGGGACGAGGGAGCGCGGGAGCGGCCTATGCAAAAGCTCCCTACCAATTTTCAGGAAACGTGGGGGGACGTCGGGGTCATAAAAATTATAAAATTTAATATTTAAATGTAACTATATTTTTGCAAGGAATGTATATACAGTCATCATACACTTGCATCATGAAAGGTAAATCATAAATGATAAAATTACAAATCGATGAATGATGAATCATATAATTGAAACAAATTTAAAAGTTAAAAGTTAAAACATACATCATACAATCATGCATGTAAGTTTGTAAGTTTGTAACTGTATAATCATTAATGTAACTACTAACAATGTACAATGAAAATAAAGTTTAAGATATCATATGACATATTATATCAAGATTCAAAATAGAGTTTAAACTAAAGTTTACAACTCAAGTCTGAAACATAAAAATTAAACGCAAATAAGTTATGTCTGAAACATAAAACATAAAACATAACATATGAATATCAAATGATATCATCATACTGATAAATGAGCATAAATGCTCAAGTTAATGCCCCACTAGTCTCTGCATCCAACTTCTGCACGAATATATCAAGATCAACCATGTCACCATCTGAATCAGAATCACTTGGATTCTCAAATATGCTAAGTGGCACATCAAATTTTAACACGAAACCATAAACTAAAAGGGGCGGTGAGGGGACGTGAGGGGGTGTGAGGGAAACATCCCCTAGAATTCCCCAAGACCCCGGAGCGCGAGGGGGTGAGGAATCTAGACCCCTAGGTGGGGGGCGAGACCCCGTGTAACACTGGTTTATGGAGGTGGTGGAGCAAAAAAGAGCTCAAATAGAGCTGAAATTTTTCACATAAAAAGGACTGTGGGCTTGACTAATGGTTCCATTTAAAAAAATGATATCTAGACAGAGAATAAGTGTAGCATGCAAACATGCATTGAAAATCCATCTGAGTTTGCATTGTATTACTTATGATGGATTCAAATTTGGGTTTCAAAATGCCAGGTTATGGCATGATTTGTCGAGAAACCCTTAGTTGGATTCTCATGTTGGTTTAATTTATATTTTAAGTTTGTTTTGCAATCTTTGGGTGATAGTAACTCATGAACTAGGTTACCAATGTGTAACAATCATATTTCAAGAAAAAAGTTGTGATTTTTTTATATTATTATTATTATCTATTAGCTACGAGTATTGACACCTAATGCCTGGAATTTTGACATCTTGATAGCATTGATAATTTCGAAAATGTTTCTAGTAATGTTAACATAATAACTATCATTACGTGTCTTCACTTTTTTCACCATAATAGACCTGTGATATGGACTCATCACACAACTTCATATGCTATGTCCCAACAAGTTCAAAATGGTTGAACCTACCTCATAGTGTGGTTATTAAGGACAAGTTGCTTGGTATATAACTCGATAGCATAGACCGCGTTGCAGTTCTAAAAAGAATCCTCAAGTGTCAAAAAAACTTCACAATATGTTCTACTATAAAGCCTTTTGGGATACCTGAAATAATATATGTATCATTGATGACTTTAAAGTATGACAAGATCCAGAGGAAAAGGAAATCAATGGAAGAGTGATCCACCAATGAGAACCTAGAATTTAGCATCAGATGAGTTAGAGTCTAGGAAATTGAAACCCTATAATTTTAATTAGTGATGAAGGACATCACATAGGTACTTATATTTTCATGTAGAATAATCTGTTAATTCAAATTTAAACTACATAATATGAAAGGCATACCATAATTTTTTCCACGTAAGTCCAAACAACCTATAAAAAGGGAAAACCTTCTTTTTCCATGGGAAATAATTTACCTTTCCTTTTTCAAGACAATCTAAATCACAAAAAATATGAACTATACTGCACATATTCTTGGATAATGTGAAAGTGGAAAAGGAATACCCTACACAAGTGATGCACATATGTACATTTGAACACTAATAGATTTTTGTAGTTGAAATGCAATGCTTGTTTTCATTTAAATGTAGGGTTTTTAAAGCAGGGAGAAATAATGGCTGCCAAATTAATAAGCGTTTTTTTTGGGAAAAATTTAAATCTTGTATTGGGTGATGAAGATAATAGAGGGTATTGAATCTTGATTCTTGACATCTAGAGAGAACCCTACAGCCTAACACAATCCAATGGAATTGACTAAAAAAACCCAAATAGAGTCAACCCTACTATAGGAGGAAGGGCCTGCAGTAAGAACTTACCATTTTGCAAGAGCTGAGGGCGAACGCTGAGGGCGAATACTGAGGGCAAATGCTGTTCTGCAAGAGTTGAGGGCGAATGCAGGGTGAATGTTGTTCTAAAAGAGCTGAGGGCGAATCCAGGGAGAATGCTGTTCTGCAAGAGCTGAGGGCGAATGCTGTTCTGCAAGAGCTCAGGGTGAATGTTGTTCTGCAAGAGCTGAGGGCGAATGCTGTTCTGCAAGAGCGAAGGGCGAATGCGCGCGTGATATCAGACGTTAATGTAGCACACATGTACATTTGAATACTAATAGATTTTTGTAGTTGAAATGCAATGCTTGTTTTCATTTAAATGTAGGGTTTTTAAAGCAGGGAGAAATAATCGCTGCCAAATTAATAATTGTTTCTTTAGGAAAAATTTAAATCTTGTATTGGGTGATGAAGATAATAGATGGTATTGAATCTTGATTCTTGACATCTACAGAGAACCCTACAGCCTAACACAATCCAATGGAATTGACCAAAAAAACCCAAATAGAGTCAACCCTACTATAGGAGGAAGGGCCTGCAGTAAGAACTTACCATTTTGCAAGATCTGAGGGTGAATGCTGTTTTGCAAGAGCTAAGGGCGAATGCTGTTCTGCAAGAGCCGAGGGCGAACGCTGAGGGCGAATGATGAGGGAAAATGTTGTTCTGCAAGAGCTGAGCGCAAATGCTGAGGGCAAATGCTGTTCTGCAAGAGCAGAGGGTGAATGTGCGCGTGATATCAGACGTTAATGTAGCTATTGCGACAAATACGAAACAATAAAATCATTTTTATGTAGCGCGCATATAAGTTTCGAATTTTTATGTAGCGCGCATATAAGTTTGGTATTTTTATGTAGCGCGAAAATAAGTGTCGTTATACCGACGGCAGAAAAGGTGTTGCTATTACGACGGGTGCCTCCAAACGTCGCAATGGCGACACCTAGACATTGTGTCGCAGTTGCGATGTTTGGAGTCGTCTCAATAGCGACACTTTGGGCCATGGTGTCGCAATTGCGACGTCTTCCTCCAAACGTTGCAATTGCGACACGTTTTTAAGTGTCGGTATTGCGACACTTTTCTATAGACGTCGGTATAGCGACGGTTTCGGGCGGGATGGAAAAAATTTGGGAAAATTTCCAACATTTGGTCAAAAGCGTCGGAACCAAGTGTCGGAATTTCTGCCAAATGTAGTAGTGTATCATTCCTTTCATTTTCATTTTAGGTGTCTCACTCCGAAATTTTTATATCATTCCCTTAGGTCATGCTAAAAATTGTTTCACTGATGGCAGCAATTCGTCAATAAAATTTCACTCTCCCTCAGAAGATCACATTTGCTGACTCACCTTCATTTCTTTTTGAGCATAATAACACCTATGAAATTCTCATTTCACCATGTCTTATCTCAGTCGAAGTCAATTATGACAGTCAGGTCATTCAAGGTCTCATTAGGTCATTAGGGTTTTGTCTTTCAAGGTTCAAAAATGCACCATATCATTTGCATAAAGTCAGAAAAGTATGAGAGTGATCCTAATAATGTCTCTTTACCATATAAAGATGACATCCAAGCTGGTTTCCAAAGTTGTAATTTGATTTCAAGTGTGAGTTTTATTCCAAGATGTAATTTTTATTTATTCATGTAATTTTATGTCAATTCAAATGTAATAAGTATTTAGTCTCCCAAAGGCTGCCAAATCAGAGTTTTGCATGCCATCACATAAAATGTCAAAGTGAAAGAGTTTTTAGTTCATCAATTGATAAAATTTCAAAGGGAGTTGTATTTTCCCAAAGGTGCCCAAGTCATCATTGTTCACAAGCACTAAACCCTAATTTCCTCTCCCACTGAGCTAGGTTTTGCTATGGAAACAAGAAATTTGAGTAGATGAGCCATAAGACAGGTCATATTAGTAACTATTAGGTCACTTCATCTCATAAACATCATGTATCCATCATTTTTTGAGAAGTCATTCCAAGAGTCAAACCATTTGCCACTCATAGGGTTGATTTTTCTTCAAACTGTGTTTCTGGCAAAAAAAAGATGAATTTGAAAAACATGAGAGAGGTTGTTGTCAAGAATATGTCAAGGAAGAAAAACCTCCTTCATATTTTACACAAGTGTCATGGTTTTAGATAAATTTCAAAAACACAGGTGCCACAGGAGAGTTGTTTCACTTCTGGAGTGACCTTGGAAAAATCAAGTTTTCTCATACCTAGAGTCTCCAAATCACCATCTTGATAATTCCAATGATAACTATAAAAATATATATTTCCAATGAGCTATCATTATTTCACTTTGGAGTTGAGGAAGGCCTCCAAAAGTTGCGTACAACAGCACTCTTCATTTATGCACCCTCATTCAGCACGTTTTGACTAGTTTTGGGAAAATTAAGTTTTGACAAGGAAAATCAACTCCAACCAGAAAAAAATAGGTATATTTGGAAAGTAGACTCAAAGGTATTTCCAATGAGCTATCACGGAGCTGATTTGGACACCAGAAAGGCCTCCAAATTCGTCTTAAAAAGGTGAAAATTATGTGATTTTGAGTATTTTTGCACTCAAAATTTTCCAAAGGCGTAGCGACCTGCACTCTGCGCTCTTTTTTGGGGCATCCAATTGAAAATTTTCCACCACCATCGTGTTCATAATGATGATTAAATCAAACCTAGAAATTTTCAGAAGATTTGGAGGAGAACTGGTCCCTCAAAAATGCAAAAAAACTACCAAAATTTCATGTTTCTGCTCCTTTTTGGCCTACTTGCTGCGCGTTTACCAATCTTGGGAGATCATGTTTTTTACAGGGAAAAAGAGCAAAATTTTGGAAACTTGAGGTATATTTGGAAAATATACTTAGATAAATTTCTAATGCGCTATCATGTAGGTGATTTAGACACCAGGAAGGCACTCAAAACTAGCTTTGAAAACAAGATATTTTTTCTGCTTGCACGCTGTGCATTTACCAGGAAATTTCCAATTTTCACAGTCTTCAGCAATTTTTCTCCAGTTTTAATTTTCACCTTGGGAAATGAGAAATAAATAATTTAAATGGTCAATATGAATGTAAAATTCATGTTTTTACTTTTATCTAGGGTAGATACATTAGGTAAGTCAATTAGCTGAGGTGTAATGAATCAATTCCTAGAGATAGGAATGAGTCACTTTTCTCATCCTACACTCTAGCTTTCAGTTCATATTTTCATGTAATATCTCCCTCACCTCATGGATTCGACCCCTATGGATTATTGGAGATGTTTTTGAGGTCTATTTAGCTCAGTTCTTCATAGGAGTCAAGAGGGGGAATAGTTGGCATCAATTTGAAAGTTTGTGTATTGATCAAGAAACATTTTGGCCTAGATATTAATGACAAATTGCAGCTATTTCTTTGAGATTCATGTGGTATGAATGTTTGACATAGTTTTTTCTTTGTGATCATTTGTATGAATGTTTTGTAATCTCATAAACCTTTCCATGTCTATTAGATGTTTAATTTCAAGTTGAAAGGTAGAATTCATGTTTTTCATGCTCTTTTTTTGGGGAATTTTGCATAATTTTTCCATCTTCTTCAGTTTAGGGAGAATTCATCTCATATGCTCTTCCTAGCTCCTCATTGGTCTATTCATCTCACCAAAATCACCTTTAAATGTCTTCCTACCTACATTTCCCCATCGAATGGATTGAAATTTCATCTCATTGGCCCTAATTCAGCCCCCTTGACCTAATCCTCGTTTCAGTGAGCCCAACCCAAATTAAAGCAAATCCCTGCATTTCATATCTAGCCTAAAACCCTAATTTCTCTAGCCCTCTTGGATTTGACCCTTTTGGAGAGAGCCCTCTCTGGCTTGATAGGTTTAGCTCTCAAGTCAAAATCTTGGTTTGTGGTTACCTCTGTTCAGATTCCTTCCTTCAGCCTTGGGAATCTGGTGGAGTGATAACACCTCCAACTAGTGAGAAACCCTATGTGCTATCAGATACATCCCTAGAGGCCTCTCTGGTTCGACATCTGCAAATAATCATAAGTTTAACTCTCAGTACACATATAAAAAAAATTAAAATTAATATTAAAAAACAATTCTTACCTGAATCATTCTATCTTCCTCCCGGTGGTGGAGGCAAATCTAGGTCTCCTCTAAAGTCCGTACCTGCACATGCCAAGTCATCGAATATGATCAACTAATGTCGTATCCATGTGAATAAAGTAGGAGGAAAATACATATGTTGCTTGTCTCCATGGCAAGGCATCAGCTCACTACATATTAAAAGTTGTGGATCCCTCGGAGCAAGAGGACACACCTCTAATTGCTGACATCGGAACAATGGAACCCTCTCAAAAAAAATATTCACCAAGATCAACCCATAAACAAATTATTTCAGTTTCAAGGTCTTGCACTTTGTGAGTTAGTCCTTCGTGTTGATAAGTAACCCCTCAGTCCAGTTGAAAATTGTTGGACTCATACATTCCACCACATATTGAAAATGGTATTTACTTGCCTCATGCAAGGCTTGCACTCTTGCCATTTGTGCAATGGTATAAAGGACGGTTCTCAAAGAAGGATCATTGATAGTTTTTATGTCAATCTTCATGCTCCTAGTTTTTTGAGAACCATGGTTGCAGTGTCTCACTATGAGCATATCAGTTCACTCACTGCCTGGTCTAGAACCTGATCGTTGAGCTGGTAATCCCCTCCTGGACAAGCCGGTGATAAAATATATATCGGACACTTCATTTTCCATTTCCGGATCACCAATTACAAATGTCTGGTGGTCGATGTTCCACCACATCACAAGGTACTGTAAAAAATCAACTTGGGATCGAATCTGAGGTATCCATAAAAACTTGAGCAGGCCACAGTTTTGAAGTTCCCTTATGCAATTGGGGTTTTGGGTTGCTTCTTTATCCTTTGCTTCATGGCCTTTTTCTTTCCACTTTATGGCCATGTTTCACTTGAAAATCATCAATAAATAAATATTAATTATCTTTCATGGAGTAAAATTGGAAAAATAATGGTTTGAGAATTGGGTGAAAAAATTTAACCCTCGGCGCCAATGCGTTTGTTCCATAATTTTTATTCGTGCTAAGCCTTTAAAGGCCAGGGCGGATAGCGCAGACCCAATGGGTAAATCCCGTGTTGGTTTCCCATGAGCCCTAATTTTTCAATCGCCTCTTAAGCATCTAAAAATGGTTAAAATTTATCAAAAATATAGTCAAAATGCAGAGGAAGGAGATATCACTTACTTGTGACAAACAGCTTGGCGAATCGTGTCTTGGATTGGTCGTACGGTGTGCCTGAAGATCAAGGAAAATGAGGGTAAAATGGTTTTCAAATTTCACTATGGCAAAAAGTGATTTTTTATTTTACTTTTGAATTATAAAATATCTTTTGAAAACATTTTAATTTAAAATTACTTTTACCATTGTAAAATTCACTTTCACCTATAATTATTTGTTTTTCTCGATCATGATAATGATGTTTTCTTACATGTGCAATAACAGGTAATCATGAATCAATATCGATAATTTGTGAATGACGAGTTATATTTTATCTTTTTTTTTGGCCTCTTGAAAACAAATGAAAAAGGAACCCCCTTGGAGTCAACTTTAAGCTCTTTTCTGACTCTCGAAATATGAAAATATTTTCGAGCACTTGTCCTTTCGAGCTCGTTAAAATAAATGAATTGACATCGTCTTAGTATAAGTTTAAACATTTTTCGGATTGAGGTTGACTAATTACGAAAAATGAATACCTTTTTCAAACATGACTAAGAGGTTCTCTTGGATGTTGTTTTATACCTTTTCGGATTCGATGGACTATCTATGAAAAGGGAGCTTTGGATTTTTCTTTACCGCTTTTTTTTCAAACTCCCTAAACATGAAAATGATGTCGAGTCACCCCTTCGCCGGACTCACAAAACTTAAACGACGAAGTAATTGTCACCATGACGAGACTGAGTTACTCCTTCCTAGGGCTCGTTAAAATTACTAGGATGGATTCATCCAAAGGATGAACTTATACACTAAGCACATGGTATCCTCTTCAAGCTTGATATAAAAAATAAAGAGGTACTCGCTAGAAATAATGGTGAAAATGGAAGTAAACATGTCTTATATTTTTTCTTAAAGGCGGCATGTCGCTCTTGAACATGACACTCATATGAAATTCGTGTCGGGTTTGGTATATCCTCTCTTTGTCATTTTCCTTATTTGGTTTTGGAAATCCATTTTCCTCTCATTCGATCGCCTTTTGTTGTCATCATGACCTTTGATCCCATTTTTAGTCAAAGTTTGATAAATCTTGGAGTCATGTCGTTGATATGTTCAAGAGAAGTCCTATATGAAAAAAGAAAACCTATTATACTCATTTGACCCTCTTTGCAACAATCTTGAATCACTCCTATCAATCTTGAAAAATCTTATGTTTCGTGTCGATGATGTGGGAAACATTATGGCCCTCCTTTGACATATCACTTATTTTTTACTCTAGCTCATTATCGAGGAAGGTGAACTAGAAAATTATTTTTAGTAACTTATATATTGCATGCCCCAATGTCAAGTTCTTCGCATTCAACGATTGATTCACATCATTGTCCTTTGATCGAATTATTCTGCAAGTGTTCAACTTTAGCTCTCTTATTTACACTTGCATATTGTGTTGTCGTACCTTGAGTGCCATCATTATTATTGGTGGTTTCTCTTGCACCTCTTAATGGTTTACCTCATTGACTGGTAATCAAGTGGTTTCCACCATGTTCGACATCAACACATTTATTCACATGGTTATATTTGTACATTGGGTGGATCGAAATAGAGACAAAGACCTTGGATCACATCTTCTACGATCCAGGTTGCATGGAGTTATTGAGTATTCATGATTGTATACATGATTATTTCTATGCGGATTCTTTGTAGACATATGGTTGCATCCATACCATAGATTCATGTGTTATTTGATGATGTATTATTAGGCATATTTATATCATAGATTTCATATATTGTATCGTGTTTGATTTGCAGGTCTCCTAATGGTGGTTTTCCAAAGTCTTTTCCTTGACTAATAAAGCACTTCAACCATCACTTATCATTCTGATTTCATGCTTTAGGGGGCATTTGTTACACAATATTCTGTCACATTCCTCATTCCATACCAGAAGTGCCATCTTCTGTGTTACTCATGCCACAAATGTCACAAAGCGACAATAACTGTGAAAACATATTCATCATGGATAACATGCTCAAAACATCCCTGAAGACCAAAAAGCGAAATGAATCGAAGCCTTTCTGTAAAAAGCTTGAGAAAATAGTAATATAAAATCCCAGCATGGTTCTCTCCTGCATAGCCTATGTTTAACTTGTGAATAACAATGGCAGCGCAAGAATTAAAATGAAAAGACACGTTGGTCCTCTTTAGTCAGGTTCTCCAAAAATGAATCAGAAGCTTCAAGAACTGAATTCTAGTATTATTTGGCTAAGGATTGGGTCAATTTCTCCCAATTTGAGTCCTTGATCCTACCTTTATAGATATTCCCCTTAATATATGGATCTTCCTCCCTCTTTTGTGGATCCATAACCTCTCTAGCTTCCCTATAAATAAATGCCATGCCTTCCCCAAATGGTTGGTCAACATTGGTTAATGATAACATAATTCAAAATTATATATTAATAATATAAATAATAATCAAATTAGATAATTTCCCTAGAGGGGATGACATGTGAGAATGAAGGGGAGTACCTCACCTAGCTAATGAGTCAAGGGATGAAGCAACACACCCCCAATGAACATAAATGAAATCTTGTGTGGCCATTATGAGAGAATCTTATGTGTATATGAAGGGACAATGATAGGGCATATATGGTATGTTCAAGGAGATGGAGAGTGTGGAGCGTGTGTTCATTAAGAATATTTGTCTGATGTTTCATGTGAAAATTCGGTGACCCTAATCCTATTGCAACAACTAATATTATTTCTTCTAATTGTTTATTAAACCAAAAAAATTATATGTTGTTTCCTATGAAAAATATCGAAATAAATACACTGCAACCTTCACAAATCGACTCCATGAGAACATCAAAACAAATGGTGAAATGTGTTCCCAGAGTCAATTACAATCATCATCAAAACAACCCCGACAAGAAGATGAAAATGCAAAAATGGATGATAAAATTTTGAATTATATGGGTCATAATCAGAGGAATTTTTTTTTGATGATGTACAATGTTATAATGTATTGTATAAGACATATTGTTGTAAAATATTTTTGATGTAAAAAAATACATATTGATGTATACAATTTTTTTAATGATTTATTTTTAGGAAATTCCTCACTCCACAGGCGAAATCTAAGCACTAAACTAGGCTAAAAAATGAGTCATCCAAATTTCCTCTACGCAGTCCCTGCATCGCCCTCATGCAGTCTCTATGTCACCCAGCTTGGAACAACTTCTCCTCAAGTTGTTTGCTCAGATGTTGTTTGGGAAACTGACTCTTCTAGCCTTTGGAACCTTTGCCCAGCTTTTAGCATTGAATCACTGCTTCTCCCCAGCAAATATAGATTTACCTCTAGAGGCTACTTCGCTTCCTCTGTGTCAGCCTCTCTGTGGCACTTCTGCCTCTCTGCAAATGAAATCACCAGAACTGAAATTCCTCCTCCATCTTCACTGTATTTTCCCCTCTCTCACTGCTTATATCTCATTTAACCTCTCTCCAGAAACACACAATTTCTACTTTGGAAATTGATTTCCCAGTAAAATTGAACTGCTCATTGTGTCTTCTCCAAGCCCCATCTACTTGTCTTATAATCCTCTTTCAAGACTTCAATGACCAAGATTAGATCTTAATAAATGGCTAGGATTAACTTAAAATTGATCCATGTGAGTCTATATAACATTCACACTTTGACTTAATTAATTATGATTAATTAATCAAATTCCCTAATTTTATACTTGGGAAATATTTTAAAATTGACTAATAATCTAATTAAGTCATTTATAGGCGTAATTTCTAGAAACTATTTATGGGTTTTGGAGATCTCGTGTATTTTATCCTCTCCACAAAAATTCAAGGCTAGAAAACATCTAATGCTACAAAAAATAAACCTCCCTCTTAGTGAGGAATGTGTTCTAGTATTGTTGCACCTCTATTAGCAATACTTTGCTTCTGCACCATCTCCTGTCACATTGTTGATGTTTGGCTATTTTTGCGCACCAACCATTGTGAAACTATGATATGTGTTGCATCTGTGTTGTTGTTGACCCTGTTGAATTGTTTCCAACATTGCATCTACACTGCACCTCTCTCTCATTTGATGTTGTTGCAACAACATCTACAACTAAGAAAATTTCAAAATATTGAACCATTTGTGCTTAGTATGATGCTTCTGTCACCCGATTCCTGACTGCTATTAGAATCTATGTTATCATTGAAGGCTTTTTGTTTCTTCTTGTTGAAATGGCACAAAGAAATGACACCCCAAAGGGGGATTCTGATTTAATTTTCCCTTAATTAAATTGGAAGAGAAATTATAATTCCATCACATGATAACTTGTATCAGTTAACTTAGTCAGGAAGACTTAGTTAGCTTAGTAAATTCAAGTTGAGGGGCAAAGAGGAGGCATGTAGAGTCCTCCCATAATTTTAGGAGGTCTAGTTACAGTTATTTGTGAGTTGCAATTAGTTAACTCAATTAATTGAGTTAAAATCACTTTAACTAGTTCTAACTGAGAGGTGAGCTAGTGATAGGTCTAGTCAATTAAATATAATTTAATTCACAATTAGTGGTCAACTAGTTAACAGATAATTCGCTATAAATAGTTGTTTCATGTCAGTTCTAAGGAATGCCCAGTTGAGATTGGGGTTAAAGGTAAGATAACTATCAATTGTATAATTAGAAAATTGTACAGTTCATGTATGAGGTCATTAGGATGCGTGAAGTAATTGTGCAACCAATTCTTGAGAAATTCCTAATTAATAAGGCCACAATTCCTCCAAGAATTAGTAAGCAAGGCTGGTCATACATAGGTTGATAATTGGTTAAGTATTGGACTGATTTTTCTTAGATCAGAGTGAGACAGTCAACATAGTGTAGAGGTTTCTCAGTGAGGGAAATAACAATGTATTGTTTCATGGTCTTGACTTTATGAAATATAAATATAGCAGGGTTTTGAGAAGTTTCTTTCCCAAGAGACATCTTGTGTTGTGCGATTGATAAGTTATTTCTCTTACTTTTTATGTGATTGTGCAATCGAATTTGGTTTCCACAAATTGTAGAAGGATCCAGTATTTTTTTTTACTACATTACAAGATCAGATTGAATCCCTTTGGATAAATTTCTACATTGTATCAGAGCAAGAATCATTATAGAAGAGAATAAACAAAGTTTGTTTTGAACAAGTACATCGAATTTGAATATTTATTCTTCAAGGCTAGCAGCAAATCAAGATGTCTTTCAATGGCTTGAGACCTGAATATGCACTTGAGGGAAATTAAAATTACATAGCATGGAAGGACAAGATGGAGGCAATGTTGGAGGACAACGGATTGAAGGAATACATAAATAGTGATATTCCCAGCCCGCGACAACATATGCTCAACTTCTTGATGCATGGAAGAAGAATGTAGCAAAGGAGAGAAAGATCTTGTTAGAGGGAGTTCAAGATCATATTGTCTCTAATCTCCATGGAAAGGAAACTCCATATGCTATGTGGAAGGCCTTAACAGATATATTTCAGAATATTAGTGACCACAAGAAGTTGGAGCTGAAAGAATAGCCCAGAAAGATCAAGATGGAGAAGGGCGACACGATCCAAAATACTTAACGAAGTTCACTCAATGTCGATATGATCTTGGAAGTGTTGGGGTAATAGTTTCCTAGGATGATTTGGTGAGACTATCTCTTCTAGGACTTCCCAAGAGTTGGCATAGCTACCAAGAATCTATGAATCAGAGTGAGAAGCTACCTGAGTGGGAGTTATTATGGTCCGACTTTGTACAAGAAGAGATTCTACAAAGCACTAGAGATGGATCCTCATCAAATATTGTTGAGGAGGAGAACTATGTCTTGGTTAGACAAACGAAGAAAGAAAAAAGAAGGCATCCCATTCCAAATCGGAGGCCGGCAAGGAAGGAAAGAAGAAATAATTTCCAAAGGTGAAATGTTTTCACTGTCATGAGCATGGACACTATGCCACAAATTGTCCCCAAAAGACCAAAAAGAATGTCTCAAGAGGAGCAGTTGGTGAAGCGCTTGCTTCACATTTTGAGTTGGATTTCACTCTCATCGCATGCATGGTGTCATAGATGATGGGTTTTTTGTGGTACTTGAATAGTGGAGCTTCATTCCATATGACCAACAACAAAGGGTTCTCGACGGCTTCCACAACAAAGCACAGGTTTTATGCTATTTTTTTAATGAATTTTCAAGAAAGTGTTGGAGTTTCTTCATGCAAAATAAGGATCAGACGTTCTCCAAGTTTTTTGAGTTCAAGGCACTTGTCAAGAAAGATACATGGAAGAGGGTGAAGGCTCTAAGGAGTGACAATGGTGGAGAATATACTCTAACAAATTCAAGAAATTTTTTTCCTCAGAAGGAATTCGAAGAGAATTGATAACACCTCATAACCCATAGCAGAATGGGGTCGCAGAAAGAAAGAAAAGAACTATTGTGGGAGAAGCATGAGCTATGTTGCATGATCAGGGCCTAATATTGCATCTGTGGGAGGAATCATGAAATATAGCAGTATTTGTACAGAACATAAGTCATCATCAGATGCTTAGGATGAGTACATGAAAGGAATATTTTTCGGGTAAGAGACCAGATGTGTTATATTTAATTTTTTTTGGTTCATATGTTTTTTCCATGTGACCAAAGATGCCAAGAAGAATCTAGAGCCAACAACAGAGTTGGGGATATTTTTGGGGTACACTGATACACCTCACAACTATAGGGTGTAATTTCTAGCACACGGGATGAAAATGGTCAGAATAGATGTGAAATTTGATGAAGAGAAAGCCATGCGAACTTCCCTTGAGAGAGAGATTGAGTTGCATGAAGTTAAGGAGCTCTTGGATCCAAAAGAAGAACCTCGGGATGTGGAACAACCACAAGTAGAGGAACATATAGTGGAATAAACCACTCATGCAGAGCCATCCACCAGAGAGTCTGATAGGTTGTTGCTAGATTCAAGAGAGAATGTGGGGGCACCAACATCACAGCACAGGAAGAGAAGGTCCCCAGAGCAGTAGACTGGATACATGGATCATATGAGCGAAAGTATTGAGATAGAACCATCCTATTTTGAGGAAGTGGCACAACATCTAGTGTGGGTTGATGCCATGGTTTAGGAGTATGACTCCATTATCAGAAATATTGCATGGTAAGTTGTCCCAAGACCAGTGGAGAAGTCAGGTGAGGATATAAGTGGGTCTAAAAGGTGAATCAAGAAACATATGGGAGTGTGGAGAAGCACAAAGCCATATTTGTAGCCATAGGGTTCTCTCAAGTGGAGGGGATTGACCATGAGGATAATTTTGCACCAGTTACAAGGTACTCATCTATCATATCCATCCTTTCACTCTCAGCACATATGGGATGGTAGATACATCAGATGGATGTCAAGACAAGCTTTCTCAATGGGGTGATTGAGGAAGAGGTGTACATCAAGAAGTCAGAAGGTTTTGAGATCTTAGATATGGATTCGCATGTGCACAAACTCAAGAGAGAACTATATGGGCTGAAGCAAGCACCTTGTGCTTGGTACACCAGGATTGATAGCTATTTCACTGGGTTGGGCTTCACCGATATTGAACCAGATGCGAACCTATATAATATTGTGTTAAATGGTACGATTTTGATTATTGTAATTTATGTCGATGATCTAATACTGAAAAGTGATGAGAAACTCATCAAGTATTTCAAAGAGGATATTGCAAGATCATTTCAGATGAATGACATGGGGATATTGCACTATTTACTTGGATTGGAAATATGGAAAAGATATGGGAGCTATTTCTATCTTAGGGAAACTATGCCAATGAGATCCTCAAGAAGTTCCACATGGAGGGCAGAAAACCCATGAGACTCTTCTAGCAGGGAACTGGACGAAGGAGGATACTACTTCAAGCGAAGTAGTGGATGCTACTGTTTACATGAATCTTGTGGGTTCTCTCATGTATTTGGTGAACACATGAATAGAAATATGCTACGCAGTTAACCAACTTATTCAATCTATGGTTAAGCCTACCAAGCTCTTTTGGAACATAGGCAAGCATGTGTTGAGATACCTAATAGGCACTACAGAGTATGGGCCATGGTACAGACAGATAGAGGTAGTGAAGCTTCAAGGCTTCACCAATGAATATTGGTCAGGGATTCCATCTGACATGAAGAGTACATCAGGGGGCATCTTCAACATAGGATCAAAAGTGGTTTCCTAGTATAGCAAGAAACATATATCAATTGCACTCAGTTCAGTAGAGGGAGAGTACATGGCGGCCAATCAAGTAGCATGTGAGGCCATATGGATGAGGAAGATACTTCTTGGTTTGTTTGGTTGACAGATGGATCTGACGATGATATATTGTGATAACCATATTTACATTAAACCCTTGGTTAATCTATTTTTTCATGACAGGTCCAAGCATATTGATATTTGGTATCACCATCTCAGAGATTGTATATAGAGGCGGATTATGTCATTAGAGTACATCCCCATAGAGGAAAATGGTGCAAACATCTTGATGAAGGTGTCGGAAAGACAGTCGCGTATATACGCGAGTTTATACACAGAAAACTGCGTATGGTTGGTTGCTGACAATTTTTGTTTGGGGTCAGCATTCTTCAGCACAACTACAAGTGTTGTTTGGTATCTCTGATGCTGTATGATATCTCTGGTGATGTTTCAACTCTTTTATTTTGAAAGTGTTCAGGTTGCACAAGCTAAGGAGGATTTTTGGTCATATGGAAAGAATGCATTGGATGCACAGTTTCAGGGGGAGCATTAGCATTGTTGAATGGCTTACTTGCTGGCAATGGTGACTGGTCTTCCAAATAAGACTTTCCTTGAGGTCCTTTGTCTTAAGACAAAAAGTCATATTTGTACTTTAAGAAAAGGAAGCACAAGTTTGACACCCATGATGTAAATTGTAATTTTCAGTCATGTAAAGACTTGTCAAATTTGTAAACCCACTTGGTTGGGTAGCTGAGTCAAATTTGTAAACCCACTTGGTTGGGTAGTTGAGTCTCATATGAAAATCCACTTGGTTGGATCTGTGATGTAAATGTGAGTCATTGGTGATAGGAACTTCATAGAGTCATGTACTTCATTGGAAAATATGTTTGAAAATTCAGTATGAACTCAGGGGGAGTTTGGTCACTTCGCACATCGACGGCTTAACTTTCTTTACAGAAAAGAAAAACCTTCGTCTCTACGATAATTTGTAGCCTTTCCTCACATGTCAAAGGGGGAGAACAACATGGTGCTGAACAGGGGAGCGAGAGATGGTGTTTCAGAGCAATAAGTACATCATCAATGTATCTATCTGTTGTGATGATCAAACACCATCATGGTTGCCATCAAGTCCAAAGGGGGAGATTGTTGGCAATATGATGCAGAGTGTTGTCCTTGATGGAAGCCTACTTGATAAAGTTGATGGCAACCTATTTGATGAATTTGTTCCTGATGGAAACCTATTGTACTTGATGGAAACATACTTGATACTCTCCCCCTATTCAAACACCATGTTACTCAAGCAGGTTCGATTCCCCGCATCTCCACCAATTGTTGGCAATATGATGCAGAGTGTTGTCCTTGATGGCAATCTACTTGATAAATTTGATGGCAACCTATTTGATGAAGTTGCTCCTGATGGAAACCTATTGTACTTGATGGAAACATACTTGATGAAGTTGTCCTTGATGGAAACCCTCTTGATGAGTTAAGGGGGAGATTGTTAGCAATGTGATACAATGTGTTGACTTTGATGGAACCTGCTTGATGAAGTTGTCCTTGATGAAAATAATATAAATCTGATATATCTACAGATCAGTTCAGAAGTAGCAGAAGAAAGAAATTCAGAAAGTGCCAGAATAATGTTATACAAGGTCTGTCACAAGGCATATGCGGGTTTGTTAAGGAGAAGTCGCGTATGTACGCGGAAAAGTACGTGCCATCCAAGTCAACAAGTTCACATTTGGGAACCTGATTCATTAGAGAAGGCATTCAGGTTGGCAAGAAATATTGAATTTAAAATTATGGCGACAAGAAAGCCTACCACTCACATCTATAAAGATGGAAGTGTTAATACTCCTAGACTTCCACAACCTACAAGGTTGCCACCACAACAATTGGAAGAAAAAAAATCAAAAGGGCTTTGCTACAAGGTCATAAGTGTGCTAAGAAGAAATTATTTTACATATATTGTGAAGAGGAGGAAGAAATGAAGAAGAAACTTCAAAAGTAGAGGATATACACCAAGAAGAAACCCTAGAAGAAGAAAAAATGAGTCTGACCATATAATGTAATGCATTGGCAGGAATTACCACTCCTCAAACTCTCAAGATAGAAGGACATATCAAGAAGAAAAAGGTCATAGTGTTGATTGATTCAGGTAGTACCCATAATTTTATTCATTGTCAGGTAGCCAAGGAATTGAATTATTTCCTATACCCAGCACCAAAATATCAAGTGAAGGTTGCAAATGGAGGAACTATAAATTGATCTTGAAAATTCCATAATATCAAGCTAGCCATGGGGGAATATGTATTGAATAGTCCAATTATTTCCATCCCAATGGTAGGTGTTGATGTTGTACTAGGAGTACAATAGTTACAATCTTTGGGGACGGTAGCTTTTAATTTTCAAGAAATTTTCTTGAAATTTTTTTCGGAAGGAAAGGAAATCGAATTACAGGGTATCATATGGAAGCCAGGAAAGTTAATAAGCTCTAATTTCATGACAAAGCTTCTGAATAAATAACAATGGGGCGTAATTGCACAATTATGCTCACTAGAAGTTCCAACATCAAAATCATCTATTTCTCCAGATCTCCAAAAATTCTTGGACAATCATTCCAAGGTGTTTGATACTCCCAAAGGACTCTCGCCTATTCGTGATTATGATCATGTTATTCATTTGATTCCAGGAATTGTTCCTCCAAACATCAAGTCTTACAGATATCCTTATGTCCAAAAGACCGAAATTGAACGTATGATTGCAGAAATGTTAAAGGCTGGTATAATTCAATCTAGTAAAATTTCTTTCTCTGCTCCAGTAATACTGTTGCACAAGAAAGATGGATCATAGCGCATGTGTATGGATTATAGGGAGCTCAATAAGCTCACTATTAAAGATAAATTTCTCATTCCTATGACTGATGAATTATTGGATGAAATACATGAAGCAATTTATTTTACCAAGTTGGATCTTCGTTCAAGATATCATCAAATTAAAATGAATACTGAAGATATTCTGAAAACAGCATTTCGAACTCATGAGGGTCATTATGAATTTTTTGTCATGCCTTTTGGCCTTACCAATGCACCTTCTACATTTCAAGGGTTGATGAATTCCATTTTCAAACCCTTCCTTAGAAACTTGTGCTAGTATTTTTTGATGATATACTAATCTACAACAGGTCTTGGAAGGATCATGTTCAACATGTTGACAGGGTGCTCAAACTATTGGAGAGAAACAATTATATGCAAAAACATCCAAATGTTTCTTTGGAGTACAAGAGGTGGAATATCTGGGTCGTATTGTATCTCACGAGGGTGTTAAGGTAGACCCTAAAAAAATTAAAGCCATTAAGGAATGGAAATTCCCCACAACCATAAAGCAGTTGCGCAGATTTCTCGGGTTAACATGGTATTATAGCAAGTTTGTTAAGAATTATGGGAGAATAGCAGCACCTCTAACAACATTATTGAAGAAAGATGTATTTTCATGGACCTCTAAAGCAACTAAGGCCTTTGAACATCTTAAAGAGGCAATGTGCCTAGCACTAGTCTTAGCTATGCTAGACTTCACAAAAACCTTTATTGTGGAATGTGATGCCTCAGGAAATGGAATTGGTGTTGTTTTAATGCAAGAAGAAAGACCCTTGCTTTTGAAAGTCGTTCAATCAAAGGAAAGTATTTACAAAATGCTATTTATGAGAAGGAAATGTTGGCAATACTACATGCACTAAAGAAATGGAGACCTTACCTAATGGGAAGACACTTCAAGGTAAAAATTGATCATGATAGTCTTAAACACTTTTTGGAACAAAGACTATCTTCAGAAGAATAGAAAAAATGGGTCACAAAGATGTTGGGTTATGACTTTGGAATCATCTACAAAAAAGGGAAGCTAAATGTTGTAGCAGATGCACTCTCAAGAAAGGATGAAGAGGTGGAAGCATTGCTTTGTGCCATTTCAATTATCCAACCAGATTGGATAACGAAGCAAGGGATGAATGGAAGAAGGACTAAGAAGTGTAGAATCTCATTCAAAATTTGCATCAAGATCCTAGTACATCTGATAGATTTAGTTGGAAAAATGATTCCTTATTGTAGAAAGATCGCTTATATATTTGCAAGAATTCCCAACTAAAACAAAATATTCTTTTGGAATTGCACACTTCTCCTTTAGGAGGACACTCGAGATTTTTAAAAACTTACCACAGGATGAAGAAAGATTTTTTTTGGGATGGCCTTAAATCTGATATTCAAAAGTTTGTGGTGGAATTTTTGGTTTGCCAGCAAAATAAAGTTGAGACAATTAAGACCTCGGGTCTTCCACAACCTTTATCCATTCCAAGTCAACGTTGGGAGGAGATTTTAATGAATTTTATCACAGGTTTACCTAAGTCCGAAGGAACGAGTCTCGTCATGGTGGTAGTTGATAGACTTACCAACTATGCACACTTTTGTGCATTATCTCATCCATTTAAAGTGAGCACAGTCGCTACTGCATTTATGGAAACAATTCAAAAGATACATGGAAACCCAAAGATTATTGTAAGTGACAGAGATCCCAATTTTACAGGAAATATTTGGACAAAATTATTTTCTTGTTTGGGTACTCAACTAGCTCATAGTTCATTTTATCATCCTCAATCCGATGGTCAAATAGAGATAGTGAATAAATGTTTGGAAGGATATCTTCGTTGTTTTGTATCTGATAAGAAAGCACAATGGGTCAAGTGCTTACCTTTCACTAAATGGTGATATAACACTTCCTTCCATACTGCAACAAAAATGACCCCATTTATGGCACTTTATGGATATCATCCACCATCCATCACATCTACTTTAAAGGAAAATGCTAGGGTTCAAGCAGTGGAGGATCACATCGAGCATCAACAAGAAGTTCTCCAACTCTTAAAGGATAACCTAAATTTGGCACAAAATTAAATGAAACAATAGGCAGATCAACATCGCGGTGAGAGCAGTTTTTATGTGGGATACTGGGTATTTTTACGGCTACATCCATACAAACAAATGTCCCTCAAGCAAGCTAAGAAGAATAATAAATTATCGCCAAAGTACTATGGTCCTTATAAGGTTTTGCAAAATATTGGTACTATGCATACAAATTGGAGCTTCCTGCTTCTTCGCGAGTGCATCCATTTTTCCATGTTTCATGCTTAAAAAAGGTTATAGGGGACAAAGTTCTAGTTCAAACAATATTTCCAGCACTTGATAAGGAAGGAAAAACCATATTGGAACCTGAAGCAATCACAGAAACAAGAGCTCGACAACTACAAAATCGATCAATTTCAGAGTATCTCATCAAATGGAAGAACTTACCCACTGGAGATTCTACATGGGAGGATGAGAATTTTATACAAAAGCACCTGGAGCTACTCAAGCATTAAGGAAAACACTTTTTTGAAGGAGAGGAGCATGTTAGGTCCCTATATTACTAGTATAGTCCCTTATTGTTGTTAGTGTAACCCCCTTATTGTTATTGTTGTACCCCTGTAACCCCCATATTGTTATTATTATGCCCTTAAATTATTATTGTTAGGTCGGCTAGGATTACATTGTGGCCCCATGGACTCCTATATATATAAAGGAGGTTTTTTCCTTTGTATCATCCAAGAAATTTTCATTTATGTAATGTATTGGAGGTTTCCCCCTCAAAGTGGCTGATTTCCAAGGCATTGATTTCTCTTTTCTTTTATTTTGGAGCTGGTTTCACAACACCAAGAGTTTCTGAATGCTGAGGAAATAAGATGGCTTGATAACTTCTCGAAACCAAGATTCAATGGAATCCACATATTTAGGATTCTCCAACTGATGCAAATCTTCCACAGTTTGATAATCATTGTCTTGGAGGCATAAAGGATCTGGTGAAATAAAAAAGATAAATCCCTCAAGTTCAGGATCAAATATTTTATTTTCAAATTGACAAGAATGGTTGAGAGAAATTCTAGGGTTTTGAGTTTCAACAACATTTTTATAATAAGGTCCAATGAAATATTGCTCCCCTGGTGTTCTTTGAATTACATCTTCCCAGGGTGAATCTTCTGTGGTAATGGGGGAAGTTTCTAGATTCATTCCATTTTCCAAATGTAAGGTGTAACATTTTGTTCAATAGTGGTGAATCAACGGGAAGAATAGGTGGTTCGAACTGTTGTGCAACCTGATGGTTTAGATTAGGGTTTAGGATGTGGTTCGAGCTAGGGTTTTGGTTAATGCTTGGACTAAAGATTGGATTTGGATTGGGATTAGGCTTTGGACTAGGGTTAGGTCTAGGTTTTAAATTAGAATTAGGGTTAGGTCTTGGGTGTGAATTAGGGTTAGGTCTAGGGTATGGATTAGGGTTAGGTCTAGGGTATGAACTAGGGTTAGGGTGTGGATTAGGGTTAGATCTAGGGTATGGAATAGGGTTAGGTATAGGGTATGGACTAGGGTATCAGCTAGGGTTAGGGTATGGATTAGGGTTAAGGCAAGGTTTCATATGTGGATGGGACCATGGAGGAGGATAACTTAAAGGTGCATTGGAAAGAAATTGTGGTTATCGTTGGTGCTCATGTGATTGAATTTGCATGGGTGATTTCCCTAGAGAGAAGGATCCAAATGATTCATTAGGGGAATTTTTAGTTCTAAAATGGGCCTCATAAGGAAATTATAAATAATAGTGGAAATAATAAAATAATATTTGATTACATCATCAAATTTTAGAAGGAAAAAAAAAAAAAAAAAAAAACTATTTTTTCAACTTGTATTTTCAACTTATCTCCCAAAGTGTTTACTCTAATTTCAAGCAGGAGTACTCGTTGGATGAAAAATTTAATTCCTCATCCAAGAAGTACCCATGTTACATACTTTTCATGGGTTCTGCTATAGGAAAAATGAGAAATACATGAAAAATGTGATTGAAATCACATTTTTCATGTATTTTCCATTTTCATGTAGAATGGTCCATTGAAAGTATGCAACATGGGTCATCCTTTGATGTGGAATAAAATTTTTCATCCAACGAGTACTCTCGTTATAAATTTGAGTAAAAAAATTGGGATATAAGTTGAAATAGTAGTTTTATTATTTTATTATTTTTTAATCGTTTTACCCTTTTACTTAAAAAATGGTGAATCATCCCCCATGGTTAACATCATCATCTTGAATCCTATTGGTTCTTATAAATTTTATTTTTGTTGTGCATTTTTCTTAGGAGGCACATTTAGACCTCAAAATTCCCCTAATGCTTGAGGCCATGGAGATATCTGGATCGAGGATGAGGACCAAGGAAAGGGCCACTGTGGTCATGAAATAGGATATTCAATTGAAGGAGGATTAAAAATTTGCCATGAAGATGTAGGATTATAACCATGTTGAGGAACCTACTCAGGAAAATAAGCATTATTCCAAGTATCAAATGATAATGAGTTTTGAGTTATACCTGGTAGTTGATTTGATTCCTTACTTGATTCCCTGAGTTCCTTTCGTAAATGTGGCAGTGATGGGAAATGTTTGGTTGCATGACCATCCTCGAAAATTTCGCAAACTTTTAGACCGCTAAGTGGACACTTTCCAAGACAGTGTTTCTTTCGATAGTTGCCACAAAGGATAAGCAGTGGTTCTTCATCCTTCTCTTGCTCCTCCAAATCATCCAATTTTGAAATCAAAGATTTAATACTTTTGAATTTACGTTCAATCAAGGTGTTAAATTCTGCTTTTTTTAATTCCTCATTGGATGGTTTGTCTGTCTCTATAGCAGCATAAAAACTCCTCATTGAATGATTCGCCAACTAGTATTTTTGTCATCACATGGATTAGTACACAATGGTTTTTACAGCGCCCCAAAAATGATATAACATTGGAATATGAAGATGGATTTAAAATATATTGGCTAAAATAAATCTCATCGCACTTGCATGAAAGGAAAATGCCAAATAAAATTACTATTTAATCTATTAAAATAAAAGAAAATTGGAAATTAAATGTCTAAAGCTTGCTTCTACAGGAAAGGAAATAAAAGTTCAAGAGATAAGCAAGATGTCTAGGCTTTGGAGCAACACCACAATAGTGGATGTGTGGCTCTTCACTCACGTCTTACTGTACTCTCTCTGCCCTCTGACTGCCCTGCAATATCCTTGAAACTCTATAATAAAATTTTACATGAACCAAAATAAAACTCCCCGACAACGACGCCAAAATGTTGGGGGTTTTAATTGTTGAATTAAACCTCTAAATATTAATTTTCAATCTGGGAGTCGTAAACACGAGTTGTATTGTATGTTGGTTCAGCTTAATGGTCAGAGTATGTAAGTTTCCTTTTGATTGTTAAGTACAGAATGATGGAAAAAAGAAACAATACTAATTAAGCAGACTAGTACTCATCTCATTCTCATAAAAGGATTCTTCATTATGACATAAGCAATCGATTTAATTCAACAAAAATCATTCTGAATTTATGCAATCGAAAGGCAAACCTGCTGAAATCAAAGGCTTGATGAAAACCAATTTAAGTACAATTCTTGAAATAAAACATTTTCAAAATATAAAATTCAAACTCTAATTATTCAAAAGGCAGAGACAAGCAATCATCAAAACCTAATATCTAATAAATCAAAATGTGATGTTGCAGCTTGGAATGAAAACCGTAAATTAACCCTTAAAGTATCATACTCATTCAATCTCGTTGATCTATTCTTGCTCAAAAATAAAATGCATTCAAACCCACACTTTTATGACTAGTTTTGAAAATAATGCAAATTGTTTTATTGATGCTTAAAGGGAAATGAAATTTTATTGCGTTTGTGAATGGAATCTCTACCACATTGTTATAAAATCAATCCCTATGCTACTATACTTAGAATGGGAATTGGACCTATTCTATTCTATTTGTACAACAATAAAAACTAGATCTTAATCACACTAAGAATGCTTTGAATTAACTCACACTGCTTAAAGACAAACTGGAAGTGCTAGAACTAAATTGGAATGCTGGGAATGAATTAAACCACACAAATATTTTAAATTAAATCTCACAACTTGAATTAAATCACACTAATGATGCTTGAAATCAATGCTTATTCTATAATACTGGAAATGGAAATCAATCTTAGATGCTAGAAATGAATATTTAAATTAAATCACATGCAGGCTTTAAATGAATTCAATCAACAGGAAATTTATGGCATCAAATCACACTACCTCAATGCAAGAAACAAACCATATTGTTTAATAGGATCACGATGTTTCTAAAATAAAATCAATCAATACGCACACATGATCTATTAACACCACTAAGCATAATGGATCTATGTGTGTGTGTGTGTGTGGCAGCAAAACTCACTCATCAACCATACTTCGAATTGCAAATTAACCATTAAATATGAATTTATTCAAACTCTTGCTATGTGTTATGATATAATCTCATAGTGTGCTTCATAATGGATCGAGGAATACCCCAGTGATGATTAAATGGACTCGGCTTTCCCAAAGGAAATTACGCACAATCTATGTGATCAATAGCAACATATAAACTTAGATCTAGTTTGTCAATTGACGAGCGCAATTCTTATAATGATAAAAACACCCATAAACCAATTATATACCTCACGCAATGACATGGAATAAACTTGCATTAACTAAATGAACAGGTTAATTCTATAAATTGATCATACAACTATATATTTTAACAAATAATGAAGCTTGATCCCATATGTTGGTGGGCCCTACCACATATGGGAAAGCTTAAAACTACTTACAGTAAAGGAAGGATTAAAACACTTAAATAAAAGACTCGCAGTAAACCATAACTCGCAACGATCTGAATCAAAGCATACCCACAATCTATTACTGGAACAGATTCTTCGAAATACACTGTAAACTGCTTGTAATTACATTCCACAATAGATAATATCTAATGCCACCCCCCCAAATCAATGTACAACAATTTCTTTTATAGCAGTAATGTTGTACAAAATTTAGGATTATGGTTGATACTAATTAGTTAAAATCGAAACAGAAGATTTGTTTTCCTATTTGAGTTGGTGCGCTCCTGACTTCTGGAATAATTTTGACCATCGCATAGCTGGCAAGCTCACTTCGCAAGCTTCTCCGCCTGTAGTCATTTTCCAATGAATCGTGGTGGAATTTCGACATGGTTTCACATGGCATCGTTGAGGCATTGCTTACACCTATAATACCACTTGCTCATGAATTAAGGGCAATGTCGTCGAATCCAAATGCTTTTGCTTCCTGCAAATCCCCAACTTGCGTTCAAATAGGTACAATGCGATGGTTCTCTTTCATGGATTTACTCAATAGACCTGTTTGTGAAAAATTCACTCTTGTGCGCGACCCAGAAAAATATGATTGAAAATATTTCCCTTAACTTCCAACTATCATGCACGGTCCTTGGATATTGTCACCATAAGTGGAGAATGATCAAGGAGAAGCCAAGCCTGAAAGACCGGTGCCTTTTCTTCTTGTAAATCAATTACTGGAGGAGAGTTTGTGTAGTCTCCCAAGCCAATTTTGCCTAAAATAAGAGCCCATAATAGAACTTTTGTCTATATTTTAGGAATGTAAAGAATAACATCACCTTCTACACCTTGTAATGAGATTTCCTCTATGATTAGAGGTTTTTCCCATCCAAATGACATTGACTTTATTGAAGCTTTTCTTGGGATTACTTTGTTAATCAAGAACTCTACTACATGAAGCCCAGTAGACCATGATAGAAAAGAAGGTGCTCCAATAATGAACTGAGACATAAGAAACCAAAATGTTGCAGTAACTCTTAGTAGGTGGAATAGCAAGTTTTTCATCCATTCTGTGAGTATGCTAGTACAGTTGCTAACCTTTGTTGTAATACACCTGGAATCTTGATTGAATTTGTTGGTGTTGACTAAATTTTGAACAAAATAACTTCCGAATTCCCCTTGGACTAGTAATTTAAACTATTGGAAAAAATCTTGTAATTTTTTTCAACATAGAATGGCCAGGGAATCAATTTCATTTCAAGAAGGTCGGTTAATTATCTTTTATTCGTGTTGCTAATGCTAGAAATATCAGCTTGAAACAAGGCAAAGAGTTCAGAACATGGCTCTCAATCTTTGTCATCAAGTCCTAACTGCTGCTTCTTGCATGGGGTGAATCCGTACATAAATATGTTTCTGCCCCCGTGCATGAATCTGTACTTAAAGGGAGTTTTTCACAAGACTTATTCACGTGCCACCAAGAAGGAATTTTTTAGTGAAACTATTACACAAAACACCTTTCAAATTAATTAATAACAATAATTTATAATTTAATTCTAAATTCCTCTAATCATCAACTTAATAAGATAAAAAGGATTAAAACACTAGGTACGATCACAAAATTATCTGATAAAAATCGTAAAAATATGGAAAAAAAGGAAGCTCAACATCTGCCCATGCCAAACTTCTTGCATGTCCTCGTGCAAGCCAAAACTATAAGATGATGAAATAAGGCACGGAAAATGTCAACAAAAATTTTAGCAAGTAAGGATGAAGATGCCTGATATTGTAATGCATTCATTAGCCCGCAACATTACTATTATGTTACCAGCTAAAACCATGTGAAATGATAAAACAAGATTGGGTAGACATTGTGGAGAAAATATAGTTGCACATAACTATTACCTTGTTCCAATTGAATTCCCTATTTTGTTTCTACCCAAAGTCTTATGATAAGAATCAAATTTCACTGAAGAGGTGCAATTTCAAAAATAATAACACAATATTCGTGCACCTACTATAATAATCTTGTACCTAGGTTATGCAGCACATATTTAGAGGCAACTACAATCAATACACATTGATGGCAACCAATACCTTGTGAATAGTCATCATTGAGTATTTCATCACTTCAAATACCATAATAATTAAAGTTATGATACCAGAAAAGGAAAATAAGAATAAAGTAATGTGACACCTTCCTCAAACAATCAACAACCTCTTTATTGAACACTATAAATTACGTTGTTATATAGATGCACTGAATTTCTTCTTAGTCTGGTACAAAAAAATAACCTTCCCTAAGGGTACCACATCATTAAAGATTATTTGATTTTTTGAAAGATGGAACTCAAAGCATCTTGTTCAAATCGTCTTAAAATCATTTTCCAAGAAAAAGGATGAGTTTAAGGGAAAGAGAGGGGTAACCAAGCAAATCATAGTTTGCAATTAATTTTAATACCACAGACATGGCCCTACTGCCTGTAGGTGTCCATAACCTCGACAGGGATGTCTTTTAACCCCACGAAATGTTTGTGTCCCACTTACTAGATATAGATTCAGAGTTAGCTTATTTGACTCTTTAGATGAAGGCCATTGTCCTGGCTTGGTAACTAGTTGATGGCAGTGCCACTCACAAAAAGTAACATGAATGAATGGGTCGGATCGTGATGAGACCTCCTGTCTTCCAGCTTTTTGGCTGAAATACATTACTCTAGCTTGGTGACCAATAGCAGTAATTTCATGCATGTTAGGTCTCATGATCATGGTAGGTTGGCTCATCACAAGACCTCATATCCTTCCCTAAATATTTTTAAGCTCTTATTATGATTGACCTTTAAAGGTTACTTAATAAGTGGGGAGACAAATCTACTCCTTAATAGTACAGGATGGTGTGAAAATATTTTAATGACTAATCATTACTGGCTAGTTCCTCTACCCTAAAGACTTATTAAAGATATCCCAAACAATGGCTGAAATATTATTTGAGTTAAGAATGCTAGTGTTCTTATGAATAGTTCATTTTGATATTTACAACAATGGTCCCCCACAAGGGGTTTTCCAATAGTACCTTCTAAGGGAAACTGAAAATATATATCTCAAATGAAAACTTATTAGAGTGATTAATCCTGGCTACTTTTGCAAAATCATAAGGTATTACAGTGAATCATACTCAACAAGATGCGTCACAGATGTGTGTGCGAACAACCAATGTTTATCGAAAGTAGTTTCAGGTGCTATAATTGGAAAATCAAAATCCTAATAGCATTATAACAACTTTATTCATTTATTCTCCTACCCTACTTTACCCTAATAGGTGAAAGACTCCCTTTCAAGTATAGGAGTATTTCCAATGAAGCCATGTGCGTAACAAAATGTTGATTATACTCACACTTCGTTTTAAAGAATAGACTTCAAGACATAACAAAGCATGAGAAGCCAATTGCTTTAATTGATATGGTACCAAGAGTTTCCGAATGCTAAGAAAATAAGATGGCTTGATGACTGCTCGAAACCAGGATTCAATGGAATCCACATATTTAGGATTCTCCAACTGATGAAAATCTTCCACAATTTCATAATCATTGTCTTGGAGGCATAAAGGATCTGGTGAAATACAAATGATAAATCCCTCAAGTTCAGGCTCAAATATTTTATTTTCAAATTGACAAGAATGGTTGAGAGAGATTCTAGGGTTTTGAGTTTCAACAACATTTTTAGAACAAGTTCCAATGAAAGATTGCTCCTCTGGTGGTCTTTGAATTACATCTTCCCGGGGTGAATGTTCTGTGGTAATGGGGGAAGTTTCCAGATTCATTCCCTTTTCCAACATGGAATGTGTAACATTTTGTTCAATAGGGAAATCAACAAGAAGAATAGGTGGTTCAAACTGTTGTGAAACCTGATGGTTTAGATTACGGTTTAGGATGTGGTTCGGGCTAGGGTTTTGGTTAATGCTTGGATTAAGGTTTGGATTTGGATTAGAATTAGGCTTTGGACTATGGTTAGGTCTAGGTTTAAAATTAGAATTAGGGTTAGGTCGGGGGTGTGGATTAGGGTTAGGTCTAGGGTATGGACTAGGATATGAACTAGGGTTAGGGTATGGATTAGGGTTAGATCTAGGGTATGGATTATGGTTAGGTATAGGGTATGGACTAGGGTATGAGCTAGGGTTAGGGTATGGATTAGGGTTAAGGTGAGGTTTCATATGCGTCTGGGACCATGGAGGAGGATAACTTAAAGGTGCATTGGAAAGAAATTATGGTTGTTGTTGGTGCTCATGTGATTGAATTTGCATGGGTGATTGCCCTAGAGAGAAGGAACCAAATGATTAATTAGGGGAATTTTGAGGTATAAAATGGGCCTCCTAAGGAAATTATAAAATAATAGTGAAAATAATAAAATAATATTTGATTACATCATCAAATTTTAGAGTGAAAAAAGAAAAAATTATTTTTTCAACTCGTATTTTCAACTTATCTCCCAAAGTTTTTACTAAAATTTCGTGCGGGAGTACTCGTTGGATGAAAAAATTAATTCCTCATCCAAGTAGTACCCATGTTACATACTTTCAATGGGTTCTACTACAGGAAAAATGAGAAATACATGAAAAATGTGATTGAAATCACATTTTTTCATGTATTTTTCATTTTTCGTGTATAATGGTCCATCGAAAGTATGCAACATGGGTAATCCTTGGATGTGGAATTAAATTTTGCATCAAACGAGTACTCCTATTTTAAATTTGAGTAAAAAAATTAGGATATAAGTTGAAAATACAATTTGAAAAAGTAGTTTTATTATTTTATTATTTTTTAATCTGTTTACCCTTTTACTTCAAAAATGGTGAATCATCCCCCATGGTTGACATCATCATCTTGAATCCTATTGGTTCTTATAAAGTTTATTTTTGTTGTATATTTTTCTTAGGAGGCCCACTTAGACCTCAAAATTCCCCTGATGCTTGAGGCCATGGAGATATCTGGATTGAGGATGAGGGCCAAGGAGAGGGCCACTGTGGCCATGAAATAGGATATTCAATTGAAGGAGGATTAAAAATTTTCCATGAAGCTGCAGGATTATAACCATGTTGAGGAACCTGCTCAGGAAAATGAACATTATTCCAAGTATCAAATGATAATGAGTTTTGAGTTATACCTGGTAGTTGATTTGATTCCTTACTTGATTACATGAGTTCCTTTCGTAATCGTGGCAGTGATGGGAAATATTTCGTTACATGACCATCCTCACAAATTTCGTAAACTTTTAGACCGCTAAGTGGACACTTTCCAAGACATTGTTTCTTTCAATAGTTGGCACAAAGGATAAGCAGTGGTTCTTCATCCTTCTCTTGCTCCTGCAAATCATCCAATTTTGAAATCAAAGATTTAATAATTTTGAATTTACATTCAATCAAGGTGTTAAATTATGCTTTTTTTAATTCCTCATTGGATGATTTGTCTCTCTCTATAGCAGCATAAAAACTCCTCATTGAATGATTCCCCAAAATACCATTTTCTTGTTCTCGACAAGCCAACTGGTATTTTTGTCATCACATGGACTAGTACACAAGGGTTTTTACAACACCCCAAAAATGATATAATGTTGGAATCTAAAGATGGATTTTAAAGGTATTGGCTAAAATAAAGCTCACCACACTTGCATGAAAGGAAAATTCCGAATCAAATTATTATTTAATTTATTAAAAGAAAAGAAATTTGGAAATTAAATGTCTAAAGCCTGCTTCTATATGAAAGGAAATAAAATTTCAAGAGATAAGCAAGATGTCCAGGCTTTGGAGCAACCCCACAACAGTCGATGTGTGGCTCTTCACTCACGTCTTACCGTACTCTCTCCACCATCTGACTACCCTACAATATCCTTGAAACTCTGTAATAAAATTTTACCTGAACCAAAATACAACTCCCTGGCAACGACGCCAAAATGTTGGGGGTTTTATTTGTTGAATTAAACCTCTAAATATTAATTTTCAATCCAGGAGTCGTAAACATGAGTTGTATTGCGTGTTGATTCAGCTTAATGGTCAGAGTATGTAAGTTTCCTTTTGATTGTTAAGTACAAAATGACGGAAAAAATAAACAATACTATTAAGTAGACTAGTACTCATCTCATTCTCATAAAAGAATTCTTCATTATGACATAAGCAATCGATTTAATTCAACAAAAATTATTCTAAATTTTTGCAATCAAAAGACAAACCTACTGAAATCAAAGGCTTGATGAAAACCAATTTGAGTACAATTCTTGAAATAAAACATCTTCAAAACAGAAAATTCAAAGTCTAATTATTCAAAAGGCGGAGAGAGGCAATCATAAAAACCTAATATCTGATAAATCAAAATGTGATGCGGCAGCTTGGAATGAAAACCAAAATTAACCCTTAAACTATCATAATCATTAAATCTCGTTGATCTATTCTTGCTCAGAAATAAAATGCATTCAAACCCACACTTTTATGACTAGTTTTGAAAACAATTCAAATTGATTTATTGATGCTTAAAGGGAAATGAAATTATGTTACATTTGTGAAAGGTATCTCTACCACATTGTTATAAAATCAATCCCTATGCTACTATACTTGGAATGGGAATTGGACCTATTTTATTCTATTTTTTTAGCAATAAAAACTAGATCTTAATCACACTAACAATGCTTTGAATTAACTCACACTACTTAAGACAAACTGGAAGTGCTGGAACTAAATCTGAATACTTGGAATGACTTAAACCACACAAATATTTTAAATTAAATCTCACAACCTGAATTAAATCACACTGATGATGCTTGAGATAAATTCTTATTCTATAATACTGGAAATGGAAATCAATATTAGATGCTAAAATGAATATTTAAGTTAAAATCACATGCAGCCTTTAAATGAATTCAATCAACTGGAAATTTCCGGCATCAAATCACACTACCTCAATGCAAGAAACAAACCATATTGTTTAATAGGATCACGATGTTTCTAAAATAAAATCAATCAATACACACACATGATCTATTAACACTACTAAGCACAATGGATATATATATATATATATATATATATATATGAATTCGGAGTATGGTTGATTAGTGATTTTTGCTGACATACATACATATACATATACATATACATACACACACACACACACACATGTGTGTGTGTGTGTGTGTGTCAGCAAAACTCACTAATCAACCATACTTCGAATTCCAAATTAACCATTAAATACGAATTTATTCAAACTCTTGCTATGTGTTATGATCTAATCTCAGAGTGCGCTTCATAATGGATCAGGGAATACCCCAGTGATGATTAAATGGACTCGGCTTTCCCAAAGGAAACTGCGCACGATCTATGTGATCAATAACAACATATAAACTTAGATCTAGTTTTTCCATTAACGAGTGCAATCCTTATAATGATAAAAACACCCATAAATCAATTATATACCTCACACAATGACATGGAATAAATTCGCATTAGCTAAATGAACAGGTTAATTCTATAAATTGATCGTACAGCTATCTATTTTAACAAATAATGAAGCTTGATCCTAGATGGTGGTGGGCCCTACCACACCTAGGCAAGCTTAAAACTACTTACAGTAAAGGAAAGATTAAAACACTTAAATAAAAGACTCACACTAAACCATAAATCATAGCGATCTGAATCAAAGCATACCCACAATCTATTATTGGAACAGAGTCTTCGAAATACATTGTAATCTGCTTGTAATTACATTCCACGTAGATAATCTCTAATGCCACCCCCCCAATCAATGTACAAAAATTGCTTTTATAGCAGTAATGCTGCCCAAATTAAGATGGATCGACTGTGTATAGAATTTAGGATTATGGTGAATAGTAATTATTTAAAATCGAAACAGAGGATTTTTTTTCCTATTTGAGTTGGTGCGCTCCTGACTTCTTTAAGAATTTTGACCATCGCATAGCTGGCAAGCTCACCTCGAAAGCTTCTCTGTCTGTAGTCATTTTCCAATGCACAAAGATACACAATCACACAAAATATTTGTCCAAATATGAAAAACCTGCGATGAGAGTCGGTGTTTCTACAACAGGTCCTTCAATGCAACACCTCTCAGTGCTGCAATTGGGACTACCATTCGAATGCTAGAAGGTTTCCAGTATGTCCATTGGAAAGTGGTCCAAATTTACCATGGGAAAATAAACACGGAAAAGTGTTGGACTTTGAATAACAGCAGTACTAACAACACTCTCGTTTGACAGAGCACCTTCAGCATTAGCTAGAACAACATGAACTTGATAAACCGTGGTGGAATTTCGACCTTTTTTCACATGGCGTCGTTGAGGCATTGCTTACACCTGTAATACCACTTGATCATGACATAAAGGTAATGCCATAAAATCCAAATGCTTTTTCTTCCTGCAAATCCCCAACTCACATTCAATAGGTACAATGTGGTGGTTGTCTTTCATGGATTTAATCACTAGACTTGTTTGTGAAAAAGTCACTATTGTGCACGACCCAGAAAATATGACTGTTATGGTACACAGGTAGGTGCCATTTTCAAACATTACCCTTAACTTCCAGTTATCAGGCACGGTCCTTGAATATTGTCACCATAAGGGGAGAGAAATCAATGAGAAGCCAAGCCTGAAATACTAATGCCTTTTCTTCTTGTAAATCAATTACCAGAGGAGAGATCGTGCAGTATCCCAAGCCAACTTTGCCCGAAATAAGAGCCCATAGTAGAAATTTTGTCACTATTTTAGGAATGTAAAGAACAACATCACCATCTACACCTTGTAATAATATGTCCTCTATGATTAGAGGTTTTGCCCATCCAACTGACATCGACTTTTTTGAAGCTTTTCATGGGATTACTTTGTTAATTAAGAACTATGCTGCATGAAGCCCAGTAGACCATGATAGAAAAGAAGGTGCTCCAATAATGAACAGAGATATTGTTAGGGTCCTATAATAATAGGGTTCATAATTTTTTAATTGACTTTGATAGTCTTGTAAATATGCACATATCTTGCTTTCTACAAGTTGTTTTCCCATATTTGAAAATAATAATAAAAATGAAAAGAGGGTAAAAGTCCTAAAAGAAAGATCAAAGGACTTTGAAAAGAAAAGATCAAAAAACAATAAAAAATGGACCCCAAAAGAAAAAAAAAGAGATAAAATAAGACATGAAAGTGAGCAAGTCAAAATGCCACTACTATTTACTTTTACTGCAAGAATAATTATTATGTGCAGATTGTCCAAAATGCCATAATCCATGATCAGTTAAACAGTTCAATCTTAACTTTTCATGCTTTGAATTTCATGTTTTAGATAGAGAATAAAGATATGTCAAACAGTTTAAACTTGACAAATCAGTAGATAATTATAAAATAAATGAGGAGCTCAACAGTTTAATTTGAGCCCTCGGATGAAATAAGGTTAGACTTAGATAGTTTTTATGCTTTGAAAGAAAAATGGATTTAGGGTTGCAAACTTAAATTCACCCATGCAAATGAAGTAAAAAATGTTAGAATAATGATGGGTAGGTAGAAATAAGTTGTGCAAGGCATGTAATAAAGCATCATCAGGCAAAAATTACTAATTTCCCCTCCCCCACAATGATCGAGTATTCTAAACCTTCAGTTAAAGAGGCTCAAAGCATTTCTCTGACTTCTGTTGGGACCAGACCCAAGGCTTAGTAACTAATTGGTTAGAAATATTGGATTCCCTACATAAAACCCATTTCATCATCATATTCACCCTTTTCCAAAAATAGAAACCCTTTTCCTAAGTAAAACACTTCTTTGCCTAGAAAAGTAAAATCCCCCTAAATTAATTTCATTTCCATTAAAAAAAAAAACAATCAAAAACCCACAAAATACATTTTATCCTAAGTTTATGTGTAAAAATCAAAATGGCACAATTTTAATCTAAAAATGCCTATTTACACTTTACTTAGCTTAAATTCTATGTATTTTCATTCATTTACATTTCATTTCATATTAATTTCTAACCTAAAGTATTAAATCCCTTATAAATACCCCTCCCGTATATATTATTAAATCCATTATTTAAATATCCTAAAAAACACATTTTTTTATTGTTAACCTATGGTTTTATATTCCCATGTGCTAATATAAATCCCCACCCTTCTCCCCATAAGTTAAAAAACAAAAATATGATTAAAATCCCCCTCCCAATAGACATAAAACTTTTGTTAAATGTTTTATATGCCATGTATTATAATCCCACGCCATTGGTTATTTAAAAATTTGTTAATATTTTATGTGCCACAATATAACATTACCCCACCAACCACAATAAAGCATTTGTTTTTAAATTAAAAAACATACATTTTTAATATGAAAATATATCCCGCCGCGTATAAAAACCCGCCCCACCTCCTACCGCCGAGAAACTCCAAAAGCTAATCTCAGTTGTTCACATTAATACTCTCAGATCCGATGACAAGAAGGTGATATCGCATTTCAAATTGCACGACCATAACCCATTTCAAACTGTGCGAAATAGGCTATTTTACTCCCTTCTCTCTCCTCCACGCAGCCAAATCTTATTGGATCACATTTGATCCAACCAAAACCAATTACCGCCCAAACCTACAAGATAACTGCCTATGGTTTTCACCTTTGAAAACCAAAACTACCCTCTGTTTCAACGTGACCGCCATTTAATGTAGGCTCTTTTAAACCTAAAACGTCAAATAAACTTCCATATTGCTCTAATCAAAGCCTTTCCCGCGCTATTTGCCTGTATTCATCCTCCCGACTGAATAAAGAAACCTGTACATTGTTTTACGTCCAGAGAACATCCAAAAGTCCCGCATTTACTGTCAAAGACTGCTGGAAGTTCCAGATTGTTTCTAGAAATCTTCAAAAGCCACCAAGAACTTGCTTTATGCCTCAGAATCTATTTGAAAGACCTAATACCTACACAAATAGGTATTTTCCGATAAAAAAACAAACTTTTTATCATTTGAAAAGGAATTTCTGAAAGAATTAAGCCCAGTAAAGCCCATTTTTTCAAATAAAACCTGTAGTATCCCAAAAAAGAGCTAATTCCCTGTCAAAAATTGATAAAACCCCTGTTTCCAATACTGCAAACTAGTTTTTAAGGAAAAATTGAATTTATTTTAGCCTTTGCAGACCTTATAAGACTCTGAATTTTCCCAGAAATCCTTTGCAGGTAACCCCAACCCTTTTGCGCCCAATTTGAATCAATTTTAGCCCAATATTTGCTGAAAAAAAATCATAAGAAACCCTTGTTTCTTATTTCTAAACCTGTGAAAGAGGCTAAAATCCAGTTGAAAACCAAAATTGAAGGTTGAAATTAAAAATAAAACCAAGTTTTACTTATTTTTCATCCAAGAACTTCTGCTAAAAGTAAAAAACACTTATGTAAACCATTTAATCTTATAGAAGAATCCAGAAAGCCTAAAAAATGTCAAAATCCAATGCATCTATGTCCTCCAAGACTGCAATCATTGTAAATCCTCTACAACCTCCTATTGTAGACATTGAACATACACCTTTACCAGATGTGGACTATAAAATAGCAAACCCAGTAGTAGAATTTAACTTTTTAGACCTCCACTGCTGGAGTTGTGAAAAGTCCTTAGATCAAGTTGAAGAAGTCCAAATTTGGGATTCAAACCTACCCAAATATGTTGTTCCAAATACTCATCAATGCCCAAAGGTTATTAGGTTGTGTCAGAGCTATTATTCACCTGAAAAAAGAGCAATGGTGAATGAAAACAAAGAAGTATTGTTTACAATTACTGCTAAGTCCATAAACCAGATGTTACAACTCAAACCTAATCCCAAAGCAGTTCCTTTGTCAATAGAAGCACTTACAAAGTTATACATTGGTCTTGATTTCCCAAAAGGTTTCAAATTTTTCAAGTGTTCATGCCTTTACATGTTGAAATTCCACAAATGAACCCTCCATATTCTACTTCAAAATTTCCAGAAGGGTCTAGGCATGTCATTTCCATGTTGTCATTTATCCTAGGATACTTTACAGATGAGTCAATCCTAGGTTTCCTATCTACCTTTGCACCAAGACAGCCTCCCTTTGTAATTTTCAATTATGTTGAATACATAGCTAATAATATCCATGATCATCTTGTCAAATTGCGAGCAAAAGGAGTATTTAGATATACATCATTTCTTGCCCATATGTTCTTATATTTCCAAGCAGGCAAGTTTCTAATAACCCTCCAGAAGCTTGATATAGAAGAAAATCCACTTTTAGTCATCTTTTGGACACCTTTTATCAGAAAGGAGTCCACAAAGTTCACTTATGCAAAGTTTGCAGATAACTTTGTCCACCCATTGATAAATATGTTGACAAATATAGTACAGCTAAGAATCAGTGATGAAATGAAGAAATTTCTACAGCTATCAGAGAAGACTAGAACTGCAGATTGGTACTTATATGAAAAACATACAGAAATCAAAGTTTTTGGGTCCAATATTTTACCTTACAAACTACCTAAACATGTGCCAGTGAGAGTCTTTGCCTTGGAGTCTATCAGGAAAATCCTAAATTCTAATTCTATCAACTTTATAGTAGCAAAAAAGAAGACCTAGTTTAAGTTGAAGAATCAAGTAGGACCTTTTATTTGTAATCACAGAGATGAGGGACAAGAAGCAGCAAAACAATTGCTTGAGTACAGATTTGAAGAAAGCTTCTCATGGAACTATGATCCACAAGGAATACTAAGAAAAATGAGGGTTAATTGAAAACTAGCACCTTATATACATGAGAAAAAACCAGAGATTGAACAATATGTCAGTCAAACTGAGTAGATTGAAAACACTTTGGTAGATTCAGTTAAACAAGGTGATACTAGTCACACCTTGCAAACTGCAAATCAAGGAGAGAAAGCTACTAAAAGAGACAGAGAAGAAGGAACCTACACTGCTGAAACAAAAACTGAGAATAGGTTTAAACTCAAATACAATAAAAAGCCTAAGATCAATCCAGTTGATAAAGGAAAAGTGCCCATTGAAATAGAAGATACATATATTCCAGTAACAAATACAGATGCTGCTACATTCATTACAAATGAACCAGTTACAGAATTTCTAAATGAAGAACAGCCTGATAATTCAAATACACAGGTCATAGAGAAACAACAGAATATGGAGGCATCCTGCTCACAGACAGCAGAAGAAAAAGATCTTGATATCAAGGAAAAATATAAGCAGATTAAGACAAAGAATGAAGAAATAAAAAATGAGATTTATTCTCAATATTTGAAACAAACAACAGGTGTCTAGAACTTACTTTTATCAGCTTTTGATTACTCAAACAAAAAGTTGATTATGTAAGTGCTCCAACCAATAGTTAAAACTCCCAAGACAGTTGCAGATTACAAGAAAGTTGATCTTGAAGTGCCCACAGAAAGTATTCATGCACTAGATCAAATTGAGTTTCATAGGCAAAGTTTAGAGATGTTGTATTCTACCATAACTACTAAGGCTATGAGTGTCCAAAAACTTCAGAATACAATCATAAACATGGGAGATCAAATGAAAGTTGACAAAGCTTCCTCATATGCTAAATATCTTAGGATTAAATCTTTAGAAGAGTTGGTTATTCAAGTAGGATATGATCCCGCAAATGTCAAAGTTGTAGAAGAGTTATTGAAGAAAAAGAATGTTGATATTGCAGAATTGAGAAAACATCTCAAGCTTCCACCAACTTAACATCCACAAGCCAAAGAAATAGTACAAGAGCAAAATTAGAAATATGACATGATGAACTTGATTTTTCAGTTAACAGGACAAATAAAAGAGATGGAAATCCAAATGGACAAACTTGTTCATGAAAGAGAAATTACAAAACCACAGGAAGATCCTACAGTAATTCCCATGGTTACTACAGTTGTGCCTTCAACTCTGGCAAAAGAGTTGGCACCAAAAGTACCACTGGCTACTGCAGTGCTAGTGACATCATCCACAACTTCAGCCACATAATCATCTACTACATCAGTTCAACATTCAGATGAGGCTTGTAAACTAGTAAAATACATGGAATAAATGTCACTTCAAACAAATGAGATTAATAGATTGAAGAAAGTGATTGAAAATCTTGAAGATACAAAGAAACTATCCCAAATCAATGCTAAAACTCATGAACAAAGGGCTAGCAGGTTAAATGTAGAATTGAAGGATCTACAAAAAGATTTGACCTTGAAAGAGCCAATTTCTCATGTAAAGAATCAGTTATGGAGTAAAATCATTGAAGCCATCAATGATGTTTGGCCATAAATTCAGGTAATCTATGAGCATAGAGATTTACTGAAGGAAACACAAGAAGAGATTAAGAAAACAAAAGATGAATTGTGGGCCAAACCTGAGCAGGCCCTAGAATTGATCAAGTTTCTCAACAGCAAGAACAAACAAGAGTTGGAAGAAATTGAAATCACTGATATGACATAGACAATACTTGAAATAAGGAAAGTCATTTCAAAGAAGAATGTGATGAAACAACTTGAAGAGAAATGCGAAAACATGAACATAGCCATAACCAAGTTTATAGTTAAATTTAAAAATTTAACGCAAAGAGGTTTGCCTAATATTATGGTCATAAACTCATGCCACAGGAGGACTACAACATGAAAATTAGAGATTTGCAAAAGGGCAGGTGGACCAGACTGAAGGATAAGGAATTCCTACAGGGAAAGTTTTACACAGAAGTTTTGAAGACTTGTTTTATCTACAGCATGAGATAAAACACTTATTTGTCATAAAACCAACATTTGTCAGATATACTGAGGTAGAAGAGAATTTTAGAAAGCTGAAAAAGAAAAAAATTCCTGATGGTGAATCTTGGGAATCACTTACTGACTTACTGTAAAATTCAAATTGCAAAAAAGAGGATAAAAAAACAACTTGCTGATTTTTACAGTCAAAACAGAAAATTACAGCAGTAAGGCAGTTTTGACAGAGTTTAAAGTGTATCAAAGGTAAAGAGTATCAGAGTCAAAGAGTATAAGATCAGAAGATAATATTTCAAAACAAATTTGAAATATCTTTGCCAGCAAAAAGGACACCAAGGCAGCCAACTGCAACTAATCCACAAACAGTTTTCTATTTTATTTGGATAAATAGAACATTTTGTTGATTTGTTAAGCAGTTGTCACTATTTTGTTGTAAAGATATTTTATTTTTCCTTAGATCATTCCTAAAAGAATTCTAGAATATTTTGTAAACATTTTTTATAAATACTTCATATTTTGAAGTATTATTGTGGAATAAATTGTTAAAGATTTCTATAGTCAATATTTCTGTACTTGAAGGCTTTGTGTTGCAAGTCCAAGTAGCAGACTGGATCAAATCATCTAGTATCATATTTCAGGATTCATGTGATGAGTTATTGAAGTGAAGTACTTTCTACTTGTCATTGTTTATCTTCTCATGTTTTCATGCATCCATTATGTATTCTAAATTTGAATGATAAAACAGGAGTATTATTTCAGGATTTTTAAAAGCACCCTGTCTTTATTGTTTATCATTTCTATGTTTTCTGATGATTTCCAGAGTAGGGAACCCTTAATTTCTCCCTCTTTCGAATGACCTTTGTCTAATCCTTCCTTATCTGGATCCAAGAATCCTTCATTGCTCTTTATCCCGATTAAACCACTTCACCAAACAGCCTTCCAAGATCTTCAATGACTTGTCTAGCTTTCCCTGAAAATATTTGACTTTTTTACCTTGATCCTAGTTCTGTCTGTTTAAATTTTGACTCCTTAGCCCAATAGACAAACAGATCTATCTCTATCCATCTCACTAAGTGATTTTTTCTCACCAAACCAAACCAAACCAAATCAAAACCAATTTGCACAATCATAACTAGCCTAATATCTTATAAATCAAAACAAAGTTAAATCTTAAAGAGAGAGCCCTCTTTGAACCCTAAGAAGACTAGATCCTATAGTTTAAAAGTAGGTTTGTGGATACCTTTAATGTTCTTAGACTATAAACTAAAATATCACAACTTGAGAATTATTAGAGTGATAACATACTGGCGACCATACTGGGGAATTAGCCAAAACTCAGGCTTAAATAGGTCTTAAAGGAAATCATTTAAATCATCCTTTCACCTTAAGACTACTTTTAAAGTTGTGAGTATCAAAAACTGTAATTATGGCTTCTAGAAAGATTTACTATACCAGGTCTGACCCAGATCCTAAACTTGTTGTTATAGTAGACAATCTGGACAGAATTGGAAAAAAGAATAAACAAGTAGAAGATTTAGGTGCAAAATTTTCCTTAGATAGAGCCAATTCATTACCAAAAGAGTTAGTAAGTTTACAAGACATAGAGTTTGACATGAAATTTGAAAATTCTTTATTCAGAAGTACATCAGAATCTGACTTAAAAACTATTGTTATAGGCCCTGTTTTCATTTCATTTCTTGAGGCAAAACAGGAAAATATTACAGTAAATTCTAAATTAAAGACATTTAAAGCTCAGGATAAACTTAAAGAAATAAATGCTACTATTCTTAAGGAAATAGATGAAGCTATTGAATTAGATCAGTTGTTAGCATATACATCTAAGCCTTCTATTTCTCAGTTAGATACCATTACATCATCTATAATTTCCACTACCCTCCAATCTACATATCCATTTATCCCTAGACAGCCCTTACAACCTAGAATACTATTTCCATCATCCACTTCATCCACTAGTTTACTTTCTACGATTTCAAACACATCATTCTCATTTACTACTAATTCCTTATATATTCCAGTTTCATTTCCTAGTACCTCCACTTTATCCTTTAGTTCATCTACCACTTTTTCTAGTTCGCCATCCTATATTCCAGTTTCATCAGTTACTTCTTTAACTCCATCGGCTACTGCTCCCATTTCAGCCCCAAGCACTTCTAATCTACCTCCTAGCCAAGTTAGAATTCAAACTATAGCTGCCAGGTTTGCTCCTCTAGTTCTTCCAGCACAACTACATGACATGCCTGAGGATTACCAAAGTAAGATACCCCAATTTGATGCTATTACTCAGTACACTGCCCAGCAGCATATCAATAAAATGACAGATTACTTTGAGCTCCATGAAATAGATGATTATGATGTACAAATGAGACTCTTTGCACAAACATTAACAGGGGAAGTTAAAAAATGGTTTAAAGGTCTTAATGTTGGTTGTATAGTTGATTTATCATTATTTCTTAGAGTATTTTTAAATAAATGGAAAAAGAAGAAAAATTCACTCCAAATACTATCTGAATTTGATGCCATGAAAAGAGCTACTAATGAATCAATCCAAGACTGCTACACAAGATAGAACAGTATTTACAACTCAATTCTAGTTAATCTCAAACCCACTCCTGATTCTATCCTACTCAAATTCCCTGATGGATTTGACACAAACATGGCTTATCAGTTGAGGGAAAGAAATGTTGAAACTTTAGAAAGAATGAAAATAGATGTTGTTAGTGTAGAAGTACATATTTTAGCTAGAAAAGCTAGGAATGAGAAGAGAGTAACCATTAAAGAAGAAACCTCTAGTTCAGATGGAAAAATAGACCAATTAGCTAAGACTTTAGAGAGAATGATGGATAGATTAGGCAACATAGAAAGGAGACCTCAATGGGATAATCAACAGCAAATGAGGAATCCCAACATTAGGAAAATACAAATTCAGGAAAATCAAAAGAATCAGCGCCATATCAGACAATAAGACCCCCATTTCAGGAGAACTATGTTGAAAGTTCTCAAAACAATGATGATGATGAGGATACCATAAATCTAATGGGAATAGATGATAATAACACTATCTTTCTCACACAAGAAGATCAAGAGATATTTGAACTCCAACAACTTCAATTAGATTTAGGTGAATCATTCGATTATAAACAAGGTTATGATTTTGCCATAAACGAAGTACATAAGCAATATAACCTTAGGAGTAAGAAAAACACTGAACCTTTTACTAAGAAGACTGTACAAATTGAAAATAAGAAAACAGTAGAAGACCCAACAACAAAAGTTCTGCAAATTCTCCTTGGGGAAAATAGGCAAAACTCTAATTCATCCCAAAAGGTTTCTAGCTCTAAAATTTCACCAAGTCCTAAGATTGTTGACATAACAGATGAAGTTGATCAAATTACAACAAAGGATTCACAAAAATCTGTTGCTGTTAAAACAACTAATTCTGCTAAAACAACAAACTTAGAGTCTGAAACATCCATTGTTGATCCAAAATCAACAGATCCAAAAGCTACCACTGCAAAAACAGCTTCTGACAATTCAAAATCTGAAAAAAACATCTGTTGTTTCTCAAACCACTCCTGAAAAGAAAACTAGGAACAGTAAGACACAAGAAACTCAAACAGAAAATGAAAACATAACTGTAGAAAAACAAGATAAACCCACTCAAACTACAGTTACTAAGGAAGAGTTCATTCAAATAAGTAAATCACAACCTTCATTCAATATACAAAATGAAATTGTAAAATTAAAAATACCAATTCCTTTGACAGAATTGGTAAAACATGATTTGTATAAAACAACTATCACTGAACCATTAAACATGAATGATGGAGAAGACACTGTAAACTTGAATGATGATCAACCAGAGTTGATTTTTGGCCCCGATGTAAATGGAAAGCATCAAGATGGATCAGTTCCTCCATTTTACATCAGTTTAACTATTCATGACCAAATTTTACACAACACAATGTTAGATTCACGGGCTTCACATAATCTAATGCCCAAAGCAATAATGGAAACCCTGAACTTAGACATTACAAGGCCTTACAAAGATTTATTTACATTTGATTCAAGCAAAGTTAAATGCCTAGGTTTAATTAAAGATTTGTGTGTAACATTAGTTGAATATCCTGGTAAGAGTATACTCATGGACATTGTAGTAGCTGATATCCCACACAAATATGGAATGTTATTATCTCGGGGAGAAAAATTACAAGGATTTCTACAATTGGACATGTATTATGCTATGATATCAGTTTTTGGTCAACGAAAGAAATTATATAGGGAAACAATGATGAAATATATGGTGAGTAGTGCAGAAAGATCAATAAATTACCCAATTTACACTACACCTATGGCCCTAGATTCATTCATCTTATGTAACTCTGAAACTGATAATGAAATCAAAACTGAACTAAAGGAGAAAAAGAAAACACAAAAAAATGACAATATCTTTCATGAATCTTTATGGCATTTAGATTTTGATGGATCAGTAAACAAACTAGGAGCAGGGGCAGGAGTTTGGATAACTAATATTGAAAAGAATCATGCAGAAGGCCATGCTTTCAGACTAAATTTCAAATGTACCAACAATATGGCTGAGTATGAAGCCCTCATTTTAGGACTCCAGATTATCAGAAACTTAGGAGGCAAAAGAATAGCAATAATGGGAGACTCAGAGTTGATTGTAAAACAAATTAATGGTGAATATTCTCTTTACAATCCTAGATTAGGATGATATAGAGAAATTGTATTAAATTTGATTGATAATTTGTTGGAATGTAATTTCTCTGCAATACAAAGAAAACAAAACTTACAAGCACATTCTTTAGCAACTTTTGCTAGTACTAGTAATTTACCCTTTCAACCCAATCATAAATATATTGCAGAAGTAAAACACAGAACAATCATTCCAGAAAACCTCAAATATTGGTGAATTTTCTCACAAGACCAATAGATTTACCATTTTATGAATAATGAAGGTGAATTTCAGAATTGTAAAATAGATACAGATTGTACCATAGATCAAGATTTAGGTAGTGAAATTGATTTGAATAATATAGATGTAAATAATGTAAAGTTTGCTATACCTACTAAATTTAGTCAATCAGATATAGATAACTTAGAGAGAGTAGAAATTGATGAAATAATTAATGAAGAATTTGATATATTAAATCTTAAAGATAATTTATTACCAAAAGGTTTAACTCCTTTAGAAGATTATTTGACTCAAATGATGTTGCTAGAAAACCCAAAATGGAGCCACTTAGATATGATATTGAGGAATGTAACATTGGCACAGAGCTAAAACCCAAAATGATTAAACTTTCCAATGCCCTACCTCAACAAGAAAAGAAAAATATATTGCTCTTTTCAAGGAATTTCAAGATGTTTTTGTTTGGAGTTATGAGGACCTAAAATCCTATGACACCAACATAATTCAGCATAAAATCCCTAAAAAAGAAGATCAAAAGCCTTTTAAATAAAATTTAAAGAGGATCAACCCTATTTTGATGCCCTTGATTGAAAAAGAATGCACGATGCACAGATAATTGCACCAATCAAATATTCTGATTGGGTTTCTAACCTAGTTCCAACCAGAAAAAGGACAAGAGAGATTAGATTATCTGTTGATTTTAGGAATCTAAACAAAGTATCCTTAAAATATAAATGCATCACATTTTACAAAGGGTAGTTGGTTCTTCTAGGATTTCACTTTTAGATGGATTTTCAGGATACAACCAAATTTTAGTCCAACCAGAGGATCAAGCCAAAAAAACTTTTACTACTCCTTGGGGCACTTTTATGTATGTAAAAATGCCTTTTGGTTTAATGAATACAGGGGCTACCTTTCAAAGAGCTATGGATATAGCTTTTGCAAAGGAAATTCATGAATTCGTAGTAATTTACTTAGATGACATTACTGTATTTTCTAAGACTGATTATGAACACTTGGATCATCTTAGACAGGTATTTATTAAATGCAGAAAGTTTAGCATCTCATTAAACCCTAAGAAAACCTTATTTGGATTAAAAGAAGGTAAGTTACTAGGACACATAATATCTAAGGAATTAGAATATATCCTACAAGAATAGAAGCAATTCTTAATATTATTCCTCCAAGAAACATAAAAGAGTTACAAGATTTTCTAGGAAAAATCAACTTTTTAAGAAGATTCATATCCAATTTAGCTAAAATAATTAGAGAACTAAATAATATGCTGAAAAAAGATTTAGTTCTTAAATGGACTATTGAGGCCAAACAATCATTTGAATCCATCAAACAGGCCTTAACCAAAACCTCAATCCTTATAAGTCCTGACTTTAAAAAGGATTTCATCATTTTCTCCTTTACTTAAGAGCACACCATTGCTATAGTTTTATTGTAGAAAAATGACCAGGGTTATGAACAAACCATAGCTTTCTTTAGAAAAACACTTAGAGATGCCACTTTTAAATATAATATCATGGAGAAACAGGCCCTAGCTTTGGTAAAGGCCATTAAAGATTTCAGAGTGTACATTCTCTATTCTCACATCATTGCCTATGTCCCAAATGCAGTAGTAAAAGACATTCTAACTCTGGATGGTCCTGATGGTAGAAGAGGTAAGTGGATTGTCACAATTTTAGAATATGACTAGAGATAAAATCCACAAAACTGATAAAAGGTCAAGGTTTGGCCAAACTCATGGTTGAATCAAATTATCATGCCCTAGACATAAATTTTATTGCCCAAGTAGATGATCAGGAAGAGATGGCGACTCCAGAGATCAGTGAAGCCTTTTCAGACTCACCATGGTATGCAGATATATTTGTATTACTAAACTTACAAGCTCCTCCTGGATTATCAAGAACAAAAGCTAGATTCTTAAAGCTAAAGGCAGTAAGATTTTGTATATTAGACAATGTACTTTTTTGGAAAGATCATATTGGGATTTTATTAAATTGTTTGTTAAAAGAAGAAGTTGACAAAGTATTACAAGAATTTCATGCAGGTGATTGTGGAGGGCATCTCTACTGGAAGACTATTGCAAACAAAATCCTGAGAGCTGGTTTTTACTGGCCTACTTTGTTTGCAGATGTTAAAAGGTATGTGACCTCCTGTCACAAGTGTCAAATATTTGAGGGAAGAAAAAGTTGTTACCCCTGCCCTTAAAACCCATCTCAACAGAAATGCCATTTCAACAATGGGGTCTTGACTTCATTGGTGAAATTCACCCCCCAACATCAGCCCAACACAAGTGGATTCTGACAGCCACTGACTATTTTACCAAGTGGATTGAAGCCATACCCTCTAGGCAAGCCACAGATACTGTCATTATCTCCATTTTAGAAAGCAACATACTTTCAAGATTTGGATGTCCCCAAAATATTATTACTGACAATGCAGCAACATTCAAATCCAAAAAGATAATTGAATTTTGTTGTAAATATCACATTACCCTCGGCCATTCTACTGCATATTGTGCACAAGGTAATGGCCTAGCTGAATCTTCAAATAAGAGCCTTGTAAACATCATCAAAAAGTTACTAGAAGATAACAAAAAGACTTGGAACAAGAAGTTAGTGAATGCCTTATGGGCAGATAGACTTACAACCAAAAATTTATTGGTACATCCCCTTACCAGCTTGTCTATGGAATGGATGTTGTTTTTCCATCTTCCTTAGGAGTACTAGTAATGAAGATTATCCAAGAATTACAAGTTGAGCCAAATGACATACAAATAAGGATTAACCAAACCATTCAATTGCAACAAACAAGGGAAGAGGTTTATATTAAGTCTCAAGTTATCCAGGATAAGATAAAGAATTTTTTTTTACAAAAAGAGTAAAGAAGATGATTTCTACATTTGAGACAAAGTGTTAAAATGGGATTCAAGAAGAGAAGAGAAAGCAAACATGGAAATTTTGATTTTCTATGGAAATGACCTTATGTTATTTATGGTTACAGAGGTAACAATGATTTCTTTCTGAAAGAAATGGATGGATCAGATATGCTAGATGGACCAGTAAATGGCAGAATGCTGAAGCACTACTACTCCTCAGAGATAAAAAATAGTTAGTTTCATTTACTTTGACCATTGTACATATACATTGAATATTTTTTATTCGATTGGATGTTTTCCTAACAGAGTTGAAGCCCGGAGAGAAGGCCCTAAGCTTTGAGAGGTAAAATATCATAAATATGAATAATTGCAGAGATCATAAGACACTTACAGGGTCATCACAGTCAAAATTCAAAGGCTACTAGTCTTAAAGTTCTTAACATTTCACCAGGAAATGCCATCCCCATGTGGAGCCACTGTTAGGGTCCTATAATAATAGGGTTCATAATTGTTGAATTGACTTTGATAGTCTTGTAAATATGTACATACCTTGCTTTCTGCAAGTTGTTTTCCCATATTTGAAAATAATAATAAAAATGAAAATAGGGTAAAAGTCCTAAAAGAAAGATCAGTTAAAACTCATGGTGGCTCATGCATGGAGAACTCAATTAGAACTGAAGTGGCAAAGTTATGACAGAGTTGGAAGAGTAGTTACAGGAGTTGTTATTTAGTTTAACTCAATTAAGTGAGTAAAACTCAGTTGAGTTAGTTGTATCTAGTCTAACTGAAAGATACACTAGTGAGAGTTTAGTGAATTAATTATTTAATTAATTCATAATTAGAGACTCACTTGCAATTGAACAAATACAGTAGTTAACTACTTGCATGTCAGTTCCAGTGGAGACCCAGTGGAGAGATAAGTGAAAGGGTGAGATGGAAATTCTTTTGTGACTATAGTGATGCATTCAATGCATCTGACACACATTGGAGATGCCAATGAGGATTGCGCAATAAAGGCAAGGCCAATTCGAATCCATTCAGGGGTCTTCTTCAGCAGGGATTGCGTAGTGGAGGCAGGCTGTCAGGAGGCAATAAATTGGTGCATAGATATGCAAATTTCTGCATGACAGTGTGTAACGATTGTTGATTGTACTAAGAGCTTGATGTATTAATATTTGAACGAGAATATTACATGATTCCATTGACATACATAATATATGATAGTTGGGGTTTTTAGCTTTAATCTTTCTCGTAAAACAATTGTGTTTATGTGCGATTGATTTTCTTCATGAGTTTTTGCAATTGGCGATTTAATTTCTGCAAAGAATTAAGTGGAAGGATTCTGTGTTTAACATAAGAATAATTTTTTAGATCAGGAGGATCCGTTAATACTATCAGTATTAATAAATTTATACATGGTATCAAAGCGTTGTTAATCACTGGAGATTGCAATAGTGAAGAGGTGTTGAGTTTTGTGCTGGTGGACAATTCGAATTTGCTGCAGAAATTTCTTGGTGCGACAGTTGAGTATTCATTGAAATGTCTTTCAATGGGTTGTGATTGGAGTATGCCATTGAGGGTAGCTCAAATTACATATCCTGGAAGGACAATATGGAGGCAGTGCTTGAAGATAATGGATCGAAGGAGTTCATTGATAGCAATGTTCCTAAGTCTACTTCTAGCGATGTTGCAGTACTTGATGCATGGCAAAAGAAGGTAGCGAAGACAAGAAGAATTCTTTTGGAAGGTGTGAAAGACCATATTGTGTCAAGCCTTCATGAGAAAGCCACTCCATTTGCAATGTGGAAGGATTTGACAGATCTTTTCCAAAGCAGCAATGACCATAGGAAGTTGGCGCTGAAAGATAAGCTCAGAAAAATAAAAATGGAGAAGGGTGACAATATTCCAAATATCTCACGAAGTTTGTCCAATGTAGGAATGAGATGAGGAGTGTGGGAATTACAGTTGCGGATGATGACTTGGCGAGCTTGGCTCTCCTTGGGCTTCCGAAGAGTTGGCATAGCTAAGAAGACTCTATCAATGGGCGGGAGAAATTGTCGGATTGGGAGTGACTTTGGTCGAATCTTGTGCTGGAGGAGATAAGGCGGAATACCAGGGATGGCTCTTCATTGAAGAATGATGATGAAGAGAATTTCACTTTGGCTGCCAAATCAAGGAGAGGGAAGGGGAATAATTCCCATCCAAAATCCGAGGCTAAAGGCAAGAAGCTAGAATAATTCACTGTCACGAACATGGGCATCTCGCCACTAACTGCCCATAGAAAAAGAAGAACAAGAAGGTTGTTGGAGCTACATCAGGTGAGACCTTAGCCTTGAAAATTGAAATTTATTTCTCTTTGATCGCATGCTTGGTTTCAAGTGCAATGGGATCGGTGTGGTATCTTGATAGTGGTGCTTCCTTCCATATGACGGGAGACAAGGAGTTGTTTAGTGACTTGGAGGAGAAGGATCTCCAAATACATATAGAGATGGGCGACGATGGTAGATAAAGTGCGACTACCATTGGAACCATTACCTTTGAGAGAGAGTTAGGTAAACCATTTCTGTTGAAATATGTTATGCATGTTGCAGGTCTGAAGAAGAACTTGGTCTCGGTCGCCATGTTGGAGGACAGAGGTTATGACATTGTTTTTAGTGAGGGAAAATATTTATTGTGACATAAAACAACGGTTCAAACCAAGAGGATAGGGATTCGAGTTAAGAATTTTTACAAGCTGGAGGTAGATGGCTGTGCTGGAATGATGGGAAAAGAAAAAGAAGTGGTGAGCCGAGATGAGGGAAAATTATGGCACAGGAGATTGGGCCATCTTCACCATGGCGCCTTGAATATTTTGCATCAGATTTCTACTAGACTTCCAAAGGGTGCTCTTGCGTAGTAAGATCAGTGCAAGGGATGTACTATGGGTAAGTTTGTGAAGACCACATTTCATGAGAAGGAGAACCGTGCTTCGGTGATCCTGGAGAGAATTCGCACAGATGTGTGTGGACCTTTCTTGGTTGCTTCAATATAAAAACACAGGTATTATGTTATATTTGTTGATGACTATTCTCATAGATGCTGGATCTTATTCATGCTGAAGAAGAGTGAAACATTCTCAAATTTCTATGAGTTTAAAGCATTGGTGGAGAAGGAGTCAGGGAAGCAAGTGAAGGCTCTACGGAGCGATAATGTAGGTGAATATATCTCTAAAAAATTCAAATACTTCTGTAACAAAGAAGGAATTCAAAGAGAACTCATAGCGCCTCATAACCCATAGTAGAATGGGGTCGCGGAGAGGAAGAACAGAACGATCGTGGGTGTTGCACGAGCTATGTTGCATGACCAGGGCCTAGCAATGCACTTGTGGGCGGAAGCATGCAACACGGTTTTTTATGTGCAAAACCATTTTCCTCATAGATTACTTGGCATGAGTACACCTGAAGAAGCTTTTACTGGTAAGAAGCCTGATATTTATCATTTGAAGATTTTTGGTTCATCTGTTTACATTCATGTGACAAAGGATGCCGGGAAGAAGTTGGAGCCGACTGCAAAAGCTGGGATATTTGTGGGGTACACAGAAACACCCCATAATTATCATGTGTATTTTCCAAACAGTTGAATGACTATGGTGTGACGGGATATAAAATTCAATGAGTTAAAAGCCATGAAGTTGTCGCTTGAGAGGGAGCTACACTTGCATGCAGAGTAGGAGCTACTCGTTCCCAAAGATGAGCCTCTAGATGTGGATCAGCCACAGGAGGAGGAGCTACTCGTTCCCAAAGATGAGTCCACTCATGCAAAACCAATCATTAGAACAAGAAGAAAGTGTACCACAGAGGCTGAGAGACTGAAGCTTGATGCGGCACAAAATGTAGGAGTCCCTACATCACAGCACCGACAAAGAAATTCACCTGACCGATTTACTGGATACATGGATCTTATGAGAAAGTGTATCGTGACATAGCCATCTTCTTTTGAAGAAGCAACTCAGGAGCCCACATGGGTAGATGCCATGGTGGAGTATGACTCCATTTTCAGAAACAGTGCTTGGGAGATTGTTCCAAGGCCGGTGGGTAAATCAATCGTAGGATCAAGATGGATCTACAAGGTAAAGCAAGCTACTGATGGGAGCATCGAGAAGTATAAGGCAAGATTTGTTGCTTGAGGCTTCTCACAGATCGAGGGGATTGATTATGAAGAAACCTTTGCACCTGTTGCACGGTATTATTCCATACAGACCATCCTTGCTCTCTCAGCGTAGATGGGTTGCCACATTCATCAAATGGATGTGAAGACTATTTTCCTTAATGGGATCATTGAGGAAAAGGTGTACAGTAAGTAGCCTGAAGGATTTGAGATCTTTAGCAGTGAGTCACATGTGTGCAGACTCAAAAGAGCGTTGTATGGGCTGAAGCAAGCACCACATGCTTGGTACACAAGTATCGACAGCTATTTCATCGGACTTGGCTTCACCAAGAGTGAGGTGGATGCAAACCTGTACCAAATTATGGTGGAGGGTAAGCTTTTAATCATTTTTCTTTATGTTGATGATTTAATACTAACGGGTGATGAGCAGTTGATACACTCATACAAGGAAGATCTTTCAAAGAAGTTTGAGATGAAGGATTTGGGCATCCTTCATTATTTCCTTGGATTGGAAATATGGTAGCAAGAAGGTGAACTGTTTGTGTCTCAAGGAAAGTATGCTCGGGAGATACTTGGTAAGTTTCACATGGAGGACTGCAAGCCCATGGATACTCCTCTTCCAGTAAATTGGAGGAAAGAGGATGCTACATCGGTAGAGGTAGTGGATGACATCATTATCGACGCTGGTGGTTCGCTCATGTATTTAGTTAATACAAGACCGCCGTACATATGCTACAAGAACCAAATTTTCTTCACAAGCAGCCACGTGTTGCCTACCAAGCTCTTTGGAAGGCAAAGCATGTCCTAAGATATCTCGTGGGCATATCCGAGTATGGTTTATGGTACGTAGCTTTAGACTAGATGAGGTGAAGTTGAATGGCTTCACGGATGCAGTTTGGGCAGGTATCCCAACAGACAAAAGAGCACATACGGAGGGTTTTTTAGTATCGTATCTACATTAGTTTCTTGGTATTGTGCGTAAAACAAAGATTTGTGGCACTACTGGGCCGAAGTAGAATACATGGCAGCAATTCAAGCTACATGTGAGGCTATCCGGATGAGGAAGATCCTCGTTGGTTTGTTCGGTTCTCATTTAGATCGTGATATATTGTGATAATCAGATTTGCATTAAACTCTCGGTTAATCTAGTATTTCATGATAGATCTAAACATATTGACATTCGGTATCATCATATCAGAGATTGTGTGCAGCGGAAGATCATGTTGCTTTCTCACATTCCTACGGAGGATCAGGATGCAGATATTCTGACGAAGGCGCTCACCAGGAGAAAATTCGAATACCATAGAGATGGGATTGGGGTGGCAGATAATTTCTATCTTGTTGAGAGGGAGTGTTGAGATTCAACAAGATAATGAGCTTAGTGAAAAGATTTGCCTTCACTAAGTGGCCCCGCAGGCTATTTTTTAGTGTATGTCTATTTTTATACATGGTGAGCATATTCTATAAGTTGTAGGATGTTATTTGTAGATGGTTGATCAAATGTGAAAAATATATGAAATTATATTTTTAGAATATTGGGCGAATTCTATTTATAGATCGTCAATCTAAAAATAGATGCATGTCGATTATTATTAGCCCTTAGTAATAATCCAACAATAAATATCGACTTATTCTCTTGGAGCACTTTATTTTCGTGAACAGATTTGGAAAATTAGTGGGCTGAAGTAATTACACAATTCCTAGGGTTATTGGTGGCTCATGCATGGAGGACTCAGTTAGAACTGAAGTGGAAAAGTTATGACAGAGTTGGAAGAGTAGTTATGGGATTTGTTATTTAGTTTAACTCAGTTAAGTGAGTTAAACTCAGTTGAGCTAGTTGTATCTAGTCTAACTGAAAGATACACTAGTGAGAGTTTAGTGAATTAATTAGTTAATTAATTCTCATAACTAGAGACTCACTGGTAACCTAACAAATACAATGAAGTAACTACTTGTACGTCGGGCTCAGTGGAGACCCATTGGAGAGATAGGTGAAAGGGTGAGATGGACTATTTGTTGTGACTATAGTGATGCATTCAATGCATCTCACACACATTGGAGATGCCAATGAGGATTGCGCAGTCAATGCAAGGCCAATTCGAATTCATTCAGGGGGCTTATTCAGCAGGGATTGTGCAGTGGAGGCAGCCTGTTAGGAGGCAAGAAATTGGTGCATAGATATGCAAATTTCTGCATGACAGTGTGTAATGATTATTGATTGTACTAAGAGCTTGATGTACTAAGCTTTGTATGAAATTATTACATGATTCCATTGATATACATAATATATGATAGTTGCGCTTTTTAGCTTTAAGCTTTCCCGTTAAACAATTGTGTTTATGTGCAATCGATTTTCTTCATGAGTTTTTGCAATTGGCAATTTAATTTCCGCAAAGAATTGAGTGGAAGGATTTTGTATTTAACATAAGAATAATTTGTTAGATCAGGATGATCTGGTAATACTATCAATATTAATAAATTTCTACAACCCTCCCCCGTAATGATCCAGTATTCTAAACCTTCAGTTAAAGATGCTCATAGCATTTCTCTAGCTTCTGTTGGGATTGGACCCAAGGCTTCATAACTGATTGGTTAAAAATATTGGAATCCCTACATAAAACCCATTTCATGAGCATATTCACCCTTTTCCAAAAATATAAACCATTTTCCTAAGTAAAACACTTCTTTGCTTAGAAAAGTAAAATCCCCCTTAATTAATTTAATTTTCATTATAAAAAAAAAAACACTCAAAAACCCACAAAATACATTTTATCCTAAGTTTATGTGTAAAAATCAAAACGGGACAATTTTAAGCTAAAAATGCCTATTTACACTTTACTTAGTTTAAATTCTATGTATTTTCATTCATTTACATTTCATTTCATATTAATTTCTAACCTAAAGTATTAAATCCCTTATAAATACCCCTCTCGTATATATTATTAAATCCATTATTTAAATATCATGAAAAACCCATTTTTTTTATTGTTAACCTATGGTTTTATATTCCCGTGTGCTAATATAAATCCCCGCCCTTCTCCCCACAAGTTAAAAAACAAAAATATGATTAAAATCTTGCTCCCAATAGACATAAAACATTTGTTAAATGTTCATATATTATTTTTTCACGAACAAAGTTCACGGGAAACACGGGCATACTTCCCCAAAATTTCTGGATGGTACGCGCAGTAAACCATTCATTGCAATAAGCGGTGCCTGACCCCAAAGACTCAAGGATCGAACCCGTGACCTCCCACAATGGAAAGGACCACATATTGGCTCACTACCACTTGAGCTAACCCTTGGGGTTATTGTTCATGTATGATAATCCCGCGCCATTGGTTATTTAAACATTTGTTAATATTTTATGTGCCGCATTATAACATTACCCCGCCAACCACAATAAAGCATTTGTTTTTATATTTAAAAAAATACATTTTTTAATATGAAAAATCTATCCCGTCGCATATAAAAACCCAGGCCCCACCTCCTACCGCCGAGAAACTACAAAAGCTAATCTCAGATGTTCGCATTAATACTCTCAGATCCAACAACTAGAAGGTGCTATCGCATTTCAAATTGCACGACCATAACCCATTTCAAACTGTGCGAAATAGGTTTTTTTACTCCCTTCTCTCTCCTCCACCCGGCCAAATCTTATTGGATCGCATTTGATCCAACCAAAACCAATTACCGCCCAAACCTATGCAATAACCGCCTATGGTTTTCACCTTTGAAGACCAAAACCACCCTCTGTTTCGACGTGACCGCCATTTAATGTAGGCTCTTTTAAACCTAAAATGTCAAATAAACCTTCATACTGTTGTAATCAAAGCCTTTTCTGCGCTATTTGCCTGTATTCATCCTCCCGACTGAAGAAAGAAGCTTGTACATTGTTTTATGTCTAGAGAGCCTACAAAAGCCTCGCATTTACTATCAAAGACTACTGGAAGTTCCAGATTGTTTCCAAAAACCTACAAAAGCCACCAAGAACCTACTTTGCGCCTCATAATCTATCTGAAAGACCTAATACCTGCACAAACGGGTATATTTCGATAAAAAAACAAACTTGTTATCATTTGAAAAGGAATTTCTGAAAGAATTAAACCCAGTAAAGCCCATTTTTTCAAATAAATCTTGTAGTATCCTGAAAAAGAGATAATTCCCTGTCAAAAATTGATAAAACCCCTATTTCCAATACTGCAAACTGGTTTCAAGGAAAAATTGAATTTATTTTAGCCTTTGTAGACCTTATAAGACTCCGAATTTGCCCAGAAATCCTTTCCAGGTAACCCCAACCCTTCTATGCCCAATTTGAATCAATTTTAGCCCAATATTGACTAAAACAAGCATAAGAAAACCTTGTTTCTTATTTCTAAACCTGTGAAAGAGGCTAAAATCCAGTTGAAAGCCAAAATTGAAGGTTGAAATTCAAAATAAAACCAAGTTGTACTTATTTTCATCCAAGAACTTATGTTAAAAGTAAAAAACACTTTTATAAACCATTTAATCTTACAGAAGAATCCAGAAAGCCTAAAAAATGTCAAAATCCAATCTAGCTATGTCCTCCAAGACTGAAATCATTGTAAATCCTCTACAACCTCCTGTTGTAGACATTGAACATACACCTTTAGCAGATGTGGACTATAAAATAGCAAACCCAGTAGTAGAATTTCACTTTTTAGACCTCCACTACTGGAGTTATGAAAATTCCTTAGATCAAGTTGAAGAAGTCCAAATTTGGGAGTCAAACCTACCCAACTATGTTGTTCCAATTAATCATCAATGCCCAGAGGTTATTAGGTTGTGTCAGAGCTAATATTCACCTGAACAAAGAGGAATGGTGAATGCAAACAAAGAGGTATTGTTTACAATTACTGCTGAGTCCATAAACCAAATGTTACAACTCAAACCTGATCCCAAAGTAGTTCCTTTGTCAATAGAATCACTTACAAAGTTATACATTGGTCTTGCTTTTCCTAAAAGGTTTCAGATTTTTCAAGTGTTCATGCCTTTACATGTTGAAATTCCACAAATCAACCCTCCATATTCTACTTCAAAATTTCCAGAAGGGTCTAGGCATGTCATTTCCATGTTTTCATTTATCCTAGGATACTTTACAGATGAGTCAATCCTAGGTTTCCTATCTACCTTTACACCAGGACAACCTCCCTCTGTAATTTTCAATTATGTTGAATCCATAGCTGATAATATACATGATCATCTTGTCAAATTTCCAACTGAAGGAGTATTTAGATATACATCCTTTCTTCTCCATATGTTCTTATATTTCCAAGGAGACAAGTTTCCAATAACCCTCCAGAAGCTTGATATAGAAGAAAATCAACTTTCGGACATATTTGATCAGAAAAGAGTCCACGGAGTTCACTTATGCAGAGTTTGCATATAACTTGGTCCACCCATTGATAAATATGTTGACAAATACAGTACAGCCCAGAATCAGTGATGAAATGAAGAAAGTTCTACAGCTATCAGAGCAGGCTAGAACTAGAGATTGGTACTTATATGAAAAACATACAGAAATCAGATTTTTGGGTCCAATATTTTACCCTACAAACTACCTAAATATGTGCCAATGAGATTCTTTGCCTTTGAGTATATCAGGAAAATCCTAAATTCTGATTCTGTCAACTTTCTAGCAGCCAAAAAGAAGACCCAGTTTAAGTTGAAGAATCAAGTAGGACCTTTTATTTGTAATCACAGAGATGCAGGACAAGAAGTAGCAAAACAATTTCTTGAGTACAGATTTGAAGAAAGCTTCTCATGGAACTATTATCCACAAGGAATACTAAGAAAAATGAGGGTTAAGTGCAAACTAACACCTTATATATATGAGAAAAATCCAGAGATTGAACAGTATGTCAATCAAACTGAGTGGATTGAAAACACTTTGGTAGATGCAGTTAAACAGGGTGATACTAGTCACACCTTGCAAACTGCAAATCAAGGAGAGAAAGCTACTAAAATAGGCAGAGAAGAAGGAAGCTACACTGCTGAAACAAAAACTGAGAATAGGTTTAAACTCAAATACAATAAAAAGACTAAGATCAATCCAATTGATAAAGGAAAAGTGACCATTGAAAATAGAAGATACAGATATTCCAGTAACAAATACAGATGTTGCTACAGTCATTACAAATGAACCAGTTACAGAAATTATAAATGAAGAACAACCTGATAATTCAAATACACGGGTCATAAAGAAACAACATAATATGGAGGCATCCTCCTCACAGACAGCAGAAGAAAAAGATCTTGATATAAGGGGAAAATATAAGTAGATTAAGACAAAGAATGAAGAAATAAAAAATGAGATTTATTCTCAATATTTGAAACAAACAAAAGGTGTCTAGAACCGACTTTTATCAACTTTTGATTACTCAAACAAAAAGTTGATTATGTCAGTGCTCCAACCAACAGTTAAAACTCCAAAGGAAGTTGCAGATTACAAGAAAGTTGATCTTGAAGTGCCCACAAAAAGTATTCATGCACTAGATCAGATTGAGTTTCATAGGAAAAGTTCAGAGATGTTGTATTCTACCATAACTACTAAGGCTATGAGTGTCCAAAAACTTCAGAATACAATCATAAACATGGGAGATCAAATGAAAGTTGACAAAGCTTCCTCATATGCTAAATATCTTAGGATTAAATCTTTAGAAGAGTTGGTTATTCAAGTAGGATATGATCCTACAAATGTCAAAGCTACAGAAGAGTTGGTGAAGAAAAAGAATGTTGATATTGCAGCATTGAGGAAACAACTCAAGCTTCCACCAACTGAACATCCACAGGCCAAAGAAATAGTACAAGAGAAAAATCAGAAATATGACATGATGAACTTGATTTTTTAGTTAACAGGACAGATAAAAGAGATGGAAATCCAAATGAACAAGCTTGTTCATGAAAGAGAAATTACAAAACCACGGGAAGCTCCTACAATAATTCCCATGGTTACTACAGTTGTGCCTTCAACTCTGGCAGAAGAGTTGGCATCAAAATTACCACTAGCTACTACAGTGCCAGTGACATCATCCACAACTTCAGCCACAGAATCATCTACTACAGCAGTTCAACATTCAAATGAGGCTAGTAAACTAGTAAAAGCCATGGAAGAAATGTCACTTCAAAAAAATGAGATTAACAGACTGAAGAAAGTGATTTAAAATCTTGAAGATACAAAGAAACTAGCCCAAATCAATGCTGAAACTCATGAACAAAGGGCTAACAAGTTAAATGTAGAATTGAAGAATCTGCAAAAATATTTGACCTTGAAAGAGCCAATTTCTTATGTAAAGAATCAATTATGGAGTAAAATCATTGAAGCCATCAATGATGTTTGGCCATCAATTTAGGTAATCTATGAGCAGAGAGATTTACTGAAGGCATCACAAGAAGAGATTAAGAAAACAAAGGATGAACTAGGGACCAAACCTGAGCAAGCCCTAGAATTGATCAAGTTTCTCAACAACAAGAACAAACAAGAGTTGGAAGAAATTGAAATCACTGATAGGACAGAGACAATCCTTGAAATAAGGAAAGTCATTTCAAAGAAGAATCTGATGAAACAACTTGAAGAGAAATGCAAAAACATGAGCATAGCCATAACCAAGTTTATGGTTAAATTTAAAAATTTAAGGCAAAGAGGTTTGCCTAATATTCTGGTCATAAATGATAAACTCATGCCACATGAGGACTACAACAAGAAAATCGGAGATTATGCAAAAGATCAAGTGGACAAGACAGAAGGACAAGGAATTCCTACAGGGAAAGTTTTACACAGAAGTTTTGAAGACTTGTTTTATCTACAGCATGAGATAAAACACTTATTTGTCATAAAACCAACATTTGTCAGATATACTGAGGTAGATGAGAATTTTAGAAAGCTGAAAAAGATAAAAATTCCTGATGATAAATCTTGGGAATCATTTACTGACTTACTGTAAAAGTCAAATTGCAGAAAAGAGGATAAAAAACAGCTTGCTGATTTTTTATAGTCAAAACAGAAAATTACAACAGTAAGGCAGTTTTGAAAGAGTTTAAAGTGTATCAGAGGTAAAGAGTATAAGATCAGAAGATAATATTTCAAAACAAATTTGAAATATCTTTGCCAGCAAAGAGGACACCAAGGCAGCCAGCTGCACCTAATCCACAAACAGTTTTCTATTTTATTTGGATAAATAGGATAGCTTGTTGATTAGTTAAGAAGCTATCACTATTTTGTTGTAAAGTTATTTTATTTTTCCTTAGATAATTCCTAGAAGCATTCTAGGATATTTTGTAAAAAAATTTGTATAAATACTTAATCTTTTGAAATATTATTGTGGAATAAATTGTTGAATATTTCTATAGTCAATATTTCTGTACTTGAAGGCTTTGTGTTACAAGTTCGAGTCGCAGACTGGATCAAATCATCCAGCATCATATTTCAGGATTCATGTGATGAGCTATTGAATTGAAGTACTTTCTACTTGTCATTGTTTATCTTCTCATGTTTTCATGCATCCATTATGTATTCTAAATTTGAACGATAAAACAGGAGTATTATTTCAGGATTTGTTAAAAGCACCCTGTCTTTATTGTTTATCATTTCTAAGTTTTCTGCTGATTTCCAGAGTAGGGAACCCTTAATTGCTCCCTCTTTCCAATGACCTTTGTCTACTCCTTGCTTATCTGGATCAAAGAATCCTTCATTGCTCTTTATCCCGATCAAACCACTTCACCAAACAGACTTCCAAGATCTTCAATGACTTGTCTATCTTGCCCTAAAAATATTTGACTTTTTGACCTTGATCCTAGTTCTGTCTGCTTAACTTTTGACTCCTTAGCCCAATGGACAAACATATCTATCACTATCCATCTCACTAAGTGATTTTTTCTCACCAAACCAAACCAAACGAAATCAAAAGCAATTTGCACAATCATAACTAGCCTAATATCTTATAAATCAAAACAAAGTTAAATCTTAAAGAGAAAGCCCTCTCTAAACCCTAGGAAGGCTAGATCCTAGAGTTTAAAATTAGGTTTGTGGTTACCTCTAATGTTCTTAGACTATAAACTAAAATCTCACAACTTGAGAATTATTAGAGTGATAACAAACATAACAAACAAAATGTTGTAGTAGCTCTTAGTAGGTGGAATACCAAGATTTTCATCCATTCTATGAGTATGCTAGTTCGGTTGCTAACCTTTGTCATAATACACCTGGAAAGTTGATTGAAATTGTTGGTGTTGACTGAATTTTTACCAAAATAACTCCTGAATTTCCCTTGGACTAGTAATTTGAACTGTTGAAAAAAATCTTGTAATTTTTTTCAACATAGAATGGCCAAGGAATCGATTATGTTTCAAGAAGTCTGGTTAATTATCTTTTATTGGTGTTGCTGATGCTAGAAATCTCATCTTGAAACGAGGCAAAGATTTCAGAACATGGCTCTCAATCTTTTTCATAGAGTCCAAGATGCTACTTCTTGCATGGGGTGAATTCGTACATGAATATGTTTCTGCCCCTGTGCATGAATCTGTACTTAAATACAGTTTTGCACTAGACTTATTCACCTGCCACCAAGAAGGAATTTTTTAATGAAACTATTACACAAAACACCCTTCAAATTAATTAATAACATAAATCTATAATTTAATTCTAAATGCCTCTAATCATCAACTTAATAAGATAAAAAGGATTAAAACACTGGGTACGATCACAAAATTATCTGATAAAAATCGTAAAAATATGGACAAAAAGGCAGCTCAACATCCCCCCACCCTGAACTTCTTACCCGTCCTCGTGCAAGCCAACACTAGAAGATGATGAAATAAGGCAGGGAAAATGTCAGCAAAGATTTTAGCAAGTAAGGATGAAGATGCCTAATATTGTAATGCACTCATTAGCCCGCAACATTACTATTACGTTACCAGCTAAAACCATGTGAAATGATAAAACAAGATTGGGTAGTCATTATGGAGAAAAGAGTGTTTCACATACCTGTTACCTTGTTCCAAATGAATTCCCTATTTTGTTTCTGCCCAAGGTCTTATGATAAGAATCAAATTTGACTGAAGTGGTGCAATTTTAAAAATAATAACACAATATTCATGCACCTACTATAATAATCTTGTACCTAGTTTATGCAGCACATATTTAGAGGCAACTGCAATCAATACACATTGATGGCAACCAACACCTTGTGAATAGTCATCATTGAGTATCTCATCACTTCAAATACTAGAAGAATTAAAGTTATGATACGAGAAAAGGAAAATAAGAATAAAATAATGTGACACCTTCCTGGACCAATCAACAACCTCTTTATTGAATGCTCTAAATTACGTTGTCATCTAGATGCACTGAATTTATTCTTAGTCTGGTACAAAAAAACAACCTTCCCTAAGGGTACCACATCATTAAATATTCTTGGATTTTTTTAAAGATAGAACTCAAAGCATCGTTTTCAAATCGTCTTAAAATCATTTTCCAAGAAAGAGGATGAGTTTTATGGAAAGAGAGGGATAACCAGGCAAATCATAATATGCAATTAACTTTAATACCACATACATTGCCCTACTACCCGCAGGTGTCCATAACCCCGCGAAATGTCTATGTCCCACTTACTAGATATATAATTATAGTTATCTTATTTGACTCTTTAGATGAAGGCCGCTATCTTGGCTTGGTAACTAGTTGATGGCAGTGCCACTCACAAGAAGTAACATGAATGAACGGGTCAACTCGTGATGAGAACTCTTGTCTTCCAGCTTTTTGGCTGAAATCCATTACTCTGGCTTGGTGACCAGTAGTAGTAATGTCATGCATGTTAGGTCTCATGATCGTGGTAGTTCGGCTCATCACGAGACCTCCTATCCTTCCCTAAATATTTGTAAGCTCTGATTATGATTAACCTTTAAAGGTTGCTTTATAATTGGGGAGACATATCTACTCCTTAAGAGTACATGATGGCGTGAAAATTTTTTAATGACTAATCATATTGGCTAGTTCCTCTACACTAAAGACTTATTAAAGATATCTCGGAAAATGACTCACAGATTCTTTGAGTTAAGAATTCTAGTGTTCTTATGAATAGTTCATTATGATCTTTACAAGAGTGGGTCTACCATAGGGGGTTTTCCAATAGTACCTTCTAAGAGAAACTGAAAATATATATCTTAGATGACAATTTATTAGAGTGATTAATCTTGGTTTCTTTTGCAAAATCATAAGGTATTACAGTTAATCGTACTCAACAAGATGCATCACAGATGTGTGTGTGAACAACCAATGTTGATCAAAAGCAGTTTCAGGCGCTATACTTGGAAAATCGAATCCTAATAGCATTATAACAGCTTTATTCATTTATTCTCCTACCCTAATTGATGCTAATAGGCAAAAGACTCCCTTTTACATATAGGAGTATTTCCAATGAAGCCATGTGTGTAAAAAAATGATGATTATACTCACACTTAGTTTTAAATAATAGACTTCAAGACATACCAAAGCATAAAATTCCAGTTGCTTTAATTTATATGGTACCAAGAGTTACCAAATGATGAGGAAATAAGATGGCATGATGATTGCTCGAAACCAGGATTCAATGGAATCCACGTATTTAGGATTCTCCAACTGATGCAAATCTTCCACAGTTTGATAATCACTATCTTGGAGGCATAAAGGATATGGTGAAATACAAAAGATAAATACCTCAAGTTCAGGCTTAAATATTTGATTTTCAAACTAACAAGAATGGTTGAGAGAGATTCTAGGGTTTTGAGTTTCAACAACATTTTTAGAACAAGTTCCAATGAAAGATTGCTCCTATGGTGGTCTTTGAATTACATATTTCCGGGGTGAATGTTCTGTGGTAATGTTTGGTTGCATGACCATCCTCGCAAATTTCGCAAACTTTTAGACCGCTAAGTGGAAACTTTCCAAGGCAGTGTTTCTTTCAACAGTTGGCGCAAAGGATAAGCAGTGGTTCTTCATCCTTCTCTTGCTCCTGCAAATCATCCAATTTTGAAATCAAAGATTTAATAATTTTGAATTTATATTCAAGCAAGGTGTTAAATTATGCTTTTTTTAATTCCTCATTGGATGATTTGTATGTCTCTGTAGAAGCATAAAAACTCCTCATTGAATGATTCCCCAAAATACCATTTTCTTGTTCTCGACAAGCCAACTCGTATTTTTGTCATCACATTGATTGATAGACAAGGGTTTTTACAGCACCCCAAAAATGATATAACATTGGAATCTGAAAATGGATTTAAAAGCTATTGGCTAAAACAAATCTCACCACACTTGCATGAAAGGAAAATGTCGAATCAAAATACTATTTAATCTGTTAAAAGCAAAGCAATTTGGAAATTAAATGTCTAAAGCCTGCTTCTACAAGAAAGGAAATAAAAGTTCAAGAGATAAGCAAGATGTGCAGACTTTGGAGCAACCCCACAATAGTGGATGCGTGGCTCTTCACTCATGTCTTATCGTACTCTCTCCGCCCTTTGACTACCCTGCAATATCCTTGAAACTCTGTAAGAAAATTTTACTTGAACCAAAATACAACTTCCTTGCAACAGCGCCAAAATGTTGGGGGTTTTAATTGTCGAATTAAACCTATCAATATTAAATTTCAATCCGAGAGTCGTAAACATGAGTTGTACCGCGTGTTGTTTTAGCTTAATGGTCAGAGTATTAAGTTTCCTTTTGATTGTTAAGTACAGAATGATGGAAAAAATAAACAATACTAATTAAGCAGACTAGTACTCATCTCATTCTCATAAAAGAATTATTCATTATGACATAAGCAATCAATTTAATTCAACACAAATTATTCTAAATTTCTACAATCGAAACACAAACCTACTAAAATAAAAAGCTTGATGAAAACCAATTTAAGTGTAATTCTTGAAATAAAACATTTTCAAAACAGGAAATTCAAACTCTAATTATTTAAAAGGTAGAGATAAGCAATCATCAAAACCTAATATCTAAGAAATCAAAATGTAATGTTGTGGCTTGGAATTAAACCAAAATTAACCCTTAAACTATCATACTCATTCAATCTCGCTGATCTATTCTTGCTCAAAAATAAAATGCATAAACCCACACTTTTATGACTACTTTTGAAAACAATGCAAATCGATTTATTGATGCTTAAAGGGAAATAAAATTATTTTGTGTTTGTGAATGGAATCTCTACCACATTGTTATAAAATCAATCCCTATGCTACTATACTTAGAATTTTAATTTCACCTATTCTATTATTTGTTCAAAAAATAAAAACTAGATCTTAATCAGGCAAACAATGCTTTGAATTAACTCACACTGCTTAAGACAAACTGGAAGTGCTGGAACTAAATCTGAATGCTAGGAATGACTTAAACCACACAAATGTTTTAAATTAAATCTCACAACTTGAATTAAATCACACTAATGATGCTTGAAATCAATCCTTATTCTATAATACTGGAAATGGAAATCAGTCTTAGATGTTGGAAATGAATATTTAAATTAAAATCACATGCAGCCTTTAAATGAATTCAATCAACAGGAAATTTCCGGCATCAAATCACACTACCTCAATGAAAGAAACAAACCATATTTTTTAATAGGATCACGATGTTTCTAAAATAAAATCAATCAATATGCACACATGATCTATTAACACTAATAAGCACAGTGAATATGTGTGTGTGTGTGTGTGTGTGTGTCAGCAAAACTCACTCATCAACCATAGTTTGAATTGCAAATTAACCATTAAATATGAATTTATTCAAACTCTTTCTATGCATTATGATCTAATCTCAGAGTGTGCTTCATAATGGATCGTTGAATACCCGAGTGATGATTAAATGGACTCGACTTTCCCAAAGGAAACTGCACACGATCTATGTGATCAATAGCAACATATAAACTCAAATCTAGTTTGTCAATTGACGAGTGCAATTCTTATAATGATAAAAACACCCATAAATCAATTATATACCTCACGCAATGACATGGAAGAAACTCACATTAACTAAATGAAAAGGTTAATTCAATAAATTGATCGTACAACTATCTATTTTAACAAATAATGCAGCTTGATCCCATATGGTGGTGGGCCCTACCACACGTGGGAAAGCTTAAAACTACTTACAGTAAAGGAAGGATTAAAACACTTAAATAAAAGGCTCACAATAAACCATAACTCACAGCGACATGAATCAAATCATACCCACAATATATTATTGTAACAGAGTCTTCGAAATACACAGTAAATTGCTTGTAATTACATTCCACGACAGATAATATTTAATGCCCCCCCCCCCCCCAAATCAATGTACAACAATTGCTTTTATATCAATAATGCTGCCCAAATTAAGATGGATCAATTGTGTATATAATTTAGGATTATGGTTAATACTAATTAGTTAAAATCGGAATAGATGATTTGTTTTCCTATTTGAGTTGGTGTGCTCCTGACTTCTGGAAGAATTTTGACCATCGCATAGCTGGCAAGATCACTTCGCAAGCTTCTCCATCTGTAGTCATTTTCCAATGCACAAAGATATACAATCACACAAAATATTTATCGAAATATTAAAAACCTACGATGAGAGTCAGTGTTTCTACAACGGGTCCTTCCATGCAACACCTTTCAATGCTGCAATTGGGACTATCATTCGAATTCCAGAAGGTTTCCATTATGTCCATTGGAAATTCGTCCAAATTGACCATGGGAAAACAAATATGGATAAGTGTTGAACTTTGAACAACAACAGTACTAACAACACTCTCGTTTTACAGATCACCTTCAACTTTAACTGGAACAACATGAACTTGATGAACCGTGGTGGAATTTAGACCTGGTTTCACATGGCGTCTTTGAGGCATTGCTTACACCTGTAACACCACTTTCTCGTGACATAAGGGCAATGCCATCGAATCCAAATTCTTTTGATTCCTACAAATCCCCAACTCGCTTTCAAATATGTACAATGTGGTGGTTGTCTTTCATGGATTTAATCACCAGACGTTCGTGAAAAAGTCACTCTTGTGCGTGACCCAGAAAAATATGGCAATCAAGGTACATAGGTAGGTGCCAGTTGCAAATATTTCCCTTAACTTCCAGCTATCAGGCATGGTCCTTGGATATTTTCACCATAAGGGGAGAGCGATCAACGAGAAGCCAATCCTGAAAGACTAGTGCCTTTTATTCTTGTAAACCAATTACCGGAGGAAAGATCATGCAGTCTCCCAAGCCAACTTTGCCCGAAGTAAGAACCCATAATAGAAATTTGTCTCTATTTTAGGAATGTAAAGAACAACATCAACATCTACACCTTGTAATAATATGTCCTCTATGATTAGAGGTTTTGTCCATCCAAGAATATGTTTTTGTAGGTGGAATAGCAAGATTTTCATCCATTCTATGAGATGCTAGTCTGGTTGCTAACCTTTGTTGTAATACACCTGGAAAGTTGATTGAAGTTGTTGCTGTTGACTGAATTTTGACCAAAATAACTCCTGAATTCCCCTTGGACTAGTAATTTGAACTATTGAAAAAAAAATTGTAATTTTTTTCAACATAGAATGGCCAAGGAATCGATTGCATTTCAAGAAGTTAAGTTAATTATCTTTTATTGGGGTTGATGATGCTAGAAATCTCATCTTGAAACAAGGAAAAGAGTTCAGAACATGGCTCTCAATCTTTGTCATAGAGTCCAAGTTGTTGCTTCTTTAATGGGGTGAATCTGTACATGAATATGTTTCTGCCCCCGTGCATGAATCTGTACTTAAATGCATTTTTGCACTAGACTTATTCACCTGCCACTAAGAAGGCATTTGTTAATGAAACTATTACACAAAACACACTTCAAATTAATTAATAACAATAATTTATAATTTAATTATAAATGCCTCTAATCATCAACTTAATAAGATAAAAAGGATTAAAACACTAGGTAAGATCACAAAATTATCTAATAAAAATCATAAAAATATGGACAAAAAGGCAGCTCAACAATACGTGTGCGAATCTTATGCCACTTAGGGAATTATTGAGTGCAATAGTAGTTGTGAAGACAAAGTTGTGCAGAGGTGGTTTCGAAGTGCATACAATGAAATCTTGAGAGATTTTTGCAGAGCTGCAACAAGTAAAAGTTGTTTTTAAACACGTTAATTACGAAGAGATTATTGTGTAGAAAGAGGTTCAATGTGAATAGATCTACACAATGAGTTGAACTTCTGCACATTGAAATTCCTTCGAAAGAGTAATCTTCCTTGTATTCTATCTACTCACATGAGACTTGAAATGAGATTTTGCATAAGAGACCATTTCGTTGTTTAAATACCATGTTCGTATGAAGGTGCCAATCAATATGTGCAAAGGTGGTTGTGTGTGAGAGTACAAATCATGGCTCATTGTGTGAATAAGTAAAATGATTTGTACTTCTGTATAATGAGTTTATTTCGTGTTGTATTATCTGTATCATCAAAAAATTCAACCCTAACTTTAATTTTATCTATTTTTAGTTAATAACATATAAATTACAAAATCTAGAATAAGGATCAAATGCGAACTAGTTGTGCGAACAGAAATAAGTTGTTGGAAAGTGACTTTCAATGTTTGCATAGGCAGTAATAATAACACATTGCAAATGTGGAATAATAAGAATGAAACACAAACCCCACATTAAAGATTCACCTTTGTCGATTTCTGAATCGCATTTGGCACTTGTGCGAACAATTGCATATTCTATGCACCTGTGCGAGAGAATGAGGAATATTATCATGTTTCGTTGTGCAGACGTTTTACTGTGCAAATTATGAAGTTTGTGTGAGAGAGCATTTGCGTAGATATTTTGATTTTAGAGCTATGTATCTTTGTAGAATGATTAATAATGTTGATTTCCATTATGAGGGGTGGTGCATAGGGTATTTTCCAATGTTATGCTTTTCTGAGGACATGCAACTTTATCTTCCTTATCTGATTAGCATCAGGTAGTGCTTGTTGATCTCTTTCGAGTTCAGTCTAACTAAAATTTAATAGATCAAGCTTGTACAGAGGTGGTTGTGTGGAGGAAGCATGTGGTTGTTCAAAGTTGGTTATGCAAAGGAATCATGTATGGAAGAAACATGTGCAGAGACTGGCATTAATCAATTAATTTAGTATTGTTCTAAGCATTAGTGCTAGAATTGAATCTTTGCGGAGGACAAGGTATGTGCAAGAGATTTCATTGTGCGGAGCTTTTACTATGCTGAGTTTTTATGGAAAGGACAAAATTAGGACGGGGTATTTTCAGGAGAACTATGATTATGTATCGTATGAAGGTTTACGAAGGATGGGGTATGTGCAAGAGAATGGGGAATATTATTATGTTTCATTATGTGAAGCTTTTACTGTGCGAAGATGGCTTATGTTTGTAGATTTCTTGAACAAATCTAATACTTCTACAAATTTTCAAATCATATATCATATGAATGTTTACGAAAGATGGAGTATGTGTAAGAGAACGAGGAACATATTGTGTTTCATTATGAAAAGCTTTTATTGCACAAAGTACGAAGCATGTGTGGGAGAGAAATTGCATAGAGCTTTGATTTTAGAGCAGGACGGGGTTTGTGCAACATATTTCATCGTGTGGAGCTTTTATTAGGACATAATATTTTCAAGAGTATGGGGGGTATATGTGGAAACTAATGTTGAACTATTAAAGTTAATATGTTATTATTATTATGTTTCATTATGTGAAACTTTGATTGTACGGAGAATGAGGTATGTTTGTTGATTTCCCGAACAAATATAATACTTTTACACATTTCCTGATGGTATATTGTATGAATTTTTATGGAGAACAACGCTTTATAAATACTCATTTAAAATTGACTACTGTAACTTTTTGAATTTCCACGACCTTAACTCTTAGTTAGATTCTTAAATCATTGATGCTACCAAACCAAGAATCCCAACCATAAACTAGTTTTCACACTGGAAAATATAAAGCAGTAAATCACATATGCACAATATACACAGTTTTTAAAAAAATTGTACAATAATGTACAAACACCAATCTTCGTTATATTAAACCAAATCTAAATAATACAACATATTATGGTATACAATATATAGTGACAAACTTCACTGCAGATTCTTTGTTGTATGTTGTCCTGTTGATCCGTCGCACACGTACTACTCACTAGTAGTGCTTTAGTCCATCAAGGTCACTACACATCGAGACTCCAAGAGGGATGCCACCTAACACTGTTGCACATCCTTTTGTAGAGTGTACTTGGGCTTATCCAATCTACTCTCTAGGTTGGCCAATACCCGAACTCCAATATTCCAGGCTAGCAACAACTTTCGTCCATCAGTAGTGTAGCACTTCGGCACTATATTCACCCAACCTTCAGCTACTCTTCGCCCTTCAAGATAGCTCATCTAGGGCTACTTTGGGTATCCAACACGATGCCCTCCAACAGACCTATGGCACCTAATATCTTCATTGTTGAATCAAATCCTAATATGACACTTCACCACCTCATAATGTCATATACATGGCATCAACAGGCTGCTCAATAAATATGATCCATCATTGGTCATCAACTTGACCCAATACACCTCCAAGCGTTGTTATTTCATCTTGTTGTGCAGTTTAACTCTACACCATTAGTTAGGGCACACCTTCCAGCCCTTAGCCCTCGATGCAAATAAACAAACAGTCCACCCAATGACTGCAGTCTATGCTGGAGATACTATCCTCCTTCATGTTGTGAGTAAAGGTTAAGACCAGCCCTTAAAAGGCCCACACAGTCTTGTTGTTGTGATATGGCCTGGGGCCTACCACACAACACATTTTCTACCTTCAAATTGCACATAGATCATCACATTCCATCCACAATCCTTTTATGTAACAGATTTCACCCTTCACCTAGCTTTCTTGCACCTCGACCTCCACTACAACTGGTTTGGGCCCTAAAAAAGTCACTCAAACTCACATTTTTTTGTACCTTCAATGTTGCGGCTAGAATAGAGTTGTCCCTCTCCACGAGCCCTTCTTTTCCTCGTCCACTTGCCCAACAACCTTGGCCCTTGAGAAACCCCTCAACCATGCCTTCAAACAACCCTTAACTCTTCTCTTTGTCACCTACAACACCTTGTCCTCTCACAGAAGTTCCCACGTTGTCCTTGGCTTCCATGCTGCTCCTTGTGACTCCTCTTGTTGTGGCTAGGACTCTCTGAAATTTCAGAGCTCTTCTTTGGTGTATTTCCCACACAAAATGGATGCTAAACAGGGATCAAACACATTTAATTTATAGACTTTAAATCTCCACGAATTTGATTGAAGTGACACATCTATTGACACCCTTTTACACCAAGCCTACATGACTTGGTAACCAATAATTACCTTGTCAACTTAAAAAAAATCATTTCTCTATAACGAAAACTCGGATTCAGACCATTCTCGATGTGTTGGAATTGTATCGCCAAGCACTATCATCCTCATTCATCTCATGTCATATCTCCATCACGATTTTGATCCAAATAATGATGGGTGAAAAACACCTCACTTGGGTTCCAAGCCCACAAGTTTCCCTCGTAGTGCTTTTCCTTCCAAACCCTGAACCATAGGGCTTGGAGTACCTCCCAAAATACACAACTCAACACTCCCTCTTAGCGAGGGAGGTACCTCCACGACTAGGAATTACTTCGTCTTCATCATCATTGCTCACAAAAATTTCCCAGCTCCTTCTACTCATAATTGCAGCAATCCTTGAAGCATGAACTATCCCTCTCTCAAAAGTGTTGTTGTCACTAGAAGCCTCCTACTTCTTTTTCTTCTCTTTTAATGCTTTCCATTCCTTCCATGATTCCTTCTTTCCAAATGTGGAAGCACTCTTTCTCCCCACTGACCACACGCTCTTCTTGGGCTACAAAGTCTCCCTCTAAACCTACAAACTCCCTCTAGAACTCGACTCCCTCTGAGCCTCTAGAACCTGCACCTTCTTGTAAAAGTGTACCTTCTTCTCGGGAACCTACACCTACTCCTCTAAAGTCTTCACCTACACCTGCACTTGCTCCTACTTCTCTGGATCCTGTACCTACCCCTTCTTCTTTCCATTATCCTCAGGATTGCCCGTCAACCTATAGAGACCATTCTCCCTGAATCCAAGCACAATCCCATTGGACTTAGAGCCTCTAGGCATGAGTCTTGCCTACCCATCCTAGAACAAGACCTCAAACTACTTCCTCTCCATCATCGAGTTTAAAATCACACTATATCTAAGTCCTAGTGCAAACAATACATCATGGACCCACATCATATGTCCTATCTCCATCCTAAATGTCACAGCTCTCGATCCTCGGATCTCCAACTGAATATCGTCACCCAACACCATGTGCAACTTTGAGTCCCATTCATCTAGAGTCTCAAAAACCTCTTGTGACACTATCATATGCTTCATCTCACCATTGTCCATGTACCATCCATGATCTCAAATAGTACCCTGCGAGAAATGATAAATCATAGCAAAAACCTCCTCTTACAATCTCCTAGAGAGATTATCTATCTCCACTGAAGTGGAAAAACCAGTGGCATGCTTTCCTTTCTTCTTCCCTTTCTCGTCATCTCCTTTCTTCGGACATATCGACGAAAAATGACCCATCTCGCCATAGTTGAAACACTTAATTTTTCTCATGTCCTTCATCGACTTACCCTTCATTCTTGTTGTAAATGTCGCATCCTCATCTGCCTTCCTTGATGGCTGAATATCCTCGTCTTGTAATTCTTCCTGAATGAAGTCATCTGACAGTCTATTCCAATTTGGAAGTTTCTCCACGACAATGATTCCTTTGATGAAGGGCTTCCATTCCTTGGTGAACACTTTCAAGGAAATCCTTACCATATCTGCATCTGAAACTTTGACACCAATAACAGCAAGCTCATCTCGAACCTGATACAACCTTATCAGATACAAAGTCGTTCCTTCACCCTTTATCATCTTGGTGGACTTCAACTTATCCTCCAATACCAGTACCTAGTTCTCGTTCTTGTTCTGGAAAAAATTATGAAGAGCCATCCACATCTCATATGCATTGTTCTTCCTAGAAAAATGAGGTATCAAGGAATCCTTCACACCATCAAGGATGATCAACCTTGCTTTGTTATCCAAATATTCCCATATTTCTAGCTCCTTAGGGTCGATTGGATTCTTGATCTCTTTCTCAGCGAAATCTCAGATATTTTTGACCTGCAATACCAACTTGATCCTTTCCTTCCAAGGATTATAGTTGGACAACCATTCCAATGTGTCGTCATATCGAATACCCACCAACAACTTCAACATTGTACTGACTCCTTCACTCACAATGTGACCAACTCCCTCTCACGTTGTACTTCGTTGTGAAAACTCTGATTTACTCACTTCTAATGTAGCTCAAACACCCTCTGATATCATGTTGAATTTCCATTACCTTAACTCTTGGTTAGATTCTTAAATTGTTGATGTTACCAAACCAAGAATCTCAACCATAAACTACTTTTCACAGTGGAAAAAATAAAGAAGTAAATCACATATGCATAATATACACATTTTAAAACAAAATTGTACAATAATGTACAACCACCAATATTCTTTATATTAAACCAAATCTGAATAATACAACATTCTACGGTATACAATAGATAGTGACAAACTTCGTGGAAACTTCTTTGTTGTATCTTGTCGTGTCGGTTCGTCGCACCCATACTGCTCACTAGTAGTGCCTTAGTCCATCAAGGTCATTACACATCGATACTCCAAGAGGGTTGCCACCTAACAGTGTTGCATGTACTTTTGTAGAGTGTACTTGGGCTTATCCAATATTCTCTCTAGGTTGGCCAATACCTGAGCTCCAATCTTCTAGGCTAGAAACAACTTACCTCCATCAAAGTGTTGCACTTCGGCACCTATATTCACCCAACCTTTAGTTCCTATTCATCCTCCAAGATAGCTTGTCTAGGGCTACTTTGGGTAGCCAATACACTACCCTCCAACATACCTATGGCACCCAATCTTGTCACTACTGAATCGGCTCCTAATATGACACTTCACCACCTAGGAATGTCATATACATGGCATCAATAGGCTACTCAATAAATCTGATCCATCATTGTTCATCAACTTGACCCAATACACCTCCAAGTACGGTTGTTGCACCTATTTTCACTGTTGAACGTTGCACCACTGGTTAGGGCACAGCTTCCAGTCCTTAACCCTCCATGGAAATAAGCAAGCAGTTCTCCCAATGACTATAGTCTATGCTGGAGATACTTTCCTCCTTCACGCTGTGAGTAAGGGCTAAGACCAGCCCTTAAAATTCCCACGCAATCTTGTTGTTGTGGTATGGCTTGTGGCCTACCAGACAACACCTTTTATACCTTCAAAATTCCCACAGATCATCACATACCATCCACAATCCTTCTATGTAACAACGTTCACCCTTGGCCTAGCTTTCCTGCATCTCGATCTCCACTAAAGATGGTATGGGCCCTAAAATAGTCACCCAAACTCACGTTGTTTTGTACCTTCAATTTTTCGACTAGACTAGGAGTGTCCCTCTCCACGTGCCCTTATTTTCCTCGGTTGCCTGCCTAGCAAACTCGGCCCTTGACCAGCCCCTCAACCATGCCTTCAAACAACCCTTAACTCCTCTTGTTGTCACCTACAGCACCATGTCCTCTCACATAATTTCCCACGTTGTCCTTGGATTCCACGTTGCTCCTTGTGACTCCTCTCGCTACGGATAGCCCTCTCTAAAATTTTAGAGCTCTTCTTTGTTGTATTGCCCACACAAAATGGATGCTAAAAAGGGATCAAACACCTTTAATTTATAGAATTTAAGTCTCCATGAATTTGATTGAAGTGACATATCTATTGGCACCCTTTTACATCAAGCCTACATGACTTGGGGACCAATAATTACCTTGTCAACTTCAAAAATGCATTTCTCTCTAACAACAATGTGGATTCAAACGGTTCTCGATGCATTGGAATCGTATCACTGAGAACTATCATCCTCATCCATCACATGTTGTATCTCCATCACAGTTTTGGCCCAAATCACAATGGTTGCAAAACCCCCCCTTGGGTTTGAAGCCCACAAGTTGCCCTTGTGGTGCTTTGCCCTCCAAACCCTCAACCCTAGGGCTTGGAGTACCTCCCGAGCTACACAAATCAACATAACTTTTAAGACTTATGATATAAGCTTTAATATGAGTTTCACACTAGAAGAAGCTATGTATAATAAAATAGGTTTCTAACTTTAGTAGGATTTATTTAAATACTTATTTTATTAAAGTAAACAAACTATATATGTCTATAAGAATATTACTTACAAAAATTGGTTTAGCATTGCAAAATGAAATATGGAATTTTATTGTGTGGACTACGAAGTATGTATGGGAGAGAAATTGCGTAGAGATTTTATTTTAGAGTAGGGCGGGGTATGTGCGGGAGATTTCATTGTGCAAAGCTTTTGTTAGGACAAGGTATTTTCAGGAGAATGGGGGTTGCGGGTGGAAATTAATGTTGAGCTATTAATGTTAATATGTTATTATTATTATGTTTCATTACGTGAAGCTTTGATTGTATGGAAGATGGGATATGTTTGCTGATTTTCTGGTGAAATCTAATACTTTTACACATTTCTTGATCATATATTATATGAATGTTTACAAAGGACGTCATATGTGCAGGAGAGTGGGGAATATTATTATGTTTCGTTGTGCAGAAATTTTACTGTGTGAAGTATGAAGTATGTGCGGGGGTGAAATTGCGTAGATATTTTATTTTAAAACTATGAATCTTTGCAGAGGATGGGGTATTTGCAAGAGAACACAATGATTGAAATTTTTAATTTTCATTGTGCAGGGATTTTACTGTGTTTGTGCGGGAGAATCAGTGGTGCATAACATAATTTGGTAATTTTGCTTCTTTTCCATATGCAATATCACACAATCACTTGCACTAAATTAATTAGTGGTATACAAGTGTCTTTTTTTAATTATTATTAAGGAATGTTTTGGTCGCAACCACGAAACTATTTGTGTAGAATAATCGAATGACATTACTGAGTACATAAATAGTTTTACGAATGAAGTTATGCAGACATGATTATGCAAGTGCACACAATGAAAGCTTGATAGTTGCAAAAATTATTTTTAAGTGTCATCTACAAAGATATTATTATGCAAAAAGAAGTTCAATGTGAACAGTTCGACACAATGAGTTGAAATTTCGCACATTGAGCTTCCTTCCGCACAATAATCTTCCTTGCATGTTATATTCTTACATGAAAGTAGAAATACAATTGTTCATAAGAGAAAATTGCTTTATTTAAATAACATATCCATATGAAGGTTCCAATTAAGCTATGCGGAGGTGGTTGTGCGTGAGAGTATAAATGGTGGTTCATTGTGTGGATAAGTGCAAATGCTTTGTACTTCTACACAAATGCTTTGTACTTCTGGAAGGTGACTTTCATTGTTTGCGGAGGCAGTAATAACGAAAAATTGAAAATGCAGATTAATAACAATGGAATGTGAACCCCATGTTAACGATTCACCTTTGGACAACGATAGATGCTTCACACCTCCGCACAATGAGTTCCTTCCATAGTATTACAAATTATTGTTATTAGTTTAGTAAAGCAAAAAATTGATTTGATTTGTTTTTAACGAGGTGCTATCTTTTAACAATAAATAGTTTCATTTTATTTTATTTTAACTAATGTGAAAGTCGAAGAAGATGTTTGAAACGACAAACTGCAAGTGCGACAAAACAAATAAATGACAAAACAACTAGCTTTCTAGAAAAAGTTATGCAAAAGTGAAAGAAATTTCATTGTGTGTGTGCATGAGTGGAAATAATGACATATTCTAAATGCAAAAAGAATTCTCGAATAATGATGAAATGTGGACCCCACAATAATGATGAAATTCATAAAAATTGTTGTCTTGATCAGTTAATTAGTAGTAGAGGCAGGGGCTATGTTGCATCACAACTATTCCTCTTGTTATTTGTAGTTTGCAGTGTGCTTGTGATGTCTAAGAGCATTGGTAATAGTGTCATTGAACATTTAAAAATGCACCTAAAATTGCAGGAAAAAATTTTATTTAAATAAACCTATTGGTGCACATGATGTGTAAAAGGACATTGCACATATGTAAATTTCCTAAAGCATGGACAAGTCCAAAATATTTATATAATTAAAAACACTTAATGTGATGTTTATAATACTGAGAAGCATTAAGTAGGACACCACCTAAAATTATAAAGAGTACCAAACAAAGACTATTATTATTATTATTATTATGTATCTCACAGGAACCTAACAGGCCACCTGACACATAACTACTAGTAAACCTCTGGGTGGTTTATGACCTGTCCTCCTTGACGTAAACCAGGATCACTACAAGGGGGATTTGAACTTGGATTACCTTATTTCCATAATTTCGCAAACTTCGAATTAACCAATTGAGTTGCCCCTCGGGACATTATTATTATTATTATTAATCTCAAGTATTATTATTATTGTAGAGTGACTCAATTAGTGATCATTGTGTTATAAAATGCTACGTAAAACATGAGATTCAATGTTCAAATTTCTTATGGATAACAATGCATATTATTATTAAACTTTATTTTTTATTAAATTTAAAACAACACATTATCAATGGTGCATTAATTAAATTTATAAAATAAACTTTATAATGCTAAGCAAGCCAAAGAACTTAAACCCACTGCGCAAATTAAAAAAATAATAATAATAAGTGAAAAAGATAAATCTAAGAAAAAATTGATATTTTAATCCATTAAACATGTAAACAAGCTAACAAACATTTTACTTAAACTCTTTCATATAAAAAATGCATGGTTGCCATATAAATTAAAAAAGAAGAAGATGAAAACATGGTAATACTTTGCAAAATTAAATAAGTTGTTATATGTCTATGGGGTAATTTGCTCCACCACCAAGATAGGGGAATGTGAGTCAAGGAAGAGCTATGACTGCATCTTTTTTCATTGGGTCAAGGCAGAGATACAACTTCATCTTCAGTCATCGGGTCAAGCTAGAGCTGCGACTGCAACAATTTGCACTGGGTTGGAAGAGAAAGAACATGACCTAACTAGTGACAGTATTCGTGATCTATGGATATGGATCAGGATCTGTTGGAATTGGATAAGCATAACCTATGTCTTCCTACCTCTGCCACGCTTGAAGAATTTTCTACAAGTTCACATTCACATGGTCATGTGGTTTGGTGCCCTAGTAATATGTTTGGTGGCATGTCACTTACCTAAGAATATATCGATATATATATATATATATATATATAAACAGACCATTCTAAGAGAAAAAGAATCAAACATTTAATGCGACGAAACTAATACCAACATTAGTTTCTGTTATGAAAAATTATATGAAAAATACAAAAATTATATGACCAATATAGACCAAGATAGCCTCTTTGCCTCTTCCTGCCTCGGGAAGAGGCCAAATAAGATGATCAAAATTTGCATAAATCTATTTGATAGGTTTGACAACCATACTTTATGAAATAAGCACAGTAAGCACAATAAAATTTAGGTTAGTGTCAAGAAAAATTAATGCTACAACAAAAAAAATTGATTACAATAGTCTCATGCCATTGACGGTAGGTACTAAAAATAACTAAAATCCATTAGCGTTAGGACTCATCCAATAACACAATAACATACAAAAAGAGGCAATCATTTAAAGATGGTGAAAACTAGTCCTTGTAGGTTGGAAGCACTTAAGAAAAGGTAAAAGTGAAGTTGTGTGTCATTGTTATTCAGTGCATCAATGATTTATTTATTTATTTATTTTAAGTGAAAAACATGTATTTTACAACGAAATGTCTCATTTTATATGTTGATCTCTTCTTTCATCATTAATTTTTTGACATATTATTTTTATAATTTTTCCTTATATATATAGTATTTTCATTGTTCATATGATATAACAGGTTTAGAATACATTATGGTGTTTTGTATATGCTATAAAATATTTAGAATACATCATGGTAGGGCACATTAACTACCCTTTTTTTGTTTAAATGCTTATACTCTATCAAATTCACATAGGGATTGCACATGACCCCCTTCCACATTTATACATGGAACCTTATGAAGCTATATTAATGCATGAAAGAGAAGCAATAAATGGTTCCTAATGGAAGCATAATGACCTATCAAGAGCAATCAAATGTGGAGGACTATGTATAGGTGTCATAGCTATCAACAATCCATCTTCACCAC